>OZ007555.1:149389722-149556598 GCA_963931855.1 Philhelius festivus | reverse complement strand
CTTGAAGTAGAAGAAAAATAAGTTTTATATTCTTTTTTTCATTGAATTTTGTATTGTGTGTCAAATTGGAAAATGTGCGCATTAAAACGAAACAAATAAGTGCTTTTTTTGTCGTAAATTTGACATATTATTTCGGATAAAATCACACAATGGAGACATGGTTCTGATTTATAGATTTTAGTTGGATATTTGAAGATGAATTTATGTTAAGGTAAATTTTGAGATGATTTATATATATAACTTGTTGGTAGGAACTCGACTTTTTGTCCATTATCCAGATAAACTAGCTAGTATATACATTTTTCTATTTTTTTTGACTAAACGGTAACTGCCATATATTTTTCGAAACGTACAACGTACAAGAATCTTAATTTTCTCGAAAACACCTTCAAGTATTTTAATAAAAAATGTTCCCATCGATTAATTTGTACAATGTATGACAATTTTAAGTTAAAACATTATCAACGTTAATAACTACGTGCTATTGCTTAATTTTCTCGCCAAAAACGCTGGTAAGTGCTTAGGTTTTCTCCGCCGATGCAAGAAGTTTTATACCACATTTGATCTGGTTGTTATTTCGACTGAAAAGGTAAAGTACCTTAAGTCAACTTTGATGATTTTTTAGAAGAGCAAAAAAAATTCAAAGCTGCCTCCCAAAAAATCTTTTAAGTGCAGACTTTATTGAACAAAGCATTGAGATGTCAAATCTTATGATCTTTATTTTTTAAATTAATTTCAAAAACATATTTTTAATATTTCGCCTGTTATAAGGAAAAATATGACTTAAGATAGGTAGTTGGGTTTTCTTTAAATCGAATTTTATATTAATTTCCAAGATCTTACGTTGAGATAAAATATTTTGCTTCGTGTTTTCTTGTGTCCATTTAAGATGAGTTGCGTGTGCAAAAGTGGAAAAAAGAGATTTAAGATGACATTTACTGTTTTTTATTTTTAAAACTTTAAGTCATTAATATGAAAAAATCACTTTAATAATAAAAAAATAAAAAACAAAGGCTTGAATTAAGAAAACAAAACTATAAAATCACACAGTTTAGTTTTATTTAAATTTGTTTTTTAAGTCAATGCAAACTAATAAAAATGAAATAAACCAAATTATAAATTCACTAGAAAAAACTTAAATCGATTTCACACAACATTATTTTAAAAGTCAAATTAATAATAATAAAAAACTATTGGAAAAAACTTACGTAAGGCACTTCGTACTCAAGAGTCTCTGGTGATTCCCTAGAGGAAAAATCGAAAATTTGTGTTAACTCCAAAACTAACGGTACCACACCGGTAATGTAAGATCTTATTTATTTCCAAAACGGCTCTAACGATTTTGATAAAATAAAAATTAAGTGAGCTATTATGGGCATGAAATATATTTTGGTTCAAACAAATGTTTGAAAAACATGTTATTAACGGTATCTGTCATAAAACGGTTTTTTTTTTATTTTCGACTTTCTAATTAACGGCTCTAACGATTTAAACCAACGTTTTTTAGCAGGAGCCCTCTGAAATTTAAAATATAATTGTATATAAAAATATTCGCAAAAATATTCTTTGGATTTTTTGAAAAAAAAAATCCAATTTTTTTTTTTAAATCAATATCTTCAAAACGTGTGAACGATTATTTTTTGAAATTATTTCCAAAAATCAATGGCGCAAAATTTAAATTGAATTAGTATGGTGTTAAAGCTGTTTTACTATAAAACTATGTAAGTTAAATTAATGATTTTATTAGAATAGATATACATTTATACTTTATACTTTTATTAAAGTTAAAATAATACAATACCTATTTTAAGTTTTTAGTATCGTGCTATTTACAAACGCCAGAAAAGGTATGTTTACTTAGTGAACGAACCGTCATTTTTAGGTGTGTTCTGAAGCAAATTATTAAGAAAATTGCTTTAGTACGATACTAGTTAGAAAATGTTAAAAATTAAGAACAAAATAGTAAACTACTTTAAAGTTAGCATATTGTTAAGTAGTATCATACTAATACCTTAATAATAGTCTGTTTAAAATGTTGCGCCAATACTACTAATTACTTAAAATTGGTATCGCAAATTTTGTTCTTGAAAAATTTTAAAGAAATTTCTTGTATACAAAATTACTTTAGTAATAAAATAATTTTTGAGCTTTGTTTGTTTGCATAAATAAATTTTCTGGGAATAATACGGCAATTTCATGCATTTAAACATTTTTATGTTATAAAATGTATTTTAAGTTCCAAAGCACTTTTACATAAGAGCAAGTTCGTGCGATCCAGTCGTGCACCTTAATTTTTTTTAACTAACCATTCGCAGAATGGCTGTATCACGCGCGTTGCTATACATTATATCCATGTATCTAAAAAAAAAAGTATTTTAAAGAAGTAATTAATGGAATATCCTTGAAACAAAAAAGCTTTCTTGTAATTTATAAAGGATTCAATAATACTTACATACCTCTTTTTTATTGTAAGTATGTGTTTAATTTGTAATAATTTTGCAATCGCATATGAAATACAATTGTTTGAAACATTAAATGAAAAAAGAACTGAACTATTCACCTTTATTGTAGCAGGCGTTTCGCTTGAACGACTAATGTCATTTTCAAAAATTTGTATTATGAATGGCGTTTTAAAGTCGTTTATCGTTATTTTTCGAGTCGTAACGCCATACTCTGAGTGGAACGTAAGTTTTCGTATGAGAAATGTCACTCATCTGTATTATAACTGTCGTTTTACTCGCCTTCTACGACTCTCAGAACACTATTTTTTGTCGAATACAAATTTTCAAACGACTCATTGTCGAAATTGGATAAAAATCAAAGGGCACGGCAGTGCCCAGCCAAGTTCTGGCACTACACCCTTTTTACAGGAACAAACTCAGGCGATTTTTGACCCCTCCCTATCTTCAGTACCAATGAAGTCAGAAACGTAAAACTCCGAATATTTGCTAAGGTAGTCAGGCACAGGCGCCTCACCAAATTTCAAAAAATCACAAAAACCGTAACTGACTGACTGACTGACAGATCATCAAAATTATGGAGCACTTCCCGACATCATAGAATCTTGTAATTTTGCACAAAGGTAGGTCTTGTCATGCAAGCAGAGGAAAAAAAATTTGAAACTTTCCATTCAGGGGGCGTGGTATCCGCCTATTTTCTCCGCATTCTAGCACTTCCCGACATCGTATTATGGAGCACTTCCGACTGCTGTAAACGATGAAATTTGGTGAACCGGTAGGGCTTATATTGCATATAGAGAACCAAAAATAAACACCAAAGTTTTCCTTTCAGGGGGCGTGGTATCCGCCCACTTTCTCCGAATTGGTGTTGGTTGAATGGAGCCCTTCCGTCTGCTGTGAGACGATGAAATTTAGTAAAGACGCAGGGCTTAAATTGCATACTAAGAAAAAAATATAAAATTTGAGATTTTCCATTCAGGGGCGTGGTATCCGCCCACGTCTTCAGAACTGATGTAAATTATATATGGCAAACTTCCGATTGCAGTAGAACAATGAAATTTGGTAGAGCAGTAGGGCTCAAATTGCATATAAAGGAACAAAAATAAAAATTGAGGTTTTCCATTCAGGGGGCGTGGTATCCGCCCACTTTCCTAGAAAAAGTTTGATTTATATGGAGCATTTCCGATTGCTGTAGAATGATGAAGTTTGGTGGAAGGGTATAGCTTAATGTACATTCAAAGCGAAAAATAGAAAATCTAAGATTTTTCATTCGAAGTGTCTTTTTATTGTCATTTTGAAACTATACATGCATTTTGAAATTTCATAACTTTTCTTAGAACTAGAGTGCTCGATTTGGTACTCTATGTTATGTTAACATTAATGAAAAAAGAAAACATTTGCATACCTGAAAAAAATATTAGTTTACATAAAAAACTCTTAACTGTGATGTGAACTACGTATAATAAAACCACTAATTAGGCTGTTAATTGGTGGTCTACCTTCATTTAAAAAAAGGAGTTAAAATTGCAACAAAAACATCATCGCATCCTCAACAATTATTGCTTTTTTATGGCTTTGAGCGGATGTAGGTACTAGTATTTAACATTAAAGTAGGTATGTTAGTGTTAGGTATCTTGCCAGGACAAGAAGAAACAATTGAAGCGCAAATCAAAACAACCAATAACAAAAAGAAAATATACAAAAAAATTGGAAGCTATAAACTAAGTTGATTTTATAAGGTAGAGTCCACCCTTCTATTTTCCGTATCTTTCGAGATTTTTACATTGCAAAATATTAAAATCTTTGCAAAAAGGAGTGAGATCAGACCAAAAACATAAATGTTAAAAAAAGAGCCAAGTTCTTCTATACAAAAACCTTTGTGTAACAAGTCAGCCTTGAAAAGTACTGAGATCTAAAAGTGCGCCAAGTTCTTACTTCATGAAGGTTTAATACCGAATATTTAAAGTAGAATAATGTTGAAACAGCTACAATGTAATAGAGAAATTTTATTATTTAATGATTACTGACTAAAATTTGATGGGCTCACTTGGCAAGTTTTTTTTATGCCCAATTCGAAAGGTTTTAAAAACTTGACCGGTGAACCCATCAAATTTTAGTCAGTAGTCATTAAATAATAAAATTTCTCTATTACATTGTAGCTGTTTCAACATTATTCTACTTTACATGAAGTAAGAACTTGGCGCACTTTTAGATCTCAGTACTTTTCAAGGCTGACTTGTTACACAAAGGTTTTTGTATAGAAGAACTTGGCTCTTTTTTTAACATTTATGTTTTTGGTCTGATTTAAGTTTTACATGTTAGTATTGTGTAATTTGTAATTTTTATTATATTTCTTTTATTTAAGAGTGAAAATAACTAACCCAAAACAGATGAAGTGTATCACTGAAACTCTTCTTGTGCTTGCAGCTCCTGCATTAGGTCTTGCAGTTGAAACTGATCCAGTTTCTCGCAGCCTTCGAAAGATATTTCCAAAAACATTTCGAGAAGGAAGTCGGCTATTAGGGTAAAGTTTCTGGTATCTTCGTTGTGCTCTTCTTGAATTTCCATTGCACAACCCATTAACGAATAAAATATCTGCGTATTCTTCTCTCGTAAGTAAGGGCATTTCAAAAAGCGCTTTTATCAAACTTGATAATCTGATGAATGAGTTTTGAGTTTTTTTTATTCTTTTATACTATTTATTTAGTTAATTTACCCAATAAACAGTAATCCCCAAAATTTAGCTTTCCCTGTGAAGGGTTAAGGTGATTAGGGTTTTGACAGCAAGTCAAATAGGCATAAGTACACTTTTTACCCTTTTTATGAGTACACACCAATTCCAAAGATTAACAAATAAAAGTAGATACAAAACACAAAATTCGATTTTTTACCTGTCTTAGATCTTCCCAAGTATCATAAAATGTTTGGGTTTTTTGGTGCACTTATTAATGATTTTTGTTGTATTATTATTCATCAGGTAAAAATAAGAAAATTTTTTGAAAAAAAAAATGACCTCAAAGTCAAAATTTTGCTCGGGCAAGAAAAATTGAACACCATTTAAAATTGAATATCTGGCAACCCTAAAACATATCAGCTCAAAATAATAAAAATAATAAAATAAAATATAATAAAACTCAAAATAAAATCTAAAATGAGGTCTTTACTATTAGTGCTGACAGAGAAATTGACCTTAACATGGGTCAGGGTACACAAAGTTAGCCTTTTTTTACATCGTCAGAAAGTGATGTCGAAGTTGAAAATTAGACTTTACTGTAGAACAATTTTTTTCTTTGACTATGACCAAGAATCACATCCCAAAGTATGACACACGAATTACAGGACACCGTGTATTGAAAAAAAAACACAAGTTGTTTTGAAATACTATATCTATTTGTCAATGACAAATTTTTATGTGGAACGCAACATGTTGATTCAAAACGCCTGGCGTTTAAGTATCGTAATACCGACTCTTAAGCGCCTTAAAAGTGAATCGACAGAAGAAGTGACGGGTGTCGTTCAAAAGAAACGCCTATTATAATAAGGGTGATAACTCATTCACTAAAACGTTCGCACAAAAGGAAAGCCAGAACCAAACTACGCTAAAAAATATCTTATGTTTTTGTTGTTAAGGGAATTTTTCTAGGTTTGCAAACAGTTAAATATCCTATGACTACTTAGGGAGAAAAAAATTTCAGTTTTAAATGAAAATCATTTTATGTTAATATAAGATGATTTGCGTTTTCACACTTTTTCGGATTTTTTAAAAGTATTTTATCTTGTGTCGACTTAAGGAATACTTTTGTTTCTGGTTGCACGCGGGAAAATATCTTAAGTTAACTTAATATGATTTTCGATTTCACAATAATAAAAAGGTCTTATGCCAATATAACCTTAAGTCTATTTTAGATTTTAAAATGAAGCAGGACACACAATTTTATGTGAACTTTAGATATTTTACCTCGTGTAGAGATGTGTCTTTTGAACATAAGATGAAATTGTTTTTGTCTATAAAAAAGCAAAGGAGTGAGATAAAAGAATGCCGATAAGACAGAACTGTAGCCATTTAGAATGGCACTGAGGTTCAACAAAAAAATGCGAAATATCTTAAGACGACTTAAGTAAGATACTTTACCTTTTCAGTCGAGATAAAGCCTTTATTCTTCCGCAGCTCGAGTAGAATTCACATATCTGGGCAAGTGCCCCAAAAACCCACTTGAGTCTTGTAACGAAGCGTTCCATGCTACTCCACTCTATACTACTTCCGTATCTATATCAAGAATTATACTTCGCCCAAATTCAATTCACAAGCACCATTGGCACATGACGTCACAGGAAGAACAACTACATGGATATTTTCGTTCACCACTTATATAGTTCACATTCAGTGTTTACTGAAAAGTCATCTTGAGGACTTACTTGGGTGAACGAAAAGCACCTACTGGACAACCGGGACTGAACAACCCGAGTCAAAAACCAAGACAAATTTTTATAATGCTAATTTTGAACCATGTACATTACAAATATTATAATTTTTAGAGTTTAAGTCATTTTATAAGTTAGGCCCCCTATGTGCCAACAAATTTCTACCCTATACATATTATCCTCAAGTTTCACAATTGTATATATTAAGTTCAATAAAAAACCTTGAAACCTTGAACGAAAAGCACCTCTTCGCTCATACATACAGTCAGGTGGCACAGTAAATTGATTGCATAAATCTTTCGAAGTCCAGTCGTAGACAAGAAGTATAGACGAGTTGGTCATTTAGCTTTCCTTGCTTTTTGCGGAGCTTCCCCCCACCAGTGGTAAAAGGTTTTGTATGAAGATAAGTTAGGTAGGTGAGATTGTCCAGCTATTTCTTATTAAGGCTCCCCCCACCAGCGGTAAGGGGTCTTAGTTGGAAGTTTAATGTCCTAATTGTCACCAGTGGTTTCGGTACCTGCTGATCTACCAGAGCGTTTAGCCTGCTGTTTAGTGCCACCAGGGGCCTTGAACCTGCTGATCTACCAGTGCGTTAGCCTGCTGTTTAGTGCCACCAGGGGCCTTGAACCTGCTGATCTACCAGAGCGTTAGCATGCTGTTTAGTGCCACCAGGGGTCTTGAACCTGCTGATCTACCAGAGCGTTTAGCCTGGTGTTTAGTGACACTAGGGGCGTTATACCTACGGATCATGTCAGGAACCCTACATCCGAATGAAAGGGCCCGTTTGAAGCCGAATTACCAGAAGCTAGAATACCCGTAATCAAGTACCAGATCCGGATCATCAGCAAGCAGTATAACTGATGTGAGGCAGCTAGACCAGAAGCCAGAAGAGTTGATGCCCGTGAACCGTTCCATTACCCGATCTAAGTGAAATATTAACAGCAGAATATTGTATGTTATAGATTTAAGAAAGAATATGACATATACTACAGCTGTCATACAAAACACCATGTGCTCGGGGTAGGCTTCCTAGTCAGCGAAAAAATGAAGTCTACTATCATCGGCTTTAACGCTATAAGCGAAAGGCTATGCACCCTTCGCGTGCGAGGCAAATTTACGAACATCAGCCTCATTAACGTTCAATGACCTACGGAGGAGTCCTCAGACGAAGAAAAAGAGACTTACTACGAACAAGTCGAGAGGGCCCTCAATGCCTGTCCAAGGTATGATGTTAAAATCATCCTTGGGGATTTGAACGCAAAAATAGGTCGGGAGCCGGTATTCAGGCATTACGCAGGCACCCATAGTTTGCATGAGAACACTAATGACAATGGACTTCGAGTCTTAGAATTAGCAGCATCGAAAAACATGGTCGTTGCGAGTACCAGGTTCCCGCGTAAAGATATCTACAAAGCCACCTGGGTATCACCTGATGGAGTCACTCGTAACCAAATAGACCACGTGTTGATAGACCGTCGCCACTACTCGAACTTGATGACGGTACGAACGTACCGAGGTGCCAATATCGACTCGGATCATTATCTTGTTGGTATGGTTTTCCGAGGGCGGATTGCCTTGCGAAGACGCATTGCATCCGCCGATCAGATTCGAACCAACACGGCTGCCCTGCGCAATGAAAACACCAGTAACCCCTTTGGTAATGCGTTAGGACTCGCCCTAGAAACATCTGACTTAGGGAGAGTAAGTCCTGGAGCCAGTAAACTGTCATTAGTACTGCCAACTCCATCTTAGGCAGCAGTCGTAAAAATCGGAACGACTGGTTTGGTGATGAATGCAAGCTAGCGACTGAACGTAAGAATGTTGCGTACCGAGCAATGCAACAATCTCATAGAACGCGGGCACGCGAAGAGGAATATAAAGAGCTCAGAAGAACAGAAAAATGGCTTCACAGACAAAAGAAATCAGCCTGTGAGAAGAACCTAATCTGTGAAATAGAAACAGCCGAGAGCGAGGTCCGCACCAGGCGCGGAAGTTCTACCAATCCGTCCGAAACATGACGCAGTACACACCACGCTGCACATACTGCAAGGACGGAGAGGGAAATCTGATCAGCGTTCCTGAAAGCATACTGGAGCGATGGGAAGTGTACTTCAATGAATTGCTAAATGGTCAGCTCACTGCAGAAGTGGAGGCTCCACTACTTCAAGAAGAATACCCTATGTTGCCGCCACCAAGCATAGAAGAGGTTGAGAAGGCTATAGGCCGGCTTAAACAGAACAAATCCCCGGGAGCCGATGGCATACCAGCCGAATTATTTCATCACGGCGGGCCAGCCTTACGTCAAGCAATTCATGATATTATAGTGCACGTATGGGAGCAGGAAGAAATGCCAGAAGACTGGCGAAAAGGCATAATATGCCCCATACATAAGAAAGGAGATGTCACAACGTGCAGCAATTATAGAGGTATCACGTTGTTGAGTACCGCCTATAAGATACTCTCCTCTATCCTACAAGACCGGATAACCCCATACGCTAAAACCGTCATCGGACAATATCACTGTGGTTTCATTCCAGGCAAATCAACAACTGATCAGATCTTTACCCTTAGGCAGGCGATGGAAAAATGTCTAGAATTTAACATCCCAACATACCATCTGTTTATAGACTTTAAGGCCGCCTATGATAGCATAGCCAGGGTAGAACTTTACAAAGCCATGAGAGAATTCGGCATCCCAAATAAATTGTCACGACTATGTAGGTTGACCATGACCAATGCAACAAGCCAAGTAAAAATAGCCGGATTGCTATCCAGACCAATCAACATCTTTAATGGACTCCGATAAGGGGACGGTTTGGCCTGCTTCCTCTTCAACCTGGCGTTGGAGAAAGCAATCCGTGACTCTGGCACGGCAACAAGAGGGACCATCGTCAACAGGTCCAGCCAGTTACTGGCTTACGCAGACGACATTGACATCATCGGAAGAACCGAACAAGCTGTACACGATTCCTTCATCCAGATCGAGCAGGCGGCACAAAATCTGGGGCTGCACATTAGTGAAGGTAAAATAAAGTACATGGTGGCGTCGAATGCGAGAGGAACAGTTGGTCAAACAATCAAGGTTGCGGAGCACGAATTTGAAGTGGTGCAATCCTTTAAATACCTTGGGTCAATAGTAGCAGCCGATAACAATATAGAAGAAGAAATACGCGGGCGGCTTCTCAAATCCAACAGAGCCTACTATAGTCTGTCAAAGCTTTTCAAATCCAGAAATCTCACCATAACTTCAAAACTGCTGCTGTACAGGACCATGGTCCTGCCAGTACTCACATATGGATCCGAGACTTGGGTGCTTAGCAAAAGGCACTCCGACCTCTTAGCTGCGTTCGAGAGAAAAGTCTTAAGGAGAATTGTCAGCCCCATATGTGAGGAAGGACGATTCCGGAGACGGTACAATCATGAACTGTACGCAATCTACCTAGAAGCAGATATCGTGACAAAAATTAAGCTCGGTAGACTCCGGTGGGCAGGGCACCTAGCTCGCATGAGCGAAGAGGAACCTGCTCGGAAAGTTCTTTGTGGTACATTCTATGGTAGACGACAGCGTGGTAGACCATGCTTGCGCTGGAGAGATGGCGTAGACCAGGACGCCCGAAGCCTTGGGGTGCGCAACTGGACGGCGTCGGCTAGAGACCGGGATAGGTGGAGAGACTTGTTGAAAGAGGCCAGGACCGGAACCCGGTTGTCGAGCCGATGATGATGATGATGATGATGATGATAGATTTAAGAGTTGTTTCCAATAAAGATTTTGTAAAAAGGTTTGAAGACCTTTTACTCTGGAGTTTCGTGTTTTCTTCAGGACGACCCTGGCCAGACCGGTGAGCAGAACCTCGGCTGGAAAGCAAAAAGCACATAATAGTCTCTTGGACAGAATTCAAAAGAGAGCTCTATTAAGATCTTTCTGGGAGGATATAATTTTCGTGGAAGTTAATTCTATCTATTTTTATACCAAGATGGATCGAAAACTGATAATAGGACTGTGTACTCAGATTGACTTAAATAATGTCTCTTTCTATCTTCCCTTAAAGAAAGTGTGGTTTCACGTGATAAACGTGAATAGTCAGGCAGCCATTAAATCTCTGAACTGGATCTATACTAACTCTATAACACCCGTTCATCTGTAGATGGCACAGCAGTTCAATATTCACCTCTGTTGGTTTTCAGGGTATAGGGATATTCCAAGGAACTGTAAGGCTGACGAACTCGCCAAATGTGGAACAACATTACCTATATTACCTGATAAGGCTAATATAGGTATATATTTATCTATAATTGGCAGATCACTAACATCACTGTAGTAGAAATCTGTCAGAAGGAGTATTCGTCTTTGGGATAAAGCAGGACATGTACCGAGAGGGTGAGAGATCGATTCCTCATCTTCTTCGTCTGTGCAGCTTATGCAGTCAAACAGTGTCCTGTTATAACACCTATTACGGAACGTATGTGCGATCTGTTTAAAGATATTAAACTTTTGGAGTGCTTCAGATCCAGCATTGGCCAAATCTCTTTTGTCGCTAAGGCAGGTGGTGATTACGTTCCACCTAATGTTTGTTCTCTATATAGCATATCTTGCTCTAGCACGAGCGATGGGAATACCTATATTTTCCTTATCTGGCATGTTAAAGTATCATAGGTCCACTTTTGGCTAGTTTGTCAGAATTACAATTTCTTGAAATGTCCCTATGGTCCGGCAACCAGCTAAAGTGAATGATAAACTGTTGCGCCACGTCTATCAGATATGATCGGTGCAGATAAAGTTTGTTATTGAGCTGGTACAGCCAGAATCAAGATATTTACTGGTTGCTTCGAGAAGACGCATATATCTTTATTTGATATCATGGTCAAGACAGGACTTCTAATTGCCAAAAGATCCAGCTGTCTGAGTATACAATACACTTCCACCAGCCCCGTCACTAGTTTTTGATCCATCGGTGTAAAAATGCATTGAATCTTCAAGGTATAGCATGTCCTCCCAGATTTTTCTAGAAGGGATAGTTACTTGAAAGTTTTGTATCAAATTGAATCTTAGGGATGGTGTAATCCATGCTACTTGGAAGTAAACCGAATGAGTTCAGTAAGTTGGAGTAACCAATTTTATTATTAATCCACAACTAGGAGGCTTTTAAACAAATAGCGTTGTTTTCAGCCGTTTATTTGTCAAATATTTCTAGGGGTGTTAGATCGAACAGAATGTCCAGTGCAGCGGAGGGAGTCCGAAGTCCAAGCGAAGTGATCCAAGCTGAAGTGGACAGGCCAGCTGACCATTGGACGTTGTTAAGTATAAGGCAATTTATTTTTGCATGAGAAGGGTGCAACTGTGACCTTTTTAAGTTTTTCTTGTATGTAAGGTTTCCAACATAACATCTTATCTAAAATAAGACCCAAGTATTGTGCTTTGTGGGAGAATGTTACTAGTATCTATACCTTTAATGGAAGGCAGTTCTTATGGGGAATTTTATATTTCAAAGAGAAGATAACAAGATCTGTTTTGCGAGGATAAATACTCAGTCTGCACTGATCGGTGCAGTCTGTAAGCTTGCTTATAGCATAGTGTAAGAGATCTTTTAGGGTATAAGGATGCTTTCTTGATTTCTTGATTGGGTATAAATAAAACTCTAACTTCTCTCCATAACACAGTCATATGGATCAAATTTAGACAGCTATTAAAAAGCATCTCTATGGAATAGACAGAATAATATCGCTAGTCTCTTGGAGTTATGCACTTTCAGCATTGTAGGTACAGGGCCGCCGCTACCATATGTGCAAAATGTGCGGCGCACAAGGGCGCCAACGTCTAGGGGCGGAAAATTAAGAGATCGATCTGACTCAACATATACTCCAAAAGTTTTCGTTAAGTTATTGGAACCTGTTTACATTTGACCGTTTACTACGTAGTGCCCACACACAATCTACTACCAATCTTTATTCGTATTTTGTTTGTGACTGTCGCACCTCACAACAAATAACCTCTTCGATTGCAGTCGTAGTCTAAACTGCTTAACGCCATGTCGCCATAGATTGATACTTGGGAAATAGCTTTCAACGCAACCTACATCTCAGATTTATAAACTCGAAAAGGATATTGATTTTTTTAGATTTACAGCCCATGTACTTCCCATTAACTAAAACGAACTAAAACAGTGTCCCGAAAACATTAATTTTACTATTTACTCGTATTTTCGTATAAATGGGTATCAATATTCTGATTGCAATTATATAGCTAAATATCTTAAATCTAAGTTGGTAACTTTAGAACAAAATTAATAGAAGATGTAAACAAATGTAAACAAACCACCTTTACAACGGACAGAGTCTTAGGTAAAAGAAAAAAAAGTTTTGTGTCTCTAAATGTTTGTGTTTGTTTTTAAATAAGGATTTACGAATAGTTTTTAATTAATTTTAAAATTGAATTGATAAATAACTTAAATGTCAACGGATTGAACAAAGTCAGTATAACCAGAAATTTAACGTTTCATTGGTCGTTCGAATTTGAGCTTTCAATTGACATTCAGAGTTCAGACTCTATTTATATCAAAATATAGTTCGCACACAAATCACAAAATGTCAAATTCCATTAAAAGGATACCTTAGATGTCAAGGATTTATATATATAATACTTCCAGGTCCGGAAGTAAATGATTAAGGAACATTTGCTGATACAGAACATAAACACTTATGTTCCACATAAACTCTTATGTAGTAGAACATAAGCGCTTAGGTTGAACATAAATATTTAAGTTTCGTTTCAGCAAATGGCCCTAAGTGTCTTAAAAAGAGAGGTGAAAAGAAAAACTTTTAAAAGTATCAAAAACCACTTTGTCTTCTTTCTGTCAAGCTATAAACTATTGATTTTTACCATAGGGTTAATTTGACATACATAAATTAAAAACTGTGCTAGGAACTCGAATCTTTGCATTTTATATGAAAATTGTTTTGTTGAAGCAAATTATTCGCAATCGCCATATTTTGTGTTTCATCTTAAAATAAAATGCACGACTGAGTCGCACGAACTTGCTCTTATGTAAAAGACTTCAAAAATTAATGCGATTAGAAAAAAACTGTTCATAAACATAAAGTTCATCAATTAAATGACTAAAATATATCTTAGTAGTAGCTGGAGCTAAGAATAGGATGCCATGTGATGCAAGCAAATATTAGTTTATGCAAAAATCTAATCTAAAAAATAATCTATCAAAATCCGTTCAGCCGGTAGGTAATGAGAAATTCAAAAATCGAAAAATTGGTTCTATGGTCGGTTACAGTCAGTAATATATTGATTTCAATTTTTTTTGTTTAATTATAGAACGTAAAAATTTCTCATAAGAAAAAAAATTATCAAGATTCTCGGAGACGTTTTCGAGAAAATACGATTTCCGAAAACCATTTTTTAACATTTGTAGAGTAGGTATCGTTATTATTAGGTAATACATTTTTTCTCTGTATATTAAAAAACTTTTATTTATCTAGTTTCTAAAAAATCTACCAAATCCAAACTAATTTTTTTTTTGAAAATTTGAATGCACAGGAATATTTAAAATTTTGGGTCACTTTATCATAAAACAAATTATTAAAATCGGTTGTACCGATTCTTAAAATTTTTTGAGTTTTGTTTAAACCTATTGAACATTGTTTTAAATTTTTTTTTAATTTCGCTAAAAAATCGTATGGCAGGAACCGTTATTTTTGGTCTGGAAAAAAAAGAAAAAAAAAGGTGTGGGGACAAAATTTCGTGACCCACTTTTTTCACTTTTGTCTTCGCTATCATCTTAATGTCAAAATCTCGAGTTCGATTTTTTTACGAATGCATAACTTGCCTTATACATAGTACCTATAAGTCTCAAGTAAAAAGAGTAAGTAATCTTAAAAGGATGCAAATATTGTATATGCTATAACAGAAACTCTCAAACTCATTTACAGGAGAGACCCCCCAAATCCAAGTCTGACTTGGTTGTATAAAAATTTGATGTAGATTGGAACGCGGCAACAACAATGCACGTTTGCTTAAATTTTTCAACTGCGAAATGGAGAATAAATAAAACTTCCGCTTATTCAACGTAAACACACCCGGCATCCAAGAAATGGGGCGGCAATTTACTGTTCTTGCACAAGGGCGCACGAACAACCAGCGGCGGCACTGTGTAGGTATAAACACTTTTCCAAGAGCAGGTTAAATTTCAGTCCTTTATTTCTTAGAAATTCTAATGTTGAATCTAGGTGGGTACCTATCTTAAAAAAGTGAAAACCATAAAATATAAAAAAATACAAAAAACAATATCACCCGTCTAAAAAAATTGTCTCCTGGTCCATCCTGATTAAAAAAGTATTCCATAAAAAATGTCAAATGTTAAAAAAAATTCCTGATGAACTGCAATTTTTATTTTTGCGCCAAGGTAGCTATATAAAAAAAAACAAAACTGCTTACCAACCCCAATTCCATAAGCCACAGCAAGTCAGCGTCGCGTCGCGAAATGCGAGACATCAATGTCGTCGTGCCATAGTCGTTGTTGTCGCAACGAGTCAAATTAGGACAGAAAAGAATATCTCAAATTACGCGAAAGTCTACAGTACAGCACACAGGATTTCTCGGAACCGAGCTCCGTCTGCGTAAAGTCCCCGTGTTGTAACAAATGTGTGTTCATAAGCCTCTGTCTCTAAATGGGTGGAAAAGGACAAAAGAATAGAACAAGGACTGAATAAAAAACGTGAAAAAGATTTTCGCATTGCAAAAACACGGGACACGAAGTTCACAGATTCTTATAATGATACATAATAAGCGCGATATACACACAAAGACACACTCGGTTTTAGAGAATTTTCAGTTCTCATGCACATGGTTCCCTCCAGCGATTCCATTTCAACCACCCGAACCAGAACTTGCCTTGGCAAGTCGTTGTCATCCTTGCTATCGCTGCGCCGCCAAGGGTTGACTTGACACAATTGAGTCACTTCCACTGAATTGAAAGGGGGCGACCGAAACACTAAACAAAATAAAAAAAAGAAATCATCACATGTATTCGCCGTACCCCCTTCGGCGCGGCGCGGTATGGCATATCACATTCCGCAAGGATCTGCATGTGAGTTCTGTCCCGTTTCGCTGCTAAAGTGCGATTTTTAATGGTGTGCGTGTGGAACAATAAAACCCGCGCCAAATAAGCGTAATAAGAAGAAAGACAGGAACATGCCGCGCGCGAAGAAATTCGAGGAAAACTTAGCAAGTCCCCCATGTGAGACCATACGTGATGTATAAGGACACGTCGCGGAGACCAAGCATTTATTCCAATCCAATCCACCCCACTCGCACTTCCTTTCCGCTGCCTCTCTCCGCTTGCCACCAACGGGCAGCTATCCCATTTTCAGGGAACAGGGGTTCTTACTTTAAATTCACTACAAGGGTTGAAGACACCATTATCCTCGTGCTGGACGTTGTCGGCCGAGGCCGAGGCTGGCGCGGGTGGATGGATGGCTTTCCCCGAAGGTTCGCATTTTTTTTCTTCTGAAACGGGACTACAACACTACATATATTATGTTATGTCCTGTTCGGGCATTAAGGGTGTGTGCGTGCGAGTCGCCATCATACGTTTTACGCACTTCTGAACAGAACACACGCTCGTTCATAGCCAAGCTTATTTTGTAAATAATAGTTCCCCATGTGAGTTGAGTCTAATTAGTTAAGTTGTGCTGTAACGCGCGTCGTCGCCCGTGGCCATTTTTCACCCGAAAAAGGTTTATTTTTTGCTGCCCTCATTCCAAACTTACAACTATTTTTCTAGACTTTTATCCCGAATTCGGTTTTTGTGTATCATGCTTCATGCCTCATGTGTATATCAGCTCATATACTATGTGTGGCTATGGAGGGGGTGGCTGAGCATGGTGGTTCATGTGTCATTTGGGATAGAAGCTTAGATGAGGTTTTTGGGGTTGGGGGTGGCTGATGGTGATGCTTATCCGTGGAGAAGGTTTTTCCACTTTCACTTTAGGTTGAATGAAATTAGGACCGGATGAAAGTATTTTTTTTTTCTTCTGCGTATATGGGGGAGTTGGAAAATATACCTTTAACACTTACGCACTTTTTGTTTAAGAGGGGGCGTGAACGTTGGGCTATTTTTCTACTTTGACCGTGGTTGAGAGGGCTGGGGGTATATTCTTATTTGTGATGGAAGGTGACTGTAGAGTTATTTATTTTTTTTTTTTGGAAAACGTTACAATGAGCTCTTAAAACTAATGACGTTTGACAACTTCAAAAAAATACAGTGTGATTCAGGAGGGTCGATACATAAAATTATTAGAATTATTGGGGTACTTTTGTAGAATTTTATGAAAATAGGAAACTAGTACGAAATAAAGATAAAGGATATAAAAAAATATTTTAAGTAAATATTTTACTTCTACTTTTAATTTTATTTCTTATTTTATTTTACTTTATTTTATTATTTTTATCTTTTTATATTTTTTCCTTTCATTTTAAAATTAAATAAATATATTTGAAGCGCAACAGCTCGTGGAAGACCAGGATACTCAACTATTCTAGCCTCCGTATTAGGTAGGAATGGAAAGCGAGTGTAATTTTATTACCAATCAGGACGATTTATCACTATCTCGGAAGAGTGACTTCCCTTAAAAAACAAAATGAATTAGTACGACGTTCAAGCTGTTTTAGTATAAAACTATATGTTAAAATGACGATTTTGCAAGTTTTAATCAAATCCATATGACTCTTTGACATTTACAAACGTCAAAAAAGGCCTGTTTACTTAGTTTTTTGCACGAACTGTCATTATTTTAGGTGCGCTTATTAAGAAAATTGCTTTATTACGATACTAGTTAGAAAATAAATGTTTAAAATTAAGAATGAGTTAGTAAACTACTTTAAAGTTAGCAAATTGTTAAGTAGTATCATACAAATGCCTCAATAATAGTCTGTTTAAAATTTTGCGCCATATTTTTTTGAATTTAGGTGGCAGCGGTTTGAAATCGATCCTATTTACTGCTGAAAGAATAGACAGCTACTCAGAAGCACGACGCGCGATTCTTTGAATATATCAGTGCACACTGCACAAGTGCACAGCACACTGCGTAACTAAGCTAGTTCGTTTACCTGATAGTCTAGAAGTGATAGCTGTCTGAAGTCTTTTCGTCTTTAGGGAAAATCTGAAATAAAGAAAGTAAGATTAATTAAATGATTTAGGTTGTTATTCGAAAAAAAAAGAAAAACTGAAATTTTAATTCAGTACACTGTTTGGAAAATCAATGTACACAGAACATAAATATGTATATGTACTCTTAAAATAAGGGCTTGCACACATAATTTATATATTAAGCAAATGCAGAAAACTGTACTGACTACATACATTTATGAGCAGTGATGTAGTCAGTACAGAATTCTTTGTCAAATGAATATAAGCTGATTACCTGTGATGAGTACATGTTTTTGTACTATTGAGTACAGCTTCTATGCATAAATGTTAATATTCTAATGATTCATAAAAGAAATATATAGTACCCACTTTATATTTCCATAGATTATAATGTCAATGTCTAAGTACTCACTTCACATTCCTCTATGTAATGAGTACATATTGTCTATGTACTGAATAGTATATTCAATCAAGACTCGTACTCATTGCTTGTCATTATTAAATAATTCAATGTAACAAATACTTTTTTCAATTTGGATGGCTATCGAGTTTTAAAAATTATATTGAGTCATTCCATATTTCACTGTACTGAAATATTTTCCACATACTTATGTTAGGTTGCGCTCGGTCAACTGTAGTCGGTATATAGAACCCAGCCACTTAGTGCACTCTTCCCAAAGTCCATTTCAATAGGAATTTTACACCGCAGCTTTGGAAAGATGCATTTATTATACCTGTTCATAAGAAAGGACCTAAAAATGATTTATATAACTATACATAGACCTATATTGCAAAGCTTTCTTGCATATCGAAACTCGTTGAAAGTATTATATATGACAATATGTATTTTTTTTTTGTAAAACCATTTTTACAACTAAACAACATGGTTTCCTAAAGGGCAGGTCCACTACCACCAATCTGATAGATTTTGTATCTACTACCCTGTGTACTTTAGAAGTAGGAAAAGAAGTTGGTGCGATAGCTACTCACTTTAGCAAAGCTTTCGACAAAATATCGCATAGTATAATATTATTTTAGCTAAAAGAACTCGGTTTCCCGCCTTTCATGATTTCATGAATTCAATCAAATTTATCGAAACGTCAATATAATGTTATATTCAGGTCGTACATATCAACCTCCATTTATGCAACGTCTGGAGTTCCACAAGATAGCCACCTAGGACCACTTATTTTCGTTTCAACCACTAATGACGTTGAAAAAATGTTTTTGAACTCCGATCTCTTCGTTCATCAGTTATTAACATGTAACATTTACTGCCCCTGTTTACTACAACAAATCGGTTTTAATATTAACCCACATTGTGCTCGATCTACGGCTCTTCTTCGACTTCAATACCATCGTACCGACTACGAACGAAACGAACTCCTGTCAAGAATGTTGAGAAGGGTAAATAATTAAAACATATTTGACTCAAAAATTCTCAAAAATTCGACTCAAATATGTTTGCATTAACCGAAACTAATCTTACTTCAGATTTTCTCAGTAGTGAATTATTCACCGCAGATTATATCACTTTTCGCGTTGATGGTATTAATGAAGAAAACAACGTATTTGGCTACAAAATTAGAATCTCGGAATGTATATAATATCATGTGTTGTAACATTCGTCCTTCTCAACCGTTAAGTTCGTATCAACTCGTTGTCGAGGCAGTCGATTTTCTCCTTAATGCCGCCAGCTCTAATGATGATATCATATGCTTGGGTAATTTTAATCTCCCACGCCAACTACTTCTATTCAATGAATGCCAAATCTGAAAAGGAAACTTTATTGACAGATTGTTTTACTGAATCTAGCTTTTTTCAAGTAAGTGGCGTCACTAATAGTTTTGGTAGGCAACTCGACCTTATCTTCACATCCGACCCTTATAACTCCATAGTAATTGAAAGTAATCAATTTCTTTCTACTCTTAATCGTTTTCATCCGCCTCTCCTTATGTCTTTCTCTTACGAAACAGTTAATTCTTTCACGGTTCCTGACTACAATTTCAACTTCCATAAAGCCAACTTTCAAGAACCTAAAACCAGCTTCTCAATAAAATAGAATTCAATTTTGTTAAAAAAAAAAAAAAAAAATTGATGAAGCACTAACAACTTTCTATACTGAAGTTTTCAGCTGTTTTGCTTACTCTGTACCGTTTATGCCACATAAAAATATGTCTGCCTCACCACCATGGTACAACAAAGAACTTAGATCACTGCGCAATCTAAGAAATAAACTGTGGCAGAATTATTTAAGATCTAAGTCCCATTACGACTATCAAGCTTTTTCACGCGCTTTTACGAAATTTTCTAATCTCTGCGAACGACTTTATAAAGAGTATATCATTCGTATGCAATCTTCGATAAAATCGAATCCCAAATGGTTCTATGAATTCATAAATATAAATAGAAAGAAAGATGGCTATCCATCCTCCCTAACTTTTAATAATAATTCTTCTTCTGATCCTGCCATAATCACTAATTTCTTTGCCTACCATTTCAAACAGTCGTTTAGGTACCGACAATGATATTGAACCTGATACCCAATATTCCCATTATTTAAAAAGCTCCCCTCAAACCTCATTTACAACCATCGACATTCTACCAGCCATGGTAAAAGAAAAAATCAAACTTAAAGATAATTACTCTACCGGACCAGATGGGGTGCCGGCTATCGCCCTAAAAAAAATGCATAAATGCCTTCATATATCCGCTGACCAATCTATTCACAACATCCATTTTGCAAAGTACCTTTCCTCAATCATGGAAAATATCGTATATAATTCGTTTCCACAAAAAAGGTTCCAAAAATGATGTCCCTAACTATCGCCCCATAGCAAAACTATCATGACTACCGAAAATGCTCGAAAGTATTATATATGAAACACTTGATTTTCATTACAAATCAATTTTGTCTTCCGTTCAACATGATTTTACGGCGGGCAGATCAACTACTACCAACCTGGTAGAATTTGTTTCCCATGTTCTGTCATTATGGATGATGGAGGTGAAGTCTATGTAATTGCCACCGACTTTAGCAAAGCCTTTGACAAAATGTCTCATAAGATTATTATTTTTAAATTAAAGACCATGGGTTTCTCTTCTTCCTTCATCTCATGGCTGAATTCATACTTGACCAATAGAAAATATATCGTCCGTTTCAGATCATCTCTCTCCATTCCCTTTTATATACCTTCCGGAGTACCACAAGGCAGCCATTTAGGTCACCTGTTATTTATTTTAGCTATCAACGATGTTGCTCTTGTTCTTGGTTGCGAATTATCTATTTATGCGGACAATATGAAAATCTATCAACGCATATCATTACCTGCCAATGTAAATACTTTACAACGAAATCTGGATATTTTTTCTCTCTGATGCTAAAAAAAAAGCTCCTTGAGCTCAATCTCAGTAAATGCTACATCTTAACGTTTTCACTCAAACGCCTCCCTCCTCAGCCTCGGAACTTCTATATAAATTCAGTTCTAGTACCTGTAGTTAACTCCGCCCTTGACTTAGGAGACATTTGTGATAGCGAACTCAACTTTCATTGCCACATTGACAACGTTATCAATAAAGCCAACTCGATGCTTGGTTTTATTAAACGCTGGTCAAAAGAGTTTTCTGATCCGTACGTTACAAAATCTCTCTTCGTTTCATTTGTCCGTCCCATTCTTGAATACGCGTCTCAAGTATGGTCCCCTTATGAAAAAACCCAAATCAAACGGATCGAAGCCGTCCAGCGTAGGTTTATTAGATTTGCTCTGCGTAGTCTTCGGATGATCATTATCGACTACCTTCTTATTCGAATCGATGACATCTGATCGACCTTCAGTCCCTTGAAAATCGACGTCATACCTGAGATGTTTTTTTTTATTTTGGACTTATTAACTAGTAATATTGACTGCCCTGCTCTGTTAAGTCCTGTTTTAGGTCAGTTCCCCTTATCCGTATCCCTTTTCACCGCACTAACTATAGCTATTATATTCCCGTGTCCCGAATGCTTCGAAACGCCAACAATTCCTCAAATGTTTTTGATTTCCACACTTCTAAGCCAGTCCTTCAAATTCTCTTTGTTTTTTATTAAGCCCAAAAATAACGGCACTTGCCACACTATTTTCTTTTTTAATTAAGAAAAATATTTTCTTAAAAACTGATCCGAATATGTATTTGAAAAAAAAAAAAATTGTGGGTCAGTCATTAAAAAAAAACTTTTTCAAATAATGCATAGGGTAAACTACCCAGTGACCGACCCCCTTTCAGTAATGGTCACCTATCACTGTTTTTTCATTTTATTAAGGTTTCCTGTTGCTGGATACTGCCGTGGCTATTTTTAACGTGTTTAGACGTGCAAATGTCATAACAAAAGACTTCAATTGATATTTTGTAGTCAATCGTTGACGTGTAATAAAAGATGTAAGTTGAGAACCTCTGTAAATCAAAGAAAACTTGTGAATTCCTTAAGAAACACTTGAGTATAAATCAGTGTTTTATTAATATATCCGTGTTTCTTATATATGGGACAGTGCATATTATTTCAAAACAATAATTAGTGGATCTATTTGTTAACTTTTTTTTATTAAAATAATAAAATAACTTAATTTAACGTGGGGTGTTCATAACTAAAATGTAATGTTCAATAAATTCAGTGACCGACAGGGGTGTCTATTACTGGCGCGATTAGAGGTTTTTGAGGATGTTAGTTACGGACACCATTCTTTTTGTCTTTCTTGTTTCCTTTCATTATTTACAAACCGCTTTTTATATTACTATAAAGCCACATTTTTCAGGAATTTACTTATTACAAAATGCCTGGGCAAAATTAGTTTATAAGAAGATTTGTAAAATACAAGTGAAAAAAAAAAACGTTTACTTTCAGAAACTTCCATGGTACATGTGCAAAAACAGAAAAATACATTAGCACTTTTCTTTGCCCATCTTTAAGATAGATTACTTTACTAGTGATGTTAACGTATTGAATAATTAAAATATTTATATAAATATTTTTAATTCAGTAACTAACTATAACTAACATTCAAATTATATTTTTTTTTTAACTGCAATTACTTGTTGAAAACAGTTTAAGTACCTTTACATTTTTGTTTGCTTGTTTTTATTTAAATAATAATTTATCTTCATTTTATTCATAACTTTATACCTACTGCATAAACAGATTTTATATACATACATATGTATAATATCCCCGCTTTAAGGGTTTGTAATTAAATGGATTTCTTGTATACATACGTAGATGTATCTTTTTGTTTTTGTGCGTATTAATATTTATTTATCTCATATATTAGACTAAAATTATAGTATTTTGAAAACCCCTCCAAGTTAAATATATTCTGTTTTTATTTCGGTGTCGGTTTTGGTGAAAAACAAATTTAAAACAGAAGTTTTCGCATACATTTTTGACGAACCACAAGGATTCATGATATTCCCAATTGTCAATTGAAATGTCGAATTAAAACTTTTAATTATTCGATTTTAACGTTTGACGAGCTTATGTAAACTTGTTGACGAAAATTCCTCTTACAGTTTAGGGTGAAAAGCTACAGAAAAAGGGTGTCCGTAACTAGTATTTGACGGGTGTCGGTTACTGAAAAAAAGGTGTCCGTAACTAAAAAACTGGTAAGCTTTTACAATTTTGTGTCTTATTTATTTTTGGAATTTCGTACATATTTATTTCTTTAATATTGTAAAAGAAATTATTAACAGTTATAATAATACACAAAAATCATTTAAATCGATCCAGCGAAAGAAAAGTTATGAATTTGCAAACTCAAAATTTCTCTTAAGGGGGTCGGTCACTGGGTGTCTTACCCTACTTTGTGATTTTCTTAAAAACAGTTGAACTTGTTACGTTAAAAATATTACTATCACAAAAACTACCCTTTCTGCATTCCCAATCCTTGTTTCCACCGTTTATTTTTTTCCTATTGGTTTTTTCTTCAAAATACTGGGAGAGAGTAGGGCAGCTATTGGTACGTTTTCTCAGCACTTTGAAGAAACAATATGGAAGATATTTGGTGCCCTTAACAAATCAGGCAGGCAAATCACCAACGGCAACGTTCAAGAACATAAATGCGATCCGATCCGAAAGAAGCGCGGGCGAAAGCCGATCCCTGAATACTTGATGTTACTTATTTTGAGAATGGCTGAATGCCCACCATAATTGTATTGTTGTTTGTAAAAGGTGGAACGCTTACGGCATGTCCCTTAAGTTGTTCCCAAATCGCTAAATTAAATGTTATCGCCTATTTCGCCTTACTAGTTTCAGTTATTGAAATAAACCTTCAGTAAGTTTCCACAATAATACCTGAACATCTGAATGCGTCGTCAGATTCTCCACTCCTGGATGTGAAACAAAGGGTGGTCGGTGAATAATTGCATGATGACTGGCCAAAACTGTGGGTTTTCAAATTGCGAGTAGGAAGACCGCTGGGTTCCAGCTGCGTTTGGCTCACTCATGCAAATATGCCAAATGTAGCTGAATGATGACGTGACCGAATCTAACGTTCGCTCATTAGCTGAAAGCAATGGGGTCGCCGAAAAAAGAACAGATCATCCAGTCAAAAAAAAAAGGTCTGGAAGTTCACTTTGGATTTGCTAAGAATAGAGATCAGAGCTTGTTACTAGTTGTGATCTTAAAAAAAAAGAAACGTTTGAGAAAGATAAGAAAATAACATGCGCGACTGGGTCGCACGAACCTGCTCTTTTGTAACAGACTAAGAATTTTAAAAATGAATGTTATTAGAGAAAACAGTTCATAAGCATAAAATTCGTTTTTTGAACTCTTTTAGTAGTGAGCGATAAAAACAGAATGACATGTGATTTCTTAAGCAAATATGAATTTGGAATTATTTTTAAAATCCAAAAATAAATTTTTGAAACTTTGAATATACAATAATATTCAAACTGTTGGGGAGCACTAGAATAAGAAAAATAATCAAAATCGGTTGTACTTTTTTTGAGAAAATCAAAAACATAAAAATGGTTCCAAGGTAGGTACCTAAAACAACCATATTTAGGAAATTTTTTTTTCAATCAATAGCTAGCTTTAACTAAATCTGTCGAACAGTTTTTGAAAAAAAAAAAAATATTTATAAAATTTTGAAAAAAATTCCTATGGCAGGTACCGTTATTTTTGGTTTAAGAAAAAAAAAAAAAAAAGAAAATAAGAAGGGGGGGGGGGGGGGATTTAAAAACGATATCTACCAATTTTAACAAAAATCAGCTGAGCCGTTCACGCTGTAGTCGAACAGACAGGCAGACAGAATTTCGAGACCCACTTTTTTCGTCTTCCCTATAATCGTAATGTCAACTTTGATCAAAATCTCGAGTTAGATTTTTTTACGAATGCAAAACTTGCCTTACAGTACCTTTAAGTCGCAAGTAAAAACATTGCATACAAAAACTTTAAAATTATTATTTTTTTTTTTTTGAAATTAGAATTTATGTAGTATAGGAACCTTATTTATAAAAAAACGCCACATCAATATATTTAAATTTTGCATAAATTCATATTTGTTTTTTGCATTTTGTTTTACGCTCCAACCAATAAAAGAGTTGTTTTATCCTTTAAAACATTTTTTTTATGCTTTTGAATTAAATTGTCTCTAATATTTTTTTTTTTAAAAATTCTAAGAGGGTATTGCTCCTCTTTAGTATTTTTCTCGTTTAAGAAAAATCATTTTCGTCTTAGTTTATTCTATCACTCTCTCTTTATAAATCACCCTGTGCTTCCTAAAGGGATCCTTTTAAAAATCCATTCAAAATAAATGACGGTTTCAGTTTTCTTATTCATTTTCGTAGGAATAAGGCAGTTTTTTGTTTTTCAAATCTTAGTATATTGCTCCCTAGTTGATCACTTGTAAGGCTTTTTCCGTAATAGGTAGATTTATTTGTATACGATTTCCGTTAAAGAAAAATATTTCTTTTGCGCAACAAAAACCACTTTTATGCTAAGCAAGTACAAAAGTAATTTCTTATGTAAGATGAGAATAAATAAATGAATAAATTTTGTTCGTATTTTAATGGCACTGCAACGGAAAAAGAATAAGAGTTCTAAAAGATTCCAATCTTTTGTGAATGCAATCTTAAATAACATCAACGAGACTTCGACTCTAAAATCTTTATTCACCAGTCTTTTGACATTAAAATGATTGCATTCATTTTC
Organism: Philhelius festivus; assembly: GCA_963931855.1. Lineage (NCBI taxonomy): Eukaryota > Metazoa > Arthropoda > Insecta > Diptera > Syrphidae > Philhelius > Philhelius festivus. The sequence continues at coordinate 149,530,379 of OZ007555.1, read as the reverse complement.
TTTTCTCATTCATTCTACAGCTATCTATCAGTTGAATGAAATCATTTCAGAATGTGAGAGTTAACAACTAAAAAACAGAGTTCCGAGTAAATCATTAAAAAGCGATTAAACATAAAGTGATTTTGTGAAATAAGATTGTCAGCGCGTTGTTTATGCACCGTAGAATAAATAAATGTGTCTGATTTATACAAAAAGACCTTTAAAATGATTTGAAATAGATTTTTATTTTCTTCTCTTGGAAATGGATGAAAATGCACAAACCAACTATTGATGACCGACGCCATCCAGTTGCCCAAGGCTTCGGGCGTCCTGGTCTACGCCATCTCTCCAGCTTAAGAATGGTCTACCACGCTGCCGTCTACCATAGAATGTACCACAAAGAACTTTCCGAGCAGGTTCCTCTTCGCTCAAGCGAGCTAGGTGCCCTGCCCACCGGAGTCTACCGAGCTTAATTTTTGTCACGATATCTGCTTCAAGGTAGATTTCGTACAGTTCATGATTGTACCGTCTCCGGAATCGTCCTTCCTCACATACGGGGCCAACAATTCTCCTTAAGACTTTTCTCTCGAACGCAGCTAAGAGGTCGGAGTGCCTTTTGCTAAGCACCCAAGTCTCGGATCCATATGTGAGTACTGGCAGGACCATGGTCCTATACAGCAGCAGTTTTGAAGTTATGGTGAGATTTCTGGATTTGAAGAGCTTTGACAGACTATAGTAGGCTCTGTTGGATTTGAGAAGCCGCCCGCGTATTTCTTCTTCTATATTGTTGTCGGCTGCTACTATTGACCCAAGGTATTTAAAGGATTGCAACGCTTCAAATTCGTGCTCCGCAACCTTGATTGTTTGGCCAACTGTTCCTCTCGCATTCGACGCCACCATGTACTTTGTTTTACCTTCACTAATGTGCAGCCCCAGATTTTGTGCCGCCTCGCCTGCTCGATCTGGATGAAGGAATCGTGTACAGCTTATTCGGTTCTTCCGATGATGTCGATGTCGTCTGCGTAAGCCAGGCTGGACCTGTTGACGATGGACCTGTTGACGATGGTCCCTCTTGTTGCCGTGCCAGAGTCACGGATTGCTTTCTACAACGCCAGGTTGAAGAGGAAGCAGGCCAAACCGTCCCCTTATCGGAGTCCATTAAAGATGTTGATTGGTCTGGATAGCAATCCGGCTATTTTTACTTGGCTTGTTACGTTGGTCATGGTCAACCTACATAGTCGTGTCAATTTATTTGGGATGCCGAATGCTCTCATGGCTTTGCAAAGCTTTACCCTGGCGGCCTTAAAGTCTATAAACAGATGGTATGTTGGGATGTTAAATTGTAGACATTTTTCTATCGCCTGCCTAAGGGTAAATATCTGATCAGTTGTTGATTTGCCTGGAATGAAACCACACTGATATTGTCCGATGACGGTTTTAGCGTATGGGGTTATCCTGTCTTGTAGGATAGAGAAGAGTATCTTATAGGCGGTACTCAACAACGTGATACCTCTATAATTGCTGCACATTGTGACATCTCCCTTCTTATGTGTGGGGCATATTAAACCTTTTCGCCAGTCTTCTGGTATTTCTTCCTACTCCCATACGTGCACTATAATATCATGAATTCCTTGACGTAAGGCTGGCCCTTCCCATGGCTCCAGTATGCTTTCAGGATCAGTGATCAAATTTAATGAGGCTGATGTTCGTAAATTTACCTCGCACGCGAAGAGTGCATAGCCTTTTGCTTATAGCGTTAAAGCCGATGATGGTAGACTTCATTTTTACGCTGACTAGGAAGCCTACCCCGAGCACATGGTGTTTTGTTTGACAGCTGTAGTATACGTCATATTCTTTCTTTGAAAAATACCATTTGCTGTCCATCTGATTTCTTGAAGAGCTGTTATGTCAGCTTTATATTTTGACAGGGCATCGGCTACCTGCTGAGCAGCTCGAGCTCTATAGAGCGATCGTACGTTCCATAAGAAAATTCGTAAACCGTTTTTCCGTTTTCATTGCGTGGGTTGTCGTCGTGTGATCAGTCCGTTTCCGAGGCTTGTTGTCGGTCTCGTAATTCTTTTAGTTTTACGGGACAGGGAATTAACCTGTCGCCAACCTGAGGAACCAGCCTGATCATATTAGCCAAACCTTTTATAAAAGGCTTGTTTCTAGCGGCCGCCGCGGAGAGGCTATGATCAGACTTCCACCAGTCCCGAAAAGTTACGGCACGTGCATGTTTTCGTATGCTACATGTTATTCCCCCTATTCGTCTGATGGCTGACCGCCATTAAATTTTAGATCGTTAAAAACCAATCGAAAGATACAAAATTTTATAAAAATTCTAGGTGCCATTTTGGAGAAAAGTACGATTTTCGAAAACAATTTTTTAACATTTGTATATTGTATACCGTTATTTGTTATCACTTCCTGTAGATTATATTAAGAGACTTCTATTTATCAAGTTAAAAAAAATCGAGTATGAGGTTTTCGAAACATTGTGTTTTGAAAAAAATTAAATTTTTTGATCGGTTTGAACAAATCAAAAACAAAAAACGGTTCCATGGGGCGTACCATTAATAACCATTTTTCGGAATTTTTTTTTTTAACCATTACCTAGCTTTAACTAAATGTAATTTTTAGATTTTCTTTAAAAAAATCTTTCGAACAGTTTTTGAATAAAAAAAAATATTTATAAAATTTCGAAAAAGTTCGTATGGCTGGTACCGTTATTTTTGGTCTTAAGAAAAAAAAAAAAGAAGAAAATAAGATGTGGGGAAAAAACTTAAGAACGGTATCTACCAAGTTTATGGAAAATCCGCCGAGCTGTTTAGGCTGTAGTCGAACAGACACACAGATAGAATTTTAGGACCCACTTTTTTCGTCTTCGCTATCATCGTAATGTTAACTTTGATCAAAATCTCCAGTTCGATTTTTTTACGAATGCATAACTTGCCTCATAGTACCTATGTATAAGTCGCAAGTAAAAACTTATTTTTAAAGTGGCAGCCGAAAGTTGAAGTTGAAAATCGGGGTAACGATCTTTGATCAATTTTTTTTTGAATTGAAGAACAAGGTGCTGGGTCATCCGAATACGAATTCCATGATAGGTCTCATTGAACTCTCCCCTCCCTCTAATGCGTGAGGTCGAAGTATGTAACTTATTGATTTGCATATTTTTCAACAGGAAATCATCAGTGTGTGCAGTGGTGTGATGTAAATAGTGAACACGTTATTAAATTTTGTGCACCGCGACCGCAGCCCAAGTGGTCGACAGTTTGAATTCTGAAATTCCAAGAACCTCCTTGTGTTGTTGAAGGCTGCTGGCGTCGTCGCCGGCGGCGTTTTAGTTTTCATTGTCATTGGCCCTGTTACTCGTATCTTCAGAGTCGCAGTCGTGACCAAGCTAAATTGAGCAATGTCCTGGTGTGATGTCGTTCATTCCTGCGGTCGCAATATGTGTGCTGTGCGCCTACCCACAAAACCAAACGCACATATTAATTTACCCTCAAAAGCACGAGCAAGGCATCATCTAAGCACAGAATGTCGTCCTTGGAAGTGCCTGCGGATGCCATCTTGGAAGCAAAGAATCCAATCCAGAGACCAATTCGGAGCGGCTAAATCTAATCTGTGAAGGTGGTGGCCACAGGAGGTTGAGTTGGGTGGAATGGGGTTGAATTGGGTGCTATAAGAGGGGTGCTCATTGGTTATCCTGGTAATGGCACAGCGAGGCTTGCATTCATGTTGGTAGCAGCAGTAGTGGTCGTGGTGTCTGTAGTGGTCGAATGGCTGTCCATTGTGTTTATTTATAAGTTCGGATGGAATCATTGTCCTTCGTTGGCATCGAAATCCTTTAACTTGAAATAAAGCTTCGCTCGGTGCGAATGTGTCCGCAGATGTGGCCTTATCGAGAGGAGCACAAACGAGTGTAGCATAATGCTATACTGACCACGATGGGAATGGTTCCAAGTAGAAAATGACCATCTTAGAGGACGGGACGTGACAGGGAAATTGCGATGTCAGATTCAGGAGTTTGCTGTGCAGCATGGAGCTTACTAAAGAAACTCTATTAAATAAAAAGACAAAACTCCTGTCTAAAATAAATGTGTATAGTTCTTTGGTGTATTGGTATGGGTAGGTATCTAAATATATCTTCTGCAAAAAAGTGAAACAAAACGTTTGAATCGCTAGTCACGAAAAAGGAATTACCATTGCAGAATCCAGTAGATATTCTACTTGTGTGTTAAATTTATTGATTTGTTGTTTTAATTTAAGTTATTGTCAAAGTTGAAGTTGAGGGTCAACTTTTTGAACGAAATACAAAAACACCTTGTATTGTGTAATTTGACCACCCAAATCTAAAGTTCAAGGATATAGACCGTGGGTTTTCAAAAAGCTGTTGTCTTAGTGAAAAAGAAGGTGTAACAAAAGCATACCTACAATTCACAAAATGAAAGTTTTTTTTTTTTTTTTTTATAATCTACCCGCGCTCAAGGGATTATGATTACCCTTTAAATGTTTCAACACAGCTCGGGCGTGAAGTTACGGAAGAGAAAGAAGGATAGGAAAGATGTGTGGCACGATGTTCTGAGACTGAAGGTTGTTGTCTCAGATATTTTATCTCCAGGGATGGCGGCTGAACTAAAGCGGAGAATGCCGTGTCTTATTTCTATGTCGCTTATAATTCACATTATTTTTTATTCGTGTTCATCCTTTTGTTTTTTTTTTTTTAATTTTATTCCCAAAACAAAAATAATGAAAAACCTTACTCGGATCTCAATAGATCTATTGTGGTCTCCAGCGTGTAGGTAATGTAGGGATGGGAAGGGTAAGAGGAAGTATTTAGGATGCAAATCTTCCCTTACTTGCTAAATTAACTCCTTATATGGTCACGGCCACGAGAAATGAAACCAAGCCACAATTTCTTTTTTTTAGAATTAACCGCTTTTATGCTCATTTTTAAAAAGAATATATCTCATACTAATGGTTGATATCATTATCAACAGCAAAAACATTTTGGTGTGTCCTAAGCCTATATGTATATATATATGTATATAAAGGGTTTTCCATTACGAGTTTGTTATTTTAAATTAAAAATAAAATCAACTGTTAGTAAGATATCATTAATTTTTTTATATAACGTCAATCGTTTGACTATTGAGCATTGCTATGTTGGGAGGTAGTAGTTTATGGTTTGCTTGTGGCTTACACCTATGACTTTAGAAAACCCCACAAGAAGAAGTCTTACGGGGTCAAATGGCACGATTTGACACATCGCCTTCGCTTGATATAATCATGTTCGGAAATCGTTCATGGGCTGTTTGCCTCGTAGCGCCGGCTTTCCTCTTGAAACTACATGTCGTCGATGTCCATTGTATCTATTTCGGATGCCAAAAAAAAAACTGGTTATGTATGGATCGATGATGCAATTTGGTGGATTGCATGTGGAATTTTTTTGCATTCAAAAATAGATCTTGTCGCTGAATATGATTTTTCAACCGAAATTCCTGGGCAAAGTTCAACTGCTTGAGAGACCAGTTAACGAACACACCTGAAGTCGTTGGTTATGGCTGTTAACTCTGAAGTCAGTTGGAGTAGGTATGAATGAAGTCATACCGCAAAATTCGACAAGTTGAGGTCTGAGAATGACCGAGCTGTAATGCGCGATTTATGTATTTTATTGCTTCCTTATACAACTCATAAGGACGAATCCAATCTGGTTACGGTGATGCATACAATCAAGTCAAACTAATGCCTTTTTACTTGCTATATAGCGAAAAGGCCTGTTAGCTAACGCTTTATTTGTTAATTATTGAAATGTAATTTATTTTAGATTTCAATAAAGTTATAATAAAAATAATAATAATAATACTTGCGATATAGGTACTATAGGGCAAGTTCTTCATTTGGAAAAAAAAAAAATTGAACTGAAATTTGCGGGGAAATGTTCCCAACTAACATTTCAGTTTCTATTAGCTTAGAAATATGGACATACTGGAAGTTTCAATTTATATAATGCTTCTAAAGAGCCTTCTTGAAAAATAATTTTCTTATAGAAGTCACTATCATCTTCTTTTAAACCTTTTGCAAGTAAGACACAAAGTTTTTCAGAGACTAGAACCAATTTTTCGGATATGGTTTTATAAATGAAAATAGAGAAGCTGGAACTTGTATAAAGATTGCAATGTAATATGATATAGAAGTTTACATCAGTGAGTTTTGAAAAGGTTTCTATAACAATTTCCTAAGAGCTATATGAGGCTATCAGTGCAATAGTGGCGTAAACCACTTTTTTTCAAAAATGAGTTTTTCATAAAAATGGGTCCCTTAATATATATATTTTGATACAAAAATTGTTTTATGCAGCTATATACACTCAAAACTAGATGGCACTCAAAAAGGTGTTATTGCATTTTATAATTTGATCATAGTTTGAGTGCAATAGTGGCGTAACCTTCATACTTCTCTTAGAAAAAAATTATTATGTATTCTGACCAATGTGGGAGCCAAAATATAAATATAAACTATTGTGCCAATTTTTGGTACCCCATCCCGTTTTTATGGTTGAAGAAATCGACCATAAATTTTTAGTTAGTGGCCATTCCTATTTGCCATATGACCAAGATTTTGGTATAATAGAAAAGAATAAAAAAAAATATAAAGACATATTTGTCCCAGATGATGTTAACGTCATTTCCTCGGCCAGAAAGAGAAACCCATTTGAAATTGTGAAAATGACTTCATATGATTTTTTTTCCCACAAAATTTATCGAAAAAAAAAACAATACCTATCACAAATAGGAAACTGTCCATTTCAAATTCCAAGGTTGAACGGCTTAAAATTCAGTAGTTTTCCAAAAAAGTAAGTCATTATTTTCAATTTTTATAAATATTCTAATGACATTGATGTGTTACTCGAAGAGGTAAATGTAAAAAAGAGACAATCTTTTAAAATTAAAAAACTCAACCAGCTTGAACAACCTAAAAAAGACGATAAAAAAGAAAGACTTAATTGAACTGCTTCAAATTTTACCACCAATCCATCACTTTTTCTATAATAATTTAAATACGTCAACAAGTGTTCCAATCGAAATATTTGACGATTTATCAGACGAGGAGTAAAATCATTAAAAAACAAGTAAAAATGTACTTATAATTTTTTGTTGTTGAAATATGAACTATGAGAGAAATAAAAAAAAATATAATTAGTTTGGCGTAACCTATCTTTATTTTTACAGAAAACCATGAATGCAATAGCGGCGTAACCCACTTTTTTTCATAAATGAAGTTAAATTAAAAAAAAAAAATATGCCTTTTTTCAAACTCTTCCAAGTTTTTAGATAAATCAAAAATCTCAAAGGAAAAATACAAAAAATGTTTAAAGGAAACCTGTTTCTTAAATCTCTCGTAGCTCTAAAGTGAATTTTATGGGTTACGCTACTATTGCACTGACAGCCTCATATAGAATACGTCTCTAAAGCCTAGCAGACTTTAACAAAAAGTCTTTAAAGAAAATGTCAATGTTCAAACTTCTAAGAACTCTGCAAATGAATCTTAACAGAAACTAATACATTTAATCTTAATTAGGCCAGCCGCGCACATTCAATTTTTAGTTTCGCAACTGTTTGGTTGCTAAAATGAAACATATGGGCTTATATGGGACACCGCGCACTTAGAGCAACTCGATTCGAGCAACTAAAGAGTTTGTGTTTTGACACAAACTAAACGATTGCCTTCGCAACAGTTGAGCTGTTTTCTATAAGCGCAAGAGAGAAAAGAATGTGAGCGTGAGTAAAGAGTTGCCAGTGCGCGGTTCTCTTTGAACTGGTGATGAAACTATTTGATTTCGATGAAAATTGCCAGTGCGCGTCTAGCCTTAAATTTAGGAATATTAAATTTCATGCGCCTACCCTAAGAGTCTAGCGAAGATGAAGTTGAAGTGACGAATAACCAAAATTTAAGAAAAAATACCTTCGAAAGCAGGCAGCTGAATCAGATCAACCATTCGGCTCTTAAAAGTTGAATTGCAATTATAAATGAGCGTTTCTAAACAGGTGCGAAGTTATAATCTGAATATCCGAGAACTTTTTTTTGTTTTCAAACATATAATGTAGCTGCATTTATATGATTATCTTCATTTTGATCTTATGTCTTCTGTGCCCATATATTAGATATAAATGTGAATTTCTCCGGAAGAAGCATATATATGTAAATCCAGCATGATATCTCTATATATCCCTCAAAGTGGAAATGCATAAAACTATAGATGGGTTAACTGACAAAAATGTTTGATGGTTTTATTACAAATAATATAAATAAATATTACATGAAAATAATTCACGATATTGAAGAAAGGCATAATGTATACTTAACATAACAAATGTCAAACTAAACGGAATACAAACATTTTACATATCGTCGCTTTTCCGGCAGAGTGGCATAAGTCGAGATTTGTCGTTTTTTAGTTTTGAACACAGAACTGAGCTGAAAAAAAAACACAATTTTTCTGTGTAATCGGCGTTAACCTACTTCTTCTAGTTTCCGAGTTATGAAAAAGCGCCGCTCTCAACTTTCAAAAACATCCCTGTCATTTTCTACGTATATAAATACGGCATAAATCAATTTTTGTTTTTTTTTTTTTTTTTTAATATTTCGTTTTTTATAAAAATTAACAAACAAAAAATGCAATTTTTACACGTATTCAACATTCGAGTTTTGTTTTTTATGAACTACGAATTTTTTTTTTCAGTATGAAAAAAACTTTAAAAGGCTCTCCTGAAAATTTGCAAATTTCGACTTATGCCACTCTGCCGGAAAAGCGACGATATATGAATGAATGAATCGTTTTTAAGGACACAAATCAAAACAAAGAAAGAGTTAAGTAAAACATAAAACAAATCACTACGGTCAACAATTTAAAGATATTTTGTGCGCTCCAATTAGGTATGAAGATTAGGGCTCAATACTGAAAATTAAATAAACATTTTGTAGGTAAACCCAACAAAGGAAACTTAAGACATTTGCTTAGGTTTTGTTTTTATTGTGTGAACGTGGCCTTGGCAAAATTGTATATCGCAGTCTTGTATTAATTTTGAAGTTTGAAAAAGAAATAGGCTGATTAAGTTTTTGCATCTTCCAAATAATATTCAATATGGCCCAGTGCGTAGAGAGATCAAAGGGCACGGTAGTGCCCAGCCAAGTTCTGGCACTACACCCTTTTTACAGGAACAAACTCAGGCGATTTTTGACCCCTTCTTATCTTCAGTACCAATGAAGTCAGAAACTTAAAACTCCGAATATATACTAAGCTAGTCAGGCACAGGCGCCTTACCAAATATCAATTTTCTAGCATAATCGGTTCCTGAGATATAAGGCCTCAAAAATCACAAAAACCGTAACTGACTGACTGACTGACTGACTGACTGACTGACTGACTGACTGACTGACTGACTGACTGACTGACTGACTGACTGACTGACTGACTGACTGACTGACTGACTGACTGACAGATCATCAAAATTATGGAGCACTTCCCAAAGTCGTAGAATCTTGTAATTTTGCACAACGGTAGGTCTTGTCATGCAAGCAGAGGAAAAAATCGAAAATTTGAAATTTTCCATTCAGGGGGCGTGGTATCCGCTAACTTTCTCCAAATTGTCTCCGAATTGGTGTTGGTTGATTGGAGCACTTCCTGCTGCTGTAAAACGATGAAATTTGGTGAACCGGTAGGGCTTATATTGCATATAAGGAACCAAAAATAAACACCAAGGTTTTCCTTTCGGGGGGCGTGGTATCCGCCCACTTTCTCCGAATTGGTGTTGGTTGAATGGAGCACTTCCAACTACTGTAAAACGATGAAATTTGGTAAAGTGATAGGGCTTAAATTGAATTCGAAGAAAAAAATATAAAATTAGCGGTTTTTTATTCAGGGGCGTGGTATCCGCCCACTTGCTCAGAACTGATGTAAATTATATATGACGAACTTCCAATTGCAGTAGAACAATATAATTTGGTAGAACGGTAGGGCTCAAAATTGAGGTTTTCCATTCAGGGCCGTGGTATCCGCCCACTTTCTGAGAAAAGGTTAAATTTATATGGAACACTTCCGATTGCTGTAATTAAGGTAGGTTTGTTAGTGTTAGGTATCTTGCCAGGATAAGAAGAAATAATTGAAGCGCAAATCAAAACAATCAATAACAAAAAGAAAATATACCAAAAGAAATAGGAATCTATAAACTAAGTTGGTTTTAGTAGGGATAGCCCACCCTTCTATCTTTCCGTATCTTTCGAGATTTTGACATGGCAAAATATTAAAATCTTTGCAAAAAGGAGTGAGATCAAAACCAAAAACATTAATGTTAAAAAAAGAGCCAAGTTCTTCTATACAAAAACCTTTGTGTAACAAGTCAGCCGTGAAAAGTACTGAGATCTAAAAGTACGCCAAGTTCTTACTTCATGAAGGTTTAATAGCGAATATTTAAAGTAGAATAATATTGAAACAGCTACAATGTAATAGAGAAATTTTATTATTTAAAGATTACTGACTAAAATTTGATGGGCTTACTTGGCAAGTTTTTTTTTGTGCCCAATTCAAACGGTTTTAAAAACTTGACCAGTAAGCCCATCAAATTTTAGTCAGTAATCTTTAAATAATAAAATGTCTCTATTACATTGTAGCTGTTTCAATATTATTCTACTTTAAATATTCGCTATTAAACCTTCATGAAGTAAGAACTTGGCGTACTTTTAGATCTCAGTACTTTTCACGGCTGACTTGTTACACAAAGGTTTTTGTATAGAAGAACTTGGCTCTTTTTTTAACATTAATGTTTTTGGTCTGATGGACTATTACACAAGAGATGCCGAGTTCGATCCCTAAATAAGGTATAATGTCATTCATGTTTTAAAATTATTCCAAATACATTAATTAATAACAATTCCAATGTGATACATAGTTTAAGGTTTAAAATAGATTAAATGTCTGAAAAACTTCTTCAAGGAAATATAAATTTACTTTTCTTTTCGTATTTTTCAGGCCCGGTAAAAGTTCGAGTGTAAGCTTGTAATAGGCATAAAAAGCCGTGCGTTTGTAATTTTTGCGAAGCTTTATTGAAGCCATCTGTCAAAACTTGAACTTCAGTTCAATTTCGAATAGGACTCTGTTAAACTTCTAATAGTTCATACACGAAGCTGGCACCTTTAAAAGATCTGTGCATGGTACTTCTAAGAGGATTTTCAGAATCACTTATAGAAGTACATAAAAGGTTTTGTGAGCTTGTGTAATATTCTCCTTTTTGTTCTTAAACAACCTTTACAAATGTATTAAAGAACTTCGAAAATATATTTAGTTAGACCGAATCGAAACTGAAATGTTAGTTGGGTTATTAACGGTACCTGTCATAGAAACGTTTTTTTTTTTTATTTTCGACTATCTCATTAACGGCTCTAACGATTTTAACCAAAAATTTTCACCTAGTGCCCCTTAAGTTTAAAATAATATTGTATATAAAAATATTCGAAAAAATATTTTTTTTCAATTTAATTTCAATTCAATTTCAATTTATTTTTTGAAAATCAATATCTTAAAAACGTGTGAACGATTATTTTTTGAAATTATTTCTTAAGATCTATATTACTAAGCACTTAAAATTGGCATCCCAAATTTCGTTCTAGAATAATTTGAAAGAAATTTTTTATATAAAAAATTACTTTAATAAAACGATTTTTAAACTTTATTTGTATAAATGCATACTTTTCCGGAAATCAGAGGGCAATTCTATGCATTTGAACATTTTTATCTCATTAAATCCATATCTTATATTTATTAAATGTATTTTAAATCCCAAAGTACTTTTACATAAGAGCAAGTTCGTGCGATCCAGTCGTGCATTTTATTTTTAATTCATAAGTCACCCACTAGCTTGTGAATTAAAGCCAAGCTTAAGCTAAAAAGTCCTAACTACTTAACATAAACTTGGTTAGACTCATGTTTAGACAGAAACGATATTTGATACAAAGTAGCATTTTTTAACCTATGTATATTCAAAGAGAGATGATATCTGATACGAAATAGGGGCGTTTACAAACTCAAATTTGTTTGACAATCACGGTAGGATAAATATTTATTTATTTATTCGTCTTTAAAGTTACAAAACTTTACATAGACTAAATCTTAGGATAAAAATAAATCTGTAAATACAAAAATTTTAACATTTTAAATCATTAAACATTTAAGTTTCATAGGATGGAACACTTTTATTTCGGAAGGTTTTTCGTAGAGCAAACCTAGTGAATTTTTTTTGAACTTTTCTAAACGATAAATCCTAGATTTTGTATATGGATTGAATATAACGCTGCAACACTTCAGCTGCTAGACTAGAATAAGGAGTTTTTAAGGTGTATGGATCTTGGAAATTTTTTGAATTTCGAATAAAGAAACCCAACATAGAATTTGTTTTTGAAAAAGAATGGCTTATGTGACAAACAAAATTCATTTTGGAGTCGAATATAACCCCCAGATCTTTTTGGATATCAAATCCTTGTAAAATATAATTTTCTAGGAAACATCTGGAAAATGTAACTACGCTAGATTTTTAATTGCAATATATGTAGGTACTATAGGGCAAGTTCTGCATTTGGAGAAAAATAGCGAAGACGAAAAAAGTTGGTCCGGAAATTCCTTGTGTCTGTATGTCTGTACTTCGATCTAAGACCTAACCTACTGGAGGTATTTTCTTCAAACACGGTACTTAAGGGTCTTCGGTGATTCCCAAGAGGATAAATTGAATTTGTTTTTAGCTCCAAGACTAACGGCACCCCCATACACCCGTAATGCAAAATCTTATTTATTTCGAAAACGGCTCTAACGATAAAAAAAAATAAGTGCGCTATTATGAACATGGACAACATTTTGGCCAACAAAAAATATGTAAGGTACCTGTAATAGAACCGTTTTTTTTATTTCCGACTTTTTCATTAACGGATCTCACGATTTGAACTTAAAATTTTAAAATAATAATGTATACAAAATTATTCCAAGAAATAATTTTTTGAAAAGTCGAAATCATCAAAACGTGTGAACGTTTATTTTTTAAAATTATTTCCTAACATCTATATTGCTTAGTTTTTAAAATTGGGAACCAAAATTTTACTCTTGAAATATTTAAAAAAAAATTCTTATATAAAAAATTATTTTAAAAATGAAATGATTTAAATTTTGTTTTCATAAATTCATACTTTTCTAGAAATCAGACAGCCATTTTATGAATTTGATCATTTTTGTCTCCTTAAATCCATGTTAACATAATTTCTGATTTCCACAGTACTTTGACATAAGAGCAAGTACGTGCGATCCAGTCGTGCATTTTATTTATTGTTGAAGTAAAGCCCATTAAGCTTGTACCAATCGATAATTTTGTTTAAGACATGAAACTTATTTGCAATAATGAATTGAATGCATGCTCCCGAAAAAGTAGGGGAGCGCGTATGGAGTAAAAAAAGTTGGATGAAAAACATTTGAGTTCACATTCATCAAACATGCTGTCAAACATCACTTCCCATTAGAATTTCTGTCATGGCGGACCAACTCAGAGCAAAGATGAAATTTTATAAGAGGAAATTAACTTGATTTTTATATTCCAGGTCTACAGAAAACTTTTATTAATCTAATAAAATCCACCTGATATACTTGACAAACACATTTTCAAACTTGCTCGTGATGTGGCCAACATATCAACACATTTTGAAATCTATCCGGCATGATTTACAAGCTTACATCAAAATCAAGCCAATCATGCCTTGTTTGTCAAACATATTTGAGAATATAAACGCTCCTAATGCTGCACGAAAATATGACACTTCAGTTTGACTCTTGGAGCCTCATTACACGATTCTATTTTTCTTTCATTTCGTCTTTCGTCTTTTTGTCAGTTATGGTGAGAGGTGTAGAAACATCAGTTCATTCCGCAATATTTCTTCACCTCACATCAAATATGTCAAAAAGACGAACAAAAAAGAATCGTGTAATCAGGTTCTTGATGTCTTTTTTCTGCTATAGGAACTGAATCCTCCGACTTTTTACTTGGGACTTATAGGTACTATGAGGTAAGTTATGCATTCGTAAAAAAAATCGAACTAGAGATTTTGATCAAAGATGATAGCGATGATAGCGAAGACTAAAAAAGTGGGTCTCGCAATTCTGTCTGTCTGTTTGTTCGACTACAGGCTAAACGGCTCGGCCGATTTTCTTTAAACTTGGTAGATATCATTTTTAATTTTTTCCCCACACACGTTTTTTTTTTTTTAAGACCAAAAATAACGGTACCTGCCATACGATTTTTTTTTCCTCAAAACCTGTTCGGCAGATTTTTAAAATAAAAATACAAAAAAAATTCCATTTAATTAAAGAAGGGTATGGGTTGAAAAAAAATTTCCGAAAAATGGTTATTGAGGGTACCCCCATGGAACCATTATTTTTGTTTTTGATTTTCTCAAAAACAGTACAACCGATTTTGATCTTTTTTTTGCAAGAGCTCACCAAAAACATAAATAGAATTGTGTAAGTACTCAAATTTTCAAAAAAAAGGTTTTTTGGATTTTAAAAAAAAAATCAATTTTTTTTCCAAAACTCAATATTTCGAATACCCCATGCTAATTTTTTAAAACTTGATTAATAAAAAATTCTCAATATAATCTACAAGATGTGTAAAAAAAAAATTATTAAATAAAGGTACCTACCATACAAATGCTAAAAAATTAAAAAAAAGGTTTTCAAAAATCGTATTTTTCTCGAAAACGGCGCCTAGAATTTTGATACAAATTTTTTTCTTTCAATTAATTTTTCTGATCTTTAATTTAGTGAAAAAAAATTTGAAATTAAGATATTACAGCTTCTACCTACCATAGAACCATTTTTCGAATTTTGAATTTCTTATTATCCACAAAACGGATCTTAATGAAGTTTCTAAAAAGTCCAAAATACATTGTATTTCAAAACTACAAAATAAATATTTTTTGAATTTTTGAAAAAAAAAAATCTATTTTTTTTCTTTTTTTGAAAATTCGATATCTCAGAAACGGTTCAATATTTTTTTTGTAAATTTAATTTTTGTTCGAACAATAATAAAAACTTTAAATTGGCTTACCAAATTTTTTCTTAAAAATCTATTAAAAATGTTGTATACTCGTATAAAAGCTTTTTTTTAAGAAACCATTTCAATGACTTATAATTTTTGTTCTTGCATAAATTCATTATTTCATTCATATTTCATTTGTTGCGGGGCAATTTGATGGGGACCTAAGAATAGAAATTGAATCTGGATAGGAAATTGAATTTGTAAAGGAAATCCGGAATGGACAGGAATCTGACAGAGTTTCAGATTAGGATAGGGTAGGAAGGAATTGAATGTTCTATGGACGCGGCCGTGGCATGCTGGCGTGCGCGGCTAAGGTCGATGGATATAGGGGGGGATCTTGCCACTCCATAAAACCTCACCACGCTACAAAATTCTGTTTTTGTCTCTTACTACTAAAAGAATTTAAAAATTATTTTTATCCTTATGAACAGTTTTCTCTAATAACATTCGTTTGTAAAATTCCTAGTCTATTACATAGGAGCAAGTTCGTGCGACCCAGTCGTGCATTTTATTTTTTGAGGTTTCTGAACTTTATCTAACTCCGTCTGTCAGGGATTTATATGCATTGGCAACGTAGTCATCATCCAGGTTCATGGCTTGACAGATGAAAAACGATATGTGTATATTTTGAGTTACATGGAATATTTAATTCAAAATTTGGCATAATGTGGTTTGACAGACAAGGGAAACATTTAATTTTGACGTATCGAGAGTCAACCGATTGTCCTGAAAATGTATTTTCGGGGCAGAAAATAAAAAACAAAATTTTTTGGAGTTTTTTAAACGTCAACACTGAAATTACAATTTTCCGTCTTTTGAAATACTGGGTGAGAGGTGAAAAAATGTTTGGGGATGGAGATAATTAATTCTAAAAATCAACCGAAAGTTTTAAAATCGAGATTTCACTTCACTTGACACCATAGGTAAACTCTTTTTAAGGAGCCCAAATGTAAACACGATGTAGTAAAAACGCAATATTCCCTATGTAAACAGGGCCTTAAATGCAATTTTCCGTAAAGTAAGGTGCCGTAACGGGTTACACGCAAGATGTAAGTAAGTCACACATTTCTAGTTTACCCTATAATGGGTATAGAATATGTTTACACATACAAAATTGATCAATCCGGCTCAATGCACTCGATATCTAATGGAATGATCTAATGGAACAAAACTAAAATGCAATGTACTCGTGCTTGTCTGGTTGACTTGGAGAAAGCTTTCGACACTGTATGGTTACAGGGTTCCTTCCTAAATCTGACCAGACACGGTATAAGTAAATCACTTATATAAATACTTTTATATTTTTACTAGGTCCGTTAAATAAATCTTTTCACTCTTTTTAGTATTTCTTCTTTATTTACACAATTTATAATCAACTCAAATACTTTTATTCATATTTAAATCACACTTGTTTAATAACACAATCCAATAAGCAATACTTTTGCACACTTTCATAATCCAAAATTAACTGTGTTCCGCTCACCGTGAACACTCCCTTAAGCTAGCCCTAAACGACGAACATGCTCACCGAACTTGTTCGTGCTCGCTATGTTTTCGTCGCGTCGTGTAGGGGCTCGCTGTTGGCGAAAAATTTCGATTTTGTCGTGTTCGTTGGCTTCGAAGTTCGCCGTGTAGGGCCATGTTCGCGAGCAAATCTTATTTTTGCTGTGAACGTCGCACAGTGGGTCCTCTTCATACATAACAGTGCTCAAAATACCGTTTTAAATTTTTGTCAATAAAAACAAAATAAAAATGCCTAATCAATATAAATATTATAACACATGCCATTCGTAAGTATTATCTTTCCTCTCTGTATAATGGTCAAGTTACGGTACATTTAAGTTGACTGTGTCATTGGTTTTTCATTAAACATGCAAAAGTTTTAATTTTGTGCAGTTTTCTTTAATTTTTAAGAGTCGGAACTATATTCATTATGAATAATATTTTCATTTTCAACAGCAGTTAGTATCTATTTTTAACAGTTTTTAGCATTTTAAACAAGACTGAATTTTGAGCACTGCTTAGTATGAACAGGACCCACTGTGCGTCGCACATGCTTACTCTGTGAAGAATCAACACGAAATGAATGTTCGCCAAATGTGTTCGCCGTGTAGGGGATAACGCAAACGAACAAGTTCGGCGAGCATGTTCGTCGTTTAGGGCTAGCTTTATATACTCAAATTAGTTGTTCTCGAAGGTTCTCATCTTGGAATGTTCTAGATGGTTGGAATAAGGGGCAATACATTTGACATTGGAAAAGAGCTTTTTGTTTCTTCCATAAAGTAGATATGCAATTTTCCGACAGATGGCGCTGTAGGAGTATAAAGCTCTGTTCGCAACAATACTTTATGACATGCTAAATTCTAGAAAGTTTGTTGTCAATGTAACTTCTACCACAATCTTCAAAATTAAATCTTCAGAAGGTAGCGGTAAACTCGCCGATTCTATTCATCATTCACACCATCAGCGAACTGATAGGTAGTCTTACAAAAGCAATTGCATATGCCGACGATCTATCAGCATACAGAACAGCTCTAAAGGTCGAGGTCAACAGACTTCTCTTGCAGCAAGATTCAGTGATGACTGGAAGTTCAAAATCAACTGTCAGAAATCTAAAACTATTCTGTTTAGGACTTCGTTACCTGGAGCCCCAAGGGATACGAGAAAGAACTGGCACAAACTGGAAATCCTAGGGCCACATGGACAGCCATTGGCGTTTAAAAGTGTAGTAAGGTACCTTGGCATCTGGTTGGATCAGTATTTGTATTTCGACAGACATATAAATACTGTACTGACCAGGGCTAGGGGAGCCTTTGCCCTTACGAAACGGTTGCTTTACAGCAGCCGGCTTGCCATCAGGATGAAGGTGATTTGCTACATGGACCTCATTAGGCCGATGGTTGCCTATTGTGCCCGGCGTGGTTCAACGTTGCCCTATCTGAAATGGGAAAGATTCAGTTGTTTGAGAAGGTGTGTCTTAAACGTTGCTTTAGATTACATAAAATACCAGAGTCGGAATACAAACACAATATTATTTAAACAGAATGGATAGCTTTTTGATAAAGCTGATTTGGGGTCAAATAGTTGGTCCTCGACCAACAGTCTAATTTTAAGGGTTTACTACCCTAATGGCAATTATTATGAGAGTGTTCGTAGAAGCGCGGCTTTATCCACCCGATGCATTTCTCTACTTAGACAGTCGAGGGCTGGTCCAGGAAAGAATGACGATACCGCTAATCTACCACGAGGGCCGTAGGACTGTGAATAGGCGGCTTCTTTATAGTCGAAACGTCCCTGCACAAGACGGAGCAAAGCGCCTTCGGTTTAGTAGGACTATGTCCGATATTGACCAGAGGGACAGGTTCAGACAGAGGTTTGATGATAGGTAAAGTTGACTTTATATCTTGGTCGACTTACATAGGTTTAAGTGTATTTAAGGAAGGGGCTGTCAGCGTGGCACCAAAAAAAATTATAATTAAGATTTTGTTGAGCTTAGAGCGCCCGCATAAAGCCAGTAAGTTAGTTGTAAGTTATTGGAGAAGTAGGCTAGTTTTTATGAATTTGTTTCTAGCTTACGATTAATGTTCATAAAAAATGAATTTAAAAATAAAAAAAATAAAAAATTGATCTAAAAAACAAAAACAAAAAAAAGTTCTACCATTAATAACAATCTATGAGTAACAGCTCTCAACAATGCGTGTTGTCGGCAACAATGGAGGGAACAAATATTTTTTTTCCCGAATCAAAATGGATAAGTTAAAAAGCTCTATTCTTCTCGGAGGATTTTTGACGCCTCGTAAGAGTGGGTATTTCTGAATTATTTAGGTGGCATCGGCTGGGAATCGCTTCTAAAGCTTCAGCGTGATAGTCCAATGCAATAACCTTTACACTGCGGAGTACAACAATCTCAAAAGTTAATTTGCTTTAAATCACAGTGATGAAAGTTTATCGAATTAAAATACATTTAAATGTCAATAAAGCTCATAAAATCTCTTAACTATTTAAAGAATTGATTAAGATTAAGCTTCATGTGCCCGAAGTCCATCTGTTGCTTTCACAGATCTCGAAAAAAAAAAAAACCTGAAACAATCTCTCATGTATGCGAATCTAACAGCCCGATTCTCCCCCTTGTGAGGAGTCACAAGTCACAAGCTCTTGTGACTATTCCTTGTGAGGATTGTTGTGATTCGATAACATTTTGGTATTCTCCCCCTAATCGTCACAAGAAAACTCACAACAAAACTCACCACAGCATGGTAAGATTTTTAAGTGTCATTATTTGAACAGCTGATTATTCAAAACGAAGAATTTACAAAATGCAAGGTAACATAATTTTTAAACAATAAAATGATTAAATAACATTTTCAGAAGAAAACAATCGTGGCGACTGCATAAAGTTTTCGGAAGGTGAAAAAACTTTATAAATGCATTGTTTTGGAGAGCGAATGGATCATTTGTATCTCTCAATGTTCTTAAAGCCGTCGACGCTGTAAACTTCTTGATACGATTAGTTTCTTAAAGAAATTTTTGTTTATGTAATAATATTACTTTTCTTTTTTGTGGGAAAGATCAGCAAAAATATTCACTAGAACAAAGTCCACTTCTATTTTTATGTTCTCACAATTATTCACAAATCTAGAAAATGTTCTTACTGAATGTCAATCCAAGAAACTTTGAAAATTTATAAGTTGTGACCTACTCTGAAGGAGATCACAGTTTCGATTGTTTTTGTGACTCTCACAAGTTGTGACTGAGCGGCAGAATTCGAAAAAGTCACAAAATCATTTTCACCTCTTCTTGTGACTTGTGAGGCATCACTGACTTTGGGGAGAATCGGGCTGTAAAACTAACTTGCAGTTTTACGGAGGACGATTGCCAGACGATGACCCTTAAATGACATTTAACCGAGTTTTTACAGTTTTTCTTCATTTTCATTTTTAATTTTATTTCTTTACATATCCTGCAATAAAAAAAAAGTATAAACTTTTACTTTCAATATTATATACAGTGTGATGTGGTATGAAGCTTTATTTTTTTCCTTTGCTGCCACATTTTTACCCCAATACCCGTTTTAAGTCCTTGAAAGGATTCTTTTTTTTTCATGTGTAACAGAATATGTATATTCTTTTTTTTATTATTTTATTTGCCATTTCTCCATTCGCTTTCATTGAAGGTTAATTCAGTAATTTCTGGTTGCATTTTCTCTTCTTTGCTTTTGAAAAATTGTATAAAGGGCAGAGGTTGGCTAGCTGGGTGGGGGTTGGGAAGTCGGCCTTCTCACACCCAAATTGCTTGTAAGTGTATATAAATGGTACCGGCAATAATAGCTTAAGTGTGGGTAGAAGAAGAACACACTAAAAATGAATGAAACTCTTTTATACGGCAAAGGAGTAGAGTCTAGGACATGGAATCCCTCGAAAATAAAAATAAAAAAAAAGAAGAAAAGAATGGTGGCAGGAGGAAGGTACTCCCCCTCCTCTCCTAAGGCTATATAGAAAACGAAAGGACATAATAATGTATAATTTTTTCAAGCAAACTTCTTGCTTCATCTTAGCTCTTTCCAAACTGGGGGTCCTCTGTGTCGTCCTTATTATGTGTATTTATTTCTTTTTCCTTAACTATATATTTTTATCGTTCCTATATGTTGCCATTGTGTATTTAATATAGCTGTATCGTCATTATCATCATCAGAGGATAATGATGTGACTCTGGGAACTGGTGTGTGCATTGGAAACGTTTTGTGTAAGTTTTTTTCTCTTTTAAGAAGTTTTCCGTTTCCAAACACCAGTTTCAATGTCAGCAAGGATATACATTATACCTACTACAGCAACATCGGGGGGATGTAGTTAGGCAAGGCAAAGTCTTCTAAGGATAAGGAAATAAAATAAGAACGTACAGTAATATGGCAAAAAATAAACGAAAAAATAATAAAATAAAAGTAAACTTTTGTGGATTGAATGGCTCCTTCGAAGAATGCTGATGAGGAGGTTGAGGGGGGTTGATGCGAAAAAGGATTGGGCTAGGAGGGAGTTTCTTTCTTCGTCTGGAAAAGCAAGCGAGGTCTATGGCCCTTTTTAATGTTGCAACACTCTTATGTGGCACACCATCATCCTTGGGCTTAAGGAGCTCCATGAATGAATGAAAAATTTATTGCAAGTCTCTCTGAATGAGTAGAAGCAGAAGGTCGTTCTTCTTCTGCTTCTTCGTATATGCTTCTCTGTTACCAACCCCCCCTTGCTCAACAGCAGCAGCAGTAGCAGCACCCCTATTTAGTATTTTTCTTTCTATCAAAGCTCTGAAGAACACTCTTTTTATGGGTTTATGTGTATGCAATCGCCATACAGAGAGTTAGACCAAAAGACAGACAGAAAGATACCTACTGCAAAAGCATTGAAATGATGATAAAAGAACGAAGGAGGGAGCCGAACAAAAACTAAATAAAAAAAAGCTGAAGAAAATTTTTTTATTGCCACATAAACCAGGCATTGAGTCGTGTCGGGAAGGCGCTTGGGTTGGGGGCTGACTGGCTCGAGGGTATGCAGGAAGCAAAGTTCAACACAGATATCATTATATTAAAAAAGGATAAAAACTAACCTAGGACAATAAAATTCTGGTTAGAGATGCCAGACTATACATTCATAATGTGTTTACATTATGTATCAGTGTGTACCTATATTTTTGTACATATCTACTGGCAAAGGGCAAATAGCAGACATAGTATAGTTGTAGACTTGAGTAGTAAAAATGGTTATAGAGCCCTTGGACGAGCATATTAATGCACGAAAAATTGGTTTTATGATTCAAGGACATAAATCTCATTATAGTTAGTTTTTGTGTGTATTTCCTGGGTTCTATTGGTATTTTCTGGGCAGATTCTCTTAGTATTTTATTTTGGTGTTTTTTTCCTTCGTTTTCTATTTAAGTAGAACAACTTTCTCTGGTTTGGTAGAAGAAGAAGTTATTGTCCCTTTGCAGCGTCAGAGAAAGTTCTTTGGGTGCATTTTTAGTTCTTTTGTAGCTTCTATATAGATTCTCTGTCTGGAAGGCAGAGAGAAGTTGTTTTTTTTATTTCTATTTTGCCGGTTTGGCCCAGTGTTTATCTTTTGCTTTTGTTTAAGTGAACTTTTTATACCTACATATATAAAAATTGTATGTAATGCAAAGATTTCTCTATGTAGTTCTAGCTGACATTGAAAAACAGAGTTTTCTTGAGGTTTTTCCTTTTATTCTGAAGCCTTTGATTTATATCAGTTACATTGTTATATTTATTTTTATTACAGAAGGTAAGGTATTTTCTCTTTTTCGCAAGGAATTTTGTTGGTTTTAAATGAATGCATGTAGTGGTTAAAGTGTGTCATGTTGAAATTTTTTATTAGGTACAGAAGGACATAGTAAGGATTCTTTTCTTAGACAAATAAAGACAAATGATGAAAGAGTGAATTAAATGGGTTTAACTTGTTGTGGAAGTTCTTGTTTGACACAAATATTTAGTTTGGAGTTATTTATGGGAAATAGTTTGTTTTTGTTTTTGATAAAGGGAAATTAGTAGTCAAATGGGAAATGATGAACGGGTCTAAAAGTTAGGTGGCGCCACCTATTTGAATTAATTATTTTAAAAGCTTTGAAGTAATGTTATCTAATAATATCTAAAAATATCTGATTTTTTTTTTAAATACATACCTAAAATTTTCAACAATTTTTCAATTGAAGATTTCTAGCTCAAAAATTGTTTTTTCTCTTCAACAAAAAAATTTTATTTCGTTAAATTCATAATGTGTCTAGCTAACTTGATCCCACGTAATTGTCTCCAGTTTACACTTGTATTTTCTGCCTGGTTTGTGGGTCTTCATCTACTACTTATTCGTAGAGATAGAATTGGTCGTGTAGGCGGGGGTTCGGCGGTTTATTTGCGAAACGGATTGGGTCATCAGGAAATTTGCAGGTCAGACGAAAATTGCGCCATTGATTACTTGTTTCTTAAGATAATTTGTATACTTGAGAGTATTTTGCTTGGGGTGATTTATAGGCCAAACAGAAACATAGACATTTCTCCGGGTATAAACTCTTTAGAAAGATTCTCTTTTAACGCTCCAAATATAGTTGTGTGTGGAGATATCAATTGCAACTTGCTAAATGCTCGTTCCTCCGCTTCTCTAATTGATAATTTTAAAAGTTTGAAGCTTTTACCTGTAAATGTGTTGACGGCAACTCACTTCGCAAATAATGAAAACCCCACTCTTCTTGACGTGTTCTCTGTTGACGATGTCGAGAAAACCCTATTTTACAACCAACTTTCCGCGTCAGGTGTCTCTATACATGACTTGATATACTTAACCTACGATATACAATTTGATTCAGCTGAAATAATTATAAGTTATAGGGATTTTCAGGCGATTGAATATGAGAATCTGCAATATGACGTTGAAAATATACCTTGGGAACAAATTTATCAAATGCAGTCTGTAAACCAACAGGTAGATTTTCTACAGGGTAATTTGTATGAGCTCTATGATCGCCATGTCGCTCTTAAGTTCAAAAGGATTGTTTGTAGCTTCCCGCCTTGGCTGAATAGATCTATTACTGATTTAATTCGAAAACGAAATTTTATCTATAGTCGTTGGAAGCGCTATAAACTTGATGTGTTTCATGAAAGATACCGTTCCCTCCATAATTTAGTTGTGCTTCGTATTAAAACAGCTAAACGACAATACTACGAAAATTTATTGAACCCTGATAACCAATCCGGAAAAAGTTTATGGCAACATTTGTGAAAACTGGGTAAAGGTAAACGATTCATAGAGACTCCTTTAAATATAGATTGCAACCTACTTAATGCCCAGTTTGTGTCTGTATCCGATCCTTCAACAAATAATTCATCAAGTTCTCATGACTCAGAGCATTTCAATTTTAATTTGATTGAAAATGCTAACGAAAAATGTTTTAACTTTATTCATTTCACAGAAGAAGATATAGTAGAGGCTATTTTGTCTATTAAGTCGAACGCGGTGGGAATAGATGAAGTAAATCCTAAATTTTTGAAAATTCTTCTGCCTCAGACCCTTAAATTTATAACTCATTTATTCAACTCTATACTAACTACTTGTGAGTATCCGAGACTATGGAAGAATGCCAAGATACTTCCAATTCCTAAGTCAAAAAACTCTGCTAACCCTGAATACAGGCCTATTGCTATATTGCCATACCTGTCAAAAGTTTTCGAAAAGTCAATTTTAAAACAAATTCAAGCATACCTAAATACAAACTGCCTTTTAAGCTCAAACCAATCAGGATTTCGAGAAAGCAGAAGTTGACAGCTCTTTTACTTGTTGTAGATAATATTCGAAGATCGATGGACACTAGTTGTGCTACTTTTTTAACGTTGTTGGACTTTTCCAAAGCGTTTGACACTGTTGATCACCTGATACTTTGTAAAAAGCTTAGGGATGATTTCGGTTTTTCTTCTTATTCAGTAAAACTTTTGCACTCATATTTAACTGATCGTCAGCAATGTGTGGCAGTGGGAAACCAGTTGTCATCATATCTTGCAGTCCCTGCAGGAGTATCACAGGGCTCCATTCTTGGGACGCTATTATTTTCGCTATATGTCAATGAAATTCCTCATATAGTTAAGTCATGCAACGTTCATAAGTTCGCAGACGACGTCCAATTATACTTATGCAGTCCGTTAGATGGTATACGTAATGCTATCAGCCATATTAATGAAGACCTAGAAATTATTCTGCAGTGGGCTCTCAAGCATAACCTTTCTCTCAACCCGGGGAAGTCAAAGACATTATGCATTTACAAACGCATCTTAGATACGTCAAGTTTTACACCGGTTCGACTTGGTAGATCAACCATTGACTATGTGCATTCTGCTAGGAACCTGGGGATAATTTTCAACGAAACTTTAACTTGGACTGATCATGCAGCTACTACAATTGGTAAACTATATAGTGCTTTGCGTCTATTATGGTCATCCCAAAGGTATGTTCCTGTCAAAACTAATATGTTGCTTGTCAAAACACTCCTGCTGCCCATTTTGTTGTACGGATGTGAGGTCTTCTGCTGTTTTGACTCCTCAACAAGGCGAAAACTTAATGTCATATACAACAATCTTGCAAGATACATCTTCAATATAAGATATTTTGATCATATTTCCAGCTATTCAAAACAAATAATGGGTCTGACATTCGATAATCTCTTAAAGTTTAGGTCATTTATCCATTTACATGTAATTATGCAGTCTCGTCAACCTGAGTACCTGTACAACCGATTAGTTTTTGGTAGTTCACTAAGAACCGCGAACCTGATTCAACCTAGATTTTATTGCCTGCAATCGGAGCGTACGTTTTTTGTCCATGCCACTCAATTATGGAACTCTTTACCGACAACGATCAGAAGCATCATTAACGCGAGCACATTCAAAAACCGTCTATTTAAACACTTGGCCAGTAATACTTAAGTAAAAAGAATAAATAAATGAATAAAGAATTATGTAAATAAAAATTGAAAAAAAAAATGCTAGATTTAATTTCTATTAACATAAACTTAATTCAATAATTATTATGTACATATATCTTGCTTTGTTAAACATTTTCGAACATTCTTAAATATTGTAAAGCCTTCACTTATAATAAGATTATAGTCTTAATGTGAAATTCTTATTAATAAATACGAAATACGAAATACTGCACCATCCCTCGGGATTGACCTCGAAGATTTTCCGGCCTGGAGTATTTTGTAGCTGAATAGCCCGTAAAATTCTTTGTTGTTCTCCCCCCTTCCATGTCCGTACAAAAGGGACCAAAAATTACATGGAAAACTGTCTTCTTGAAACTCACTTTTGCGTTCTCATCAATGTTGTGCCGGTTTTTTACATCGAGTATTTTATAATTTACATGTAAAAAACACTGTGTAAAAATTCAAAAATTTTCTATCTGATGTTTTTTGGATCTCTCAAAAGTTAGGAGATTATGCAGAGGATTATGGATTTGTGCCCAATTTGCAAAAGCCCTTTCAATTTGAGCTGATGAGACAGGCATGCCTAGTAATTTCAATGCTAATTTGGAGAGGTGGCCATGTTTTATGTTTGCCGTGCTCCAAAATACCCCAAAAAGTTCATATTTGTCCTTAAAATCATGCCAATCTTCAATGCCCTCCTCTGTCAAATTTTTAAAAAGAAAGTTATTGATAATTGCTGGTACCCATTTTGCCATTTGAAAGGATTTCGTTGTCGACAAAGGGGTGTAAGCCCATCACTGGTTCTCATTCACCTTTGTCTGAAACTATGTCTCTGGAGGACCGGGATGATAAGTATCTAAGGGGACACTTGACTTCATCGAAAAAGAACTGCGCTATTTTATTGCCTGCTTAAATCTTAAGAAAAAAAAGGTCCTTACTATTGAAAAGTAATGGCGACTTTTATAACTATATGAAGGTTTTTTTTATAAAACAAACTCTATATACTTCTGAAACCAATTATCAAAGTAGAAGACTTAGCACTATTTAATTGGTTAATTGGTCGGGACCAAGCGTTCTTGCGTCTGTAACTGCCTGGTTCCTATAGCAGAGGTTCGGTCTTCCTCGTCGTCTCGAACCTGGGGGCTGGGATTCAAAGATTTTCTTGGCTGGAACGTTGTTGTGCATTCGCTCGATGTGACCGAGTCAGTGTAGTCGACGTGTTTTGGCTCTTTGGACTACATCCACACCTTGGTACAGCTCGAATAATTCACGATTGAATCTTCTCCTCCATTCGCTTTCTTCGCATATATGGCCAAATATCCTTCAAAGAATTTTTCTCTCGAAAGTGCCCAGTATCAATTCCCCTTTTTTACTTATCGTCCAGCACTCGGCGCCGTAGAGTAGAATTAGTAAAATTAGCGTTTTGTATAGCGTGCACGTTGTCTTTCGAGAAAGGAGTTTTGAACCCATTCGTTTGGCCAAACCGACGTAGCAGCGGTTTGCTAGCGTAATTCTTCGCCGGATTTCCACTAAGGTGTCGTTCGTTAGATTAATGTTTGTTCTGAGGTAGGTAAACTCTTTGACTACCTCGAAATTACTACTACCAACAGTGGCGTTTTGCCCTATAGGCGATGGACAGCTGAGGCTTTGTTTGTTGATAGCATATATTTTGCTGTGAATGCTTCTAGCACAGCTCGCTTGGAGCGGCCGATGATGTCAATGTCGTCTGCATAGCCAAGCAGTTGGGAAGACCTACTGAAGATAGTGCCTTCCAGGTTAACAGCACTCTTACGCACTGTTTCAGGTCTAGGTTGAAGAAATCATATGATAGCACATTACCTTGTTCGAACCTTGTACACGTCTGGAATAGCTCGAATGAGCTGTAACCCATTTGCACGTTGCACCGTTGTATTTTGTAACGTCATCCGGCATAGTGCCTTTGAAGTCAAGAACTTGAAAAATCTACCGAACAGTTTTTGAGGAAAAAAAATGTTATACAAAATTTCGAAAAAAAATTTGCGAGATGGTCTTTTTCGTGTTCTCTATCTTCGTATTGACAACTTTGATCAAAATCTCGAGTTCGATTTTTTTGACGAAAGCCTAAATTTACATATATGTATGTAGTACCTATAGGTCGCAAGTAGAAATATGTTAAGCAGATACAACTTTAGAAATATAATATTAACAAAAACAAGTGAAAG
This sequence comes from Philhelius festivus, assembly GCA_963931855.1. Taxonomy (NCBI): domain Eukaryota; kingdom Metazoa; phylum Arthropoda; class Insecta; order Diptera; family Syrphidae; genus Philhelius; species Philhelius festivus. The sequence goes on along the minus strand of OZ007555.1, from coordinate 149,502,604 downwards.
AGTAAGACATAATTCTAAAAATCAAATCAATTGTCTTGATGTTTGTTCAAGAATTACTGCATCTAACGTTATGACATAACGTAGCGGTATACTCTCCTTTAAGCACTTTGGACCATTGTGTAATAACAGCCAATTTCTCTTGTTATATTCATCCAGTTAAAGGCAATCTCTTTAGGAGCGTTTAGCAATACGGATCACTACGTCACGAAAGGGACTTTGATGTCAGTGCTGATTTGATCACAGAAAGGATTTTCCTTGGGATGCGTCCTTTTATTCCTAAAAGAAGCAAGATTATTAATCCTATAGAAAGGTCTTGGTTCAAAGCCAACCTATCTGAGGAAAATTAGAAAAAGTATAAACAAGTCAGAAAGCATTGCAACGCTGTTATAAAAAAAAAAAAAAAAAAATTTACATGACCAGAAATTAAGCCAAAAATCCTATAATGTCCTAAAGGCATTCGAAATTTCTGGTCTTTTGTTAAGAAGGTTAAAGTTCATCTTTAGTTGACAACCCGAAAACCAAATCTTAAAATAAGGCAAATGTACTTGCAGCTCATTTTTCTGCTAGCTCTACGATGTCTGATAGTACCATTGCGCGTCCTGTACTTGGAGAACGTAAATCACTCAATGGGACAGATATACGTCTGGTCCTGATGATATACCTTCCATTCTTCTGAGAAGTTGTTCTTCATCGCCGACAAAACCATTGCGTAAGTTAGGTTTTCCATCGCTATTTTTATCCTGAAATCTTTACTAGATGATGAAAAACAGCATTTGTCCAGCCTGCTTCTTAAAAAGATGACATATTCTCTCCCTCCCCCTCCTCCTATCTCTCAAAATAACGTCCATCTCCTTCGAAAGTGGAACTGCAACGGTACCAAATGATAAGCTCATTTAACTCCAATCTTTTCCAGCATTGTTAAATGGGCTATAAAAAATCGCGCGGAGTTTAGTGCTTCGAAAACACGATTCGGTATACTTTCGATTAACAAAAATGTACCTCTTATACCATTGTACTTATTATATAAATATGAGAAGATAAAATAAACAAAATTTAGTTTTAAATTATTTTATACTTTATTACACTTATATCACAACTTAAATTTATATAATCGCTACGCGTTTCAGAAACTATGTTTTCATCTTCAGGCGGATTTTTTATTTTTATTTTTTTTTTATTATTTTGCCAAATAGCTCTCAGTACTCGGTATGTGTGTCAACGACGATCTTCGTTGCTGCTAAATACTTACGATTTCTATATCGATGTAAGAAATATTTCACCCCCTCTGATCAGGTTACCATTTATATTTATGTTTATGCTTCCAAGAAATGAGTATAATTCACATCTTTAGGCAGGTGCAGGCCAAACTTCTCTCCATTTATTGGATAGAATCCAGAACAGAGCGGTAAAATCGATAAGAAATAGAGCTATCATGGAATCGTTTTCATTTCTTGAACACCGTCGGAATTTTTCAAAATAGTCAATTGCATTTCTTCCCTTTATCAGTTCACACGTGATACTCGTTTCGCTAGAAATGCTCATCAGTTCACTTTTGAGCCAAATTTTGGTCGTACCGTCAAATATAGATAATGGTTTTTTAGTCGCACAATACGATTATGGAATAATTAACCTCGCAATGTTTTCCCTGACCATTTCAATTTTTAAACATTCAAGTCCAATATTCATTGACATTTTCTTGCTTTCCTTCCATTATAAAGGCCTGTAATAAACCCTTGAGCGCGTGTGAATTATAAAAAAGAAAACCCTTACTCGAAAATCTCAACATTTCAAGTCGAACTACCAAATACTGGCATAAGGCAATAACAAAAACTGATATAAACTACTTTAAAGGGAAGAAAGAGATGGAATATATCTCAGTTTTCAGTTTCCATAATATTCATTCTGAGGAAGAATGAATATTAGTTTTTGGTCACTATGGCGTATACGTAACTTTTATGTTAGGAAAAAAATCAGCATTATAAACAAAAAAATCATGCATACGAGTACCTACTTGATCTTCTGTAGAAGAAGCGTGAACTATTTAAAATTTTAAATACATACATTTTAAATTTAAATAGATGTTCTTTTAATGTTTTTAATAAAAAAAAACAATGAAATAATTTATTGGGTCCGAAGAACTTGAACTTATGTTTAAAATACCAAGAATGTACAAAATGTATGTTTAATAGAGAAAAATGTAGGTAATGTAAATGTCAAAAGATATGTACCAGAACCTACCCGAGTACTTTCGGAGTCCGTATGCTCACAGACAACGTCTAAGAAAACTTCTCTAGCGGATCCATTAAAGTGAACTGAATGCAACCAACAGAAATTACCAGATAGTTTGGAATGAGCTACAGCAAGTCAACATCATGTTCCGGAACTCCATTCAACGCCGCAATAATATCCAATGCAAGAAAAGATTTCAAACTATCAAGCCAGGTCCTGATGCTTTCAAAAACATCAATCAACAGCCACAAATACCTGAATCCATCATCAGCAATGATACTAAAGCTACCTCGGCCCAAAACAAGGTGGAAGCGTTCGCCGACTACTTCGAAGGAAACTTCATACTAAACCCACCTACTGACCCAACTTTCTCACCGGAAGTTGAGGTAATAGTTAATAACATCAATCCAGCAAATGATCCTACCGATAGTCCAATCTAGAAAAGGTTGTAGACTAGATAACTGCAAATCAAACATGATGACCATCAGAGCTGGAGTCGCCCAAGGTTCAAAACTAGGCCCCTTCCTCTGCAATTTGATGACTTCCGACCAACCTTCTCTAATTGGAAGCGAGAACTTTCTGTATGCTGATGACTCGCTCACCTACTTAACATCAATGTCACCAGTTATTGCTGTCCGAAAGGTATAAGCGCACATCAACAGACCTTTCCAATTCTACCAGAAATTGTGCATCCGAATCAACACTTCCAAATCGGAACTTGTCTGCTTCAGGAGACCTTCAGCTGGTAGAGGCATTTGCACCGCGACAATTTAAAGAAATCTGGTCCCGAGACTCCCTGACGGATCCACCATAGTGGCAAAGCCAAACGTCAAGTACCTTCAACGATTTACTAAGGTTTAACCTGCAATCAAGAAATGTTCTGAAAAAGGCCAGCTGGGCTTTCAGCTGTTTGCACCCATTGCTGAAAAAAAGATCATGTCTTAGCCAACCGACAAAGATATTAGTATAAGCAGCTCCTGCGACCAGTGATCAGCTATTCCTTCCACACATCAGAAGCGAATTTAATCCCACTGAACAAATATCCAGTTCATTCAACCCGAATCAGCTTATGAGAAGCAAATACGAAATATAAAATTGTATGTAAGGAAAACAAGCGCATACTCTCTGAATCGCAAGCCTTAGGGATAACTACCTGGAAAAATTCTTCAGATGTCTGGAAAGCTATAAAAAGACAACGGAAAAAATGTATCATCAACAAAGATCTTAACCCATTGGTATTGGTTCACCATTTCAATAAACTCCTTAATAATAAGTAGCTGGCAATTCGCTGCAACTTTTATCGAGAACGAAGTCATAGATGGTGAAATATCGGACTGTTACAACATTGTTAAAAAAGTTATGGATTATAGCCAGGTACCGCAGCAATTTAAAAAAGCAATTTACTTTCTTATTTATAGAAAAGGTATCAAAAAATATTCAGCAAACTAAAGGGGCATCTCTTTCCCAAATACTACTTATACATTTTTCCCGTGATATGGCAAAAACGGCTGACAAGGTAGATAAATAGCAGACATCAACTTAAAGAGTATTGAGCTGGCTTCAGACCGGGGTATTTAACAATGGATCAAATCTTTGTTTTAAGAAGTATAGTTTAGCATCTTCATTTGAAAAAGGTCACAAGCTTTCCACGTTTTTTCGAGGAATTGAAGGCATTCTCGATACTGTGGACCATAAAGCATTACTGTATAAACTATATACCAAAGGGTTATCAACAAAGTTCTGTAAATTAACAGAGAAGATGTACGAAGCATTCCAAACAAAATTTGGAGTGAGACAAGGAAGTTCCTTGAGCCCTCTACTTTTCGATACTTTTGACTATCTACTTGGAGGGATCGAATTTTGTACTCCAAAGCATTAAGGCCTTTCTGTTTGCAGATGACGTTGTTCTGGTAACCAATTCCTTGACACGCTACAAAGGATGATGAACTTGCTCGAAGAGTGGAACTTGATTGCAAATCTTGATTAATAAGAAGCGATAGCTTTCAAAAAATAAAAACTCAGGAAGAATCATTAGAAATGAGTAGTAGACGTTCAGTGGTAAAGCAATACAAGTACCACGGAATTTATAATACAAACCTTAGCATGGAGAAACACTTGCAACAGAAACTAACAAATGCCAAAACTGCTATAAGCAATTCTTAGAAAGGTAGTTGTGCAAACAAATACGTAGCTACAGTAGTAAGTTTCCAGTGTTCGAAACTGTACCGGAGTCGGAGTCAATTTTATTGTTAAGTTTGGGCTGCGAAGCAATATGACAGAGTGAGGAAGTTATTAAGATACTTCATAAAACGTATTTTCCATCTCCCGTCTTGCACACCAATCTCTGCAGTTATGTTGGCAAGAGGACTGTCACCACTTTTTATAATGTCTATCAAGCTACAAGAAGACTACATTTTGAAAGTCAAGAACATGCAAGCAAGCAAGCTGCACTCAAGACATTTAGGAGTAAGAATGGTTGGTATATGTGGAATATCAATAAAACTTGAAGTAGAATACCACCGACTCTGGAAACCAAGTGTCATTGGAGGGAAAGGTTCGCGGATGAAACAACAAGCTCTGTGCACAGCAGAGTACAACGTACATGAATGTTAAGACATAGGTACCTATATCAAAGCTATGCTTAAATTGATTTAAACCTAAAAAGAATTAAAGTCCACCAACTGAAATGGCTGGGTGTTTTCGAGCTAATGGACCAAATTATTCCGCCCCCTAAAGTCTTCTAATTCGATCCCGAGGGTTATTGCAGTAGAAGAAGACCGCTACTCAAACGATAGGAGAGGCACTCCACCAACTTATCGTACGAAACTGAAGACAGCTAGAGACTGAGCTAGCTGGAGAAGCTTGTTGGTTGAGGCCCTAGTGCACCCGGATTCGGATTATAGCGTCACCTTAAGTTAATAAGTAATTATAATGTACTACGTATAGAGTGGGCCATCTAGTAGTTTCTTTTTAAATCATAGATTACTTTGAAACTAACAGCTGTTTCCTATTCGAAATCTTAACAAAATGTCAGTACCATACCTCCGCGGAACGAAACGAGTCACTTTACGCTTGAAAAACATTGGGAAGTATTCAAAACTTATTTCCAAAGTAAGGGATGTGTAGCCCAAACAGTGTGTTTTTCGGAACGAAGTTTTGGCCGTAAGAAAGCACCCAAGGTGGCGCCGGCTGTACGAAAGTTTGTGCAAAAGTTCGTGAGACTGGTATGCTAGTGGACCACGGTGCGCACAGACGAGAATGTGGCTGCTGTAGCCGAGAGCATAAGCCTTAAGAGAATTCTGCATAAAGATCTCCGATTATTCGCTTACAAGATCCAATTGACTCAGAAATTGAAGGTGCACGATTATTCGTTTCGTTATCGCTTCGCAGTTTGGGCCTTAGAATTGAATTGGCCAACGATTTTGAACTTCTTTTCTGACGAGGTGTATTTTTATCTCGGCAGCTATGTTTACAAACAAAATTGCTGCGTCAAGGGCTCAGAAAACTCGCACTTTATTGTCCAGAAGCCCATGCATCCACAGAGAGTGACAGTTTGGTGCGGACTGTGGCGTGGTGGCATCATTGGACCATTCTTCAAAAATGAGGCTGGGAACAACGTTTGGTGAACGGTGGACGTTACGGGCCATGTAAACCGACATGGATTTGGACGGTTTCTGGTTTATGCAGGATGGTTTACCATGCTACACAGCACATGCCACAATCGATCTTTTGTGCACCAAATTCCCAAATCGTGTTTGCGATGTCAATTGGGAGCCCTGGAGCTGCGATTTGACAGCTTTAGACTTTTTTTTGTAGGGAACCGTTAAGGAAAGATGTTATGCCAACAATCCGGAAATTATTCAAGCACTTAAGGCCAATATCATCCAAGCAATCCGTGAGTTACAGCCCGGAACCATCAACAAGGTCTTAGAAAATTGGTGTGACAGAATGCGTTACTGCAATGCTAGCCGAGGCAGCCAATTGAACAAAATTGTATTTCGTAATTAATGGGAATGTTTGCTCTTATTAATAACGCCATAATACATACAAAAAAAATTAATTTTGTTCGTTTTATTGCATTTTTAAAAAGAAATTTGTATTTGGCCCACCCTGATAAATATTTCGCCTTATAGAAAAGATGATCTACTGGGAATATTTCTTCTCCTATCTCGTTTCTTGCCACCAATAATTTTCTACAAGGATAAAACTCACTAAGCTTTATTTTTAGTACTCATATTTTTTAACATGAAGTCCCCTTAAAGTATTCTTGTTAAACCTTTATTTTTTAAATAACATTATATTTATCTATCTAGTTCCACTAAAAACCCGAACTTCACAGACAGAAGAACAAATTTGATAAATGTTTGCTAACCGACTCTTTAAAACCAACATCTAAGGAGCTAGCTGTTCTAGTTCCAAAAATATGTTTTTCATTTTCCATGGAGTTTTTAGAAACTAAGCAAACACTCACCAGAGTCGAGCTCTCTTGCTTTCATCACTTTAATATGTATTTCTCGCAAAATTGGTTTTAATTATAAAATTGTTTATACAATTTATTTACAAAACATATTTCCATGTGTTTTACTATTCAGAAAATATCACAAAGCTAAACAAAGGTTCAAACAATCTAATCCAACCCCAAAGGATATGGAATTTGCACTCGGTTTTTTCAAGCTTTTATTGTTTTTCAGGGTTTTTTTTTTAGGATTTGAAGATTAAGTGCTGAAAATTAAAAATGTCAAGACTTCTCTCCTCCACCTTAACATTTGCAATTTCATTTTTGGCAAAAACATTAATTTTTCCATATAATTTTGAACAACTTTCGTAAATTATTAACGGGGGAGTGGGTGCCGTAGGTACGTTTGGTACCTTCGTTATATGAGCTCCTTGAATATTTTGATATTGCATAAAGTTGTACAGTTCTGGGCTTTTGTTAAATACTGGTCTCGTGGATTTTATTTAATAATTTACATGCACACAAACCAACAACACCCAGAAATCTACTACCATCACCACACCCATCTAAACCGCAGTTTGAGACTAGAGTTCTGGGTTAGCCCTAATGTGGGCATTGGTTTTGGACCAGAGAAGGAGTGAACGAGAGGGAAGCAAGACTCTTCCAGAAAAACACGGTCACTAACTTAAATTTACTTTTCGAAAAGATTTTGAAGAAGCCTTTAAGCAATCGCTTTTCAATATTCATAAATGCACAATGGTTCGTGGAAGGTTCTAAGGAAGGTATAGGGGTGGTGGACTAACCTAAACCGGACTGGGCTTTGGGAAGCTATAAGGCATATCGCAGAGAAACTTCCAGTCTTTCGTATTACGAGCTCATTTACTTCTTGTTCGGTTTTGGTTTATTTTATTTTGGTTTTTTTTTGTAGTTGTTAAGGATAATGAATACATGGAAACACCCCGAGAGTAGAAATATACAAAGTCGATGTAAATATGGGATAAATATCGAAAATTTTAACATATACGCATTGTATACAGGGACAATAAAACCAACACTCACACATACACACAAGCATGGAGCTGAAATTCTTATCCTGGACATAACGAACGAACGTCCATCTACCTTTGTCCAGTCCAGTGTGTGTGGTTTGGTTTTAGATTGCTTACTCGCCTTCTTCTTGTTCTTCATCAGCATTCCCGTTTCTTGGCCCTTCTGACTCTCCGCTCTCCGGAAAGCCAAATCCTTTCCGTTTTCTAAACCTTTCTGGTGGAAACTTCAGAAATTTCCCTCGTCATCGTATACAGCAAGCAGTTGTGTATAGTTGTCGTGGTGATGGTTCGGTGGAGGTCCTTTTAAGTTTTCAGAGCGAAAAGGAGAAGGGCGACTACGATTGAAAAGCTAAGGAGTGGACCGCAGCGCATATACGTGCACACGTCTTACCTTATTCAAATTTTCGGTCCACAAAATCTGTACACCAACGGCAGCGGCAACCAAGAGTATAGAGTCCATTTCAGAATAGTCATTAGCATTTCTGTGAAATTCCCATCCCCCAGGCCACCAAATGCACCAAGGGATGGAATTGGATGCTTGAAAATGGCCAATCCACGCGACCGTCACCCCTTTTTATCGGAGGACTTACATTTCCTTGTGGTATGAAGGTCCGGCATTAGAATGGTTTCTCTTAAAATAACGTCCATCCACTTCAGGAGTCCTTATCGTCGTTGTCCCGGGATATAAGGACTTCAACCATATCGGAACTTCTTGTGCCGTAGTGTATCGCAATCGCAAGGCAATATCGCAATCTATCGCATTAAATTTATGTAACACAAATAGGGAGGCTGAATGTGGTGGCAATATAGTGCTGGAGGAGGTGTATAGCAGTAAAGGTTGGGAATTAAATCCATAAACCTAAACCATCCGAGATTTGGAATGGACACACGAGTACACATGACGTATTGTGTTGCTGGCCAAAAAGGGCGAGGGAGAAGCAAAGATGATGAAATGATAGGAACCCCAAACTTATCATTTCATTCACTCTGCTAGCCAGTATCAAGTTGTGATAAAACGTTAACAAAGTACAGAGGGGCATTTAATATTTTAAATGGTGTGGCGCCAGAGAGAGAGAGAACCCCGGAAGTAAATTAAAATATTTGTTCTTCTTGAAGTTTGGAGATCACATCACATGAAAAATCCAAAGATTAAATCAAACAAATATCGGAAATCCTTAAAGAAAGCATTTATAACCTTTATAAACATCAATACGTAAATTAACTAAAATAACGTAAAGTCTGAAGGAAAAGGATTTTGGATTTTATTCTTGCTAAGTACGGGAAGATCAAACAGTTCTCTCTTTTATCTCTTTACCATTTATAGGCTTTCTAGGAATTACAAAGCAAAATTTACAAGTTTTCAGGAGATGAACTGGAATGTTTTCTTTGCGATTTCAAATCAAGTATACAACTTATGGACAAAGTGTCAAAGCAGAAATAACCAAGATTACTATTAGATTTCATTTTTAATTAATTTTTTTGTCAATTTATAGTCGATTTTGATAAAAATCGTTTTGCCCTTTTTAAACCTTTACAATATTCTCGATTAAGTCGACTTATGTCCTTTTTCTTAAATGAGTGTAATGAAATTATTTACTTTAAGTAAGCTTTAAGTTCTTTTTCCGAATAAAAATTAAATTAAACCGACTTAAGTCCTTTTTCCGAAGCAATCTATTAAAATTTTCAAAAATAAGTGAAAAACGTCGAAGGATGAAAATAATCACTTATATTCAATGAAAACACTTAATTGTACAGTGAGCCTACTGTTTCATCATAATTATTAAAAAGCAACGAAAAATAAAAAAAATGTTTAATGTAATTAAAATAAAATGCACGACTGAGTCGGACGAACTTGCTCCTATATAATAGACTAGGAATTTTAGAAACGAAGGTTATTAGAAAAAACTGTTCATAAGGATAAAATTATCATCATTTTTTAAATTCTTTTAGTATTAAGAGACAAAAACAGAATGCTATTCAAATATGAATTTATGTAAGAACAAAAATTATAAGTCTTGTAGTGGTTTCTTAATAAAATAAGATTTTATATATAAAATTTTTAAAATATGTATTTAAAAAAAAAACTTGGTACGTCAACTTTAGGTTTTTATTATTGTACGAATGACAATTAAATTTCCAAAAAAAAAATTGCCCCATGTTTGAGATATTGAATTTTCCAAAAAAAAAATAATTTTTTTTCAAAAATTCTAAAAAACAAATTTTTTTTTAAAGTTTTGAAATGCAATGTTTCTTAAAATTTTTAGAAGCATGTCTATAAAAAATTTCATTAAAATCCGTTATACCAATAATGAGAAATTCAAAATTTTAAAAAATCGTTTTAGTGTAGGTACAGTCAGTAATGTCTTGTTTTCAATTTTTTTTATTAAATTATAGATCTTAAAAATTAATGGAAAGACTAAAAATTTAAGCAAAATTCTCGCAACCGTTTTCGAGAAAAATACGATTTTCGAAAACCATTTTTAACATTCGTATGGAGGGTACCGTTATTTTTATGTAAGATAATTTTTTTTTCTCATATCTTGTAGATTATTTTAAAAAAACTTTTTTTTTATCAAGTTTTAAAAAAATCGAGCATGGGGTTTCCGCAATATTGAGTTTTCCATAAAAATTTTGAAATTTTTTTTAAAAATCCAGAAATTTTTTTTTGAAAATTTGAATAGACAATAATATTGAAACTGCTGGGGAGCCTTAACACAAAAAAAAATGATCGAAATCGGTTGTACCGTTTTTGAGAAAATCAAAAACAAAAAAAAAATGGTTCCAAGGGGGGTACCAAAAATAATAATTTTTTGGAATTTTTTTTTCATTCATTACCTAGGTTTATCTAAATGAAGTTTTATGATATTTTTTTTTTTAATCTGTGAGACATTTTTTGAGAAAAAAAAATATTTATAAAATGTCGAAAAAAAATCGTATGGCAGTTACCGTTATTTTTGGTATTAAAAAATCAAATCAAAAAACGTCCGGGGGAAACAAAATAAAACCCATATCTACCAAGTTTAAAGAAAATCGGACGAGCCGCTTAGCTGTAGTCGAACAGACAGACAGACAGACAGAATTGCGAGACCCACTTTTCTGGTCTTCGCTATTATCGTAAAGTCAACTTTGATCAAAATCTCGAGCTCGATTTTTTTCCGAATGCATAATTTGCCTCATAGTTCCTATAAGTCGCAAGTAAAAAGAACCAGTTTTGTTTTAATTTAGAAATTCAGGGTTATAATTGGTTCAAAGATAAAAAAAAAACAACGCTGTCATATACATCTGGGGCCTAATTCACCAACATACAAAATTTCAATTACAAGCTTTTTTTCACAAAATTTGTGAAAATTCGATAAAAATATTGTGTGTCACAAGTTTATTGTAGTTACAAAATTGTATTTGTAAATTACAATTTAAAATTTGTGAAAAAGTAAGTTTCCGTTTTACCGAGACTTGTGTTTTACAAGTAAAAAATTTTTAAGCTTTCAAGTTTCTTATGTATTTCTGTTTCACCAAAGAAAACAAAATCACAAGTTTCCTTTTATTTGTATAAAAGTTCTACACGAGTCAAGACGTAAGTTATTTTTGATACAAGCTTTTGAAAACAATATTTTAGGTGTTTAAAATGGCCTTACGCCGAAGGCATAGAGTGGTAGTGAAAGCGATAATAGTGCAAACGATTATATTGGTGATTATTTTGACATTCTCTTTCGTTAGAAAGTGAGTCGAATTCGTTGAAACTTAATTTTGAGACTCGGCGATTAGAATGTTAATCGAACAAATCGAAAGTTCACCCAATCCATAGAAAGTTCATTCATTTGCGAAAGCTAATTCAATTTTGACATTCGAAAGAATAGAATTAAATGTCATTTTTGTGTCGTTTGAATTTTTCTATCGAGTAAACAACATAACATGTAAGTTTTTAATTATTTCATGGAAAATAAACTACTTTTATTATTTTTGTTGTTGTTTTATGTTTAAAGGTCAATTTCCAACTGGACAAACCGCGAACAAAAGGAAAAGTTAATTAAATTAATGGAAGAAAACCCGGAGGTAGCAAAGGGTTTTTTTTTTTACCACCCGCGTTGATACGGAAAGCATCCACTATCCTTCTCCTCTGCACTTCTTCAACACCATCTTCATTTATAAACAACACAAATGCCATATTTTTATTTTTTATTCATTATTTTATGTTTTTATCATAGACATTTAAATTATTAAACAATAAACAAAACAATTACAAATAAACAAACATTTCACTTTTTGGTTTTGACATTTCACAAACACTTCTCTTTTGTTTTTGATATTTTAGTGTGACCAAGTGTATATGAAAAAAAAATAAAAATTTAGAACGCGTCATGAACAACTTATTTTTTTTTTAAGAATAGTTTCAAAACAGCTGAGTTGACACAAAAAATGTAATAAATATGTAGTTCTTTATGGTTAAACTTTACTTTATAATGAAAAAGTGTATTATTTATTTTGTTTCTTGATTATTTATCCAACATCTATAAAATGTTTAGAAACAAAAAAAATGTGAAACGGTCATACTAATTCCAATAGAAATATAGTAAATGTCAAACAGCTGATAATGAAAATGAATCTTTTTTGAAGTTCATTTTATGCTATCTTTCGCAAATGAATGTTATTCGTTCGAATCTCAAAATTGAGAAAGTTCATTCCAAGGAATAGAATCATTCTAACGAATAGACTATTCATGAGAATGTCAAAATAAGCATGATTGTCTTGTATCGCAGAAGAAGAGTTTATGGTCCGCGGATAAACTTTAATATTTCGGAGTGTTTTTATTTTAATGAGTGTTTTCGTGTGAGTTTCTGCAAGGTAGAAGAATAAATTTGTCTCATTTGAGGCCGTATTAGTCACAGAACGGACAAAAGTTGTGCATTGTCTCCAAGGCAGCAATTACATACTGTCTTGCACTGGATTGGAAATGGTGGGTAGTATCATGGTGTTTCTGATATGCATGGTATCTCAAAAGCCACAGTATGCCGATGCGTTAGCCGGGTTTGCTCAGTGATTGTTGATATATCCAAAGCAATTCTGGGCCTTTATTAATTCAAAACGAAAATCACTTGGGATTCCTAAGTCTATGAATTTCAATGGGGTGGAATCTACCGATATTAATCAGACTCTTGAACTTTTTGCTAAATTTTTCGAATCTGTATATTGTAACTCTCAAAGAAATGCTGTAATTCCTTCCAATGACCTACCTAAGGTAGATATTGGGTCCATGGAACTAGACTTCATCGATGTCTTAGATGGACTGCAAAGTCTTAAACAGAATGCAAAACCTGGCGCTGGCGGCATTCCTGCACTTATATTAAAAAATGTTCAAATTCCCTTTGCCTTCCTTTGCTAATTATTTTCAATCTTTCCTTGTCTACTGGAATGTTCTTGGATGAATGGAAATCATCTTACCTGATACCAATTTTTAAATCGGGCTCAAAAAACAATATTGCGAACTACAGGGGAATTTGTAAATTATCTGCGATTCCTAAACTTTTTGAAAGCTTAATTAAAAATAAGCTTGATTTTCTAGTCAAGGAACACGTTAGTATTCACCAACATGGATTTATTTCAGGTAGGTCAACTGTTACAAATTTAGCATGCTTTTCTTCTTTTGTGGTTGAATCTATTGAAAACCAAAGCCAAGTTGATACTATCTATACGGACTTCAGTAAGGCTTTCGATTCAGTTTGTCACACTATATTGCTTCGTAAACTTGAAATTTTCGGTATTCACTCAAGCCTACTTCAATGGATCGGTTCATTTTTAATGGGTAGAATCCAAGAAGTAAAAATTAATGAATAAACTTCACGACCTATTAGTTGTTCTTCTGGTGTTCCACAAGGCAGCCACCTCGGTCCATTGCTGTTTATAATATTTATTGATGACATTGTCAACCATATTAATTTTAGCCAATGTCTAGTATATGCTGATGACCTCAAATTATTTTTGAAAGTAACAAGCAATAGTGACTGCCTTAAACTTCAAATGGACTTGGATAACTTATCGTGCTGGTGTAAACTAAACTACCTGAGCCTCAACATTAAAAAATGTTTCGTTATTTCTATCTCCAGGAAAAAATTTGTGTACGAATATCCATATTCTCTAGAGTGCAATCTTCTTCAGAGAACTGCAAAAGTGAAAGATTTAGGAGTAACTTTCGATTCCAAGTTTTCATTTGCTCCTCACGTTTATGCTATTGTTGCTAAAGCTAATTCAATGCTAGGATTTATAAAAAGAAATTCTATAGACTTTTCTGATCCATACACCCATGTTGCGCTTTATATTACTTTAGTTAGATCTATACTTGAATACGCGGATGTTATCTGGAACCCTCACCAGCTTCTTTTCTCCGATATAATTCAAAAGGTCCAGAATCGCTTTACAAGGTTCGTTTTTCATAAAATGCATTGGAATTTCTGTCCAAACTCCATAGCCAGGCAAAACCTTTTGGGCTTGCAGATGCTCAGATCTAGAAGAACTATTCATGATATAGTCTTTGTGATTGATATTTTGTGCTACCACATTAAGTGTCCTAACTTACTCTCCATAATTTTTATCTATGCTCCATCGAGACCGTTGAGGGAAAAACACCTTCTTTTTCAGCCTAGGCACAGAACTAACTACGGTATGAACGAGCCAATTTCAAGGTCAGTTAGGGAGTTTAATGAAATTGATGCTAATATTGATCTAACATTGTCGAGAAATAAGTTCAAAAAAGACATATATTACTTATTTTTAAGAAGTTATCTTATTATTCCTTATTTTTTAAGATAATTTAATAATTTTTGTATATATTTGTAGTAATCTGTTGAGCCTAAAACTCGTAGATGATAAATAAATAAATAAATATTGTTAGAAAGTTATAGTGAGATATTTTAAATTTGACTAGGATTTTCTTAGTTCTTACGAAAAAATTACGAAAATAAAAATTGAAACCAATATTTTACTGACTGTACCAACTACAGAAACATTTTTTCGAATTTCTCATAATCTGCCTAACAGATCTTAATAACATTTTTTTATAGAAGGTACGTAATAGTTTGAAAAAACATTGCATTTCAAAACTTAAATATTTTTTTTGAGTTTAAAAAAAAACGATTTTTTTTTGAAAACTCTATATCTCGAAAACGGGTCAATATATTTCTTTTCATAGGTATTTAAATTTTATTGGTACAATATTAAAGATTTAAAGTTGCCGAACCAAACTACATATTTTCTTAAAAATGATTTAAAATTTTGTATATAAAATCATATTTGCTTAAGAAACCACATGGTTTAAAAAATAAATTTAATGCTTATGAACAGTTTCCTCTTATAACATTGGCGCCAAATTTTATGATACTTGGTTAATAGACAGTTTCTCAAATTTTAATTGATCTTATCAACATACTTTCTCTATTATTTTACAAAATTTAAAATCGTCAAATAGCTAATTTTTTTCAGTATCATGCTAATTTTATATAACTCTTTTGACATTTTAAAAAGTCAAAATGGTCTGTTAATTTAGTTGTTTGCACGAACTGTCATTGCTTCAGGTGTGTTCAGAGGAAATTCATTAAAAAAAATATTTAAAATTTATAGTTAGCAAATTTTTAAGAAGTATCATGCTAATACATACCTTAACAAAAGCCTGTTTAAAGTTTTCCCAATTAATTTTTAAAATTCTTACTCTATTACATCCCAAGTCCGTGCAATCCAGTCACGCATTTTAATTTTATTTTAAGGCTCCTTGACAGTTTAACTTGTGTTCAAATTTTCAAAAAAAAACAAAATTTGTCATTTAAATTTTGTTTCGAAAACTCAATATTTCGAAAATAACATGCTCGATTTTTTAGAACTTGATAATTAACAGTTGTTTAATATGATCTACAGGAACAAATTTAAATTTTATCTACATTAAAATAACAGTGCGGCCGTACAAATGTTAAAAAAATAGTTTTCGAAAATCGTGTTTGTCTCGAAAACGGCACCTAGAATTATGATACAATTTTGATGCTTCTCCTTATTTAAACGATCTTTAATTCAATCAAATAAATTTTAAACTAAGATATTAATGATTTAAGAAAAAAAAATATTTTTTAAAAAAATTCGGCATCTCAAAAACAGGGCATGCATTTTCGTTATACTTAATTTCTATTTGCGCAATAAGAAATGTTGAAAATTGAAATGGTTCTTCGTAAAACGTCTTATAATATACTTACTGAAATTTTTTATTACAAAAATAAACCGATATTTATTGATCATTAGCTTAACAATAATCAAAATCAAAATGGCTAGTTTCGAAGCAAAGGGAGTAAATTAATAGCAGTTTTGTATAATTTTACTAAAAAAAAAAGATAAAATTCAATGAAAATTTTGGCGAAAAGAGCTAGTATTTGATAGCATGACTTTTATTTTTATTACAGCATCGCAACGACGTTTCATTAAGTCGACAAGCCCCGCACATCTTTGGAGTGTTATTTATTTTCAAGCTTTCTCAACTACACCCCATAACTGCAGACTTCTTTTTTATGTCCACCCAAAGATTCTTAATAGGATTGAGGTCAGAGTACCGAGCGGCTACTCTATAACTCTAGTTTTTTTTCTTTTTTTTTTAAGTTTTAAATGACTTTTATTTCAAATTAATAAATTACAATGATTTGATAAACTAAGTCAATTTGGTTTGGCCAAAGGCCGGCTACCAGGTTGACAACATTATTATTATATCCTTATATCTTATTTTTAGAAACAAAAATTGATTAAAATAATAAAAAAAATTTAAAAATCTCCTTCTAAAATTCGCTTTCTGTATCGAAGTTCAGCTCCTGTATAATTGTATGAAACATTTCATCCACTTTCACCGTTTAAAATCCTTAGGTTTTCTTAGAAGTGGGAGTTTTTGAGAACTGCTAGCATTTTAATTGTATTCCCTAAATCGTCATCTTACGATATGGAAACCGCATGGTAAATCAACTTTACCCACTATTTTCTTTCCGTAGCTGCATCAGTAGGATGCGTTCTTGAAAACCGAATAAGAAGTTTGATGTATAGGAAGGCTTAAGAACTTGTTTATTCAGCCTTCTCCTCAAATTGTAAAGCGTTTCATACCATTTTCGCCAAACAACCAACAAGATCCTGAACTTCCTTGTAGGTTTTGCCATCAATAAAAAGCTATTGAATCAGTTTGCGTCTTTCTGGTGTGCAGTGTTTAGTAGGAACCACTTCAAAGGAACAAATTCAACCGTTTTGCAATTAACTCGGTGGAACTATAAAATTGAAGTATAGGACTTACTTTTTATTAAATCTTAATAAAAATTGAAAAAGAAACAGTTTTTATACAGAATTTGACAGAATCGCTCCTATTATTTTGTTCGCCTAAAATACTGAGCGGCACCAGACAAAGTTATATTTAAAAAGAGGCTGGGTGCGACCCACACTGATAACTTCCCATTTGTGGTCTTGAAAACTTTATATTTAGTTTTTTTTTTTCAAATAACCAAATTTTCAGCGAAACAAACTTTAGCTGTAAAATTCAAACAAACATTATTTTAAGATTGAAAAGCATTTTAAGCATTTTAAGCAGTAGATGGAAGATCGACGTAGATGGTTTCATAGTGTAATTGTTGTTGCGGTTTTTCCGGATTGAAAGGCTGTGATCTGCACTGGATATACAATGACTCCTGTTTTAAAAATCGATGATGCTTGTGGCATACATTGATATTAGGAAATTTGCATTGTTTTGTTGATGAGGAGGATACTTAGTCGCTCATTTTATGTTTTTTTTACAGAAAATGTGTTTAACTAATTTTAAACTTTTCTATTTAAAATGTTAAATTTCTTGTAATAATTACGAAGGTTGGTATTATATTATATTCTGAATTATAGATTTCCGTGTTTTTTCATATATATGTGTTCCTACAGCTAAGAAAACCTTGAGTATCTTTTTCATGGACAAAAAGATAAAAACATATTGTGACTTTTTCTTCAATTTTACCATAGCTATTAATGAAATTTGAATATGTGGGACTTGGGTACAACTGAACAACCTTATTCATATACGTATGTACAGTACATACATTCTTCTAAGAACTAAGTTGATAATAAAATTATAAAATTATGTATTATATTATAGAAATTACTTTATTATTTCGGTTCCAAGCATTTTAATTGAAAAAAAAATTAAAAACGAAATATTCAAATATAAAAGGGTAAGGGTACTTACAAAATATATCCGCTCTAAAACTAGATATATGTCAAATATAAACCATTTGTTAGAAATTGTATTATGTATAAAATTAAATAATGGCAAAGTCAATATCATTGCTCGTTCTCAAGATATTCTAGTCGAAAAACAAATATTACCACTAATAGTTTTTTTATTTAAAAAAAAAACTATTAATTCAATATTAGTTAACATTTTACCAATTGTACAAAATTATACTATGTATAAAATAAACTAAATTAGAAGTCAATATCACTACTAGTTCTCGAGAAATTTGACTCGAAAAACAATTTTTACCAATTTTCAATAGGATTTTATATAGTTTTGTATTTTTTCTAAAAAAACTGTAAACTGATTTTTTTTGAAATTTTCACCAGTTGTCAAATACATTATTTTTCGTAAAATAAAATTATTTTGAGTTTCAAATTGTTTTCCGTTCTTAGAATATCTGGGTTATGAAATTTTTTTTTTCAGTTTTTTTTATTTAAAAAAATAACGGTATGTTAATTTTTTTCCAAATTAATACCAAATCTGTATGACCTTATATTGAGTACATTAAATTTTATTTGAAATCAATAGCATTATTTTTTCGTGAGATATTTGAAACTAACCTAAATTTTTACTTTTTTTTTAAACCGTTATAGTGAAAAAACTGCTCACTGAATTTTAATAAACGCCCTTTCAGCCTGTTTCGAAAAATGGTACCAGAACGTACGGACGGCCGTACGAACGTACGAACGTACGTACACACACACACACATAGACATCTCTCTAAAAATGATTGATATAGCCTCTAGGGACCTTGAAACGTCGAGAAATGTCAAAAATTCCAATTTGACAAATCGGACCGATTACAATAACTCCCTATCGGAAGTAAACAAGAGAAGAGATAATGTTCCGTTAAATTATCACTTCAAACGGTTAACCTGATTGCTATGAGTACCACTCTACAGTAGAGGTTAGAAAAAGTGACAGTTTATTAAGGATATGAAAAATATTTATATAAAATATATAAAAAAAATAAATATTAAATCTTATTTTAACGATCTTAAATTTTTATTCTTGCATAAATTCATTTTTGGTTATGGCATTCCATTCTTAGCTCCAACTACCAAACAAATTTAATACCTAATTCTTCTACAAAATTTCCACTAATTTTCACTAAAATTCGGAGTCTCTCAAACATAATAGCCAGTTCGTGCGATCTAGTCGTGTAACACATGGCCTGAAAAGTCCCGGGCCTAACAAAGAAAACGCGTGTTTTTTGTTAAAAATTGTCTTTAATCATCAACGTAGTCTCCATCTAAAGCCACACAATCATTCTAGCGCCGCTCTAACATTTCGACCGCTCTAACATTTCGACCCCGTTTTTGTAGAACGATTTATCTTTTCCTTCAAAATAGGCCTCAGTTTCAGAGATATCCTCTTAATTTGAGCTTTTCAGCCAACATTTTTTTGAGATCTGCGAACAGTAGCAATAGCCGCTGGGAGCCAAATCTGGTGAATAAACTGGATGTGAGAGCAAATCAAAGTTTAATTCATGCAGTTTTGCCAATGTTTTCATTGACTTGTGACAAGGTGCGTTGTCTTGATGAAACAAAATTTTTTTCTTTGCCATATGCGGTCGTTTCTTTGCAACTTCGGCCTTCAAACGCTCCAATTACGCTACATAATCTTCAATGTTGATGGTTTTTCCCTTCTCAAGGTAATCAATGAATATTACACCACGCACATCCCAAAATACCGAGGCCATAACCTTTCCAGTCGATTGTTGTGCTCTCGGGCGCTTTGAACGAGGTCCACAAGCTGCTGTCCACTCAGATGACGATCGTTTTGATTCCGGAGTCAAGTAATGGATCCGTGTTTCATCCATAGTCACATATCAACGAAAAAATTCCAGTTTGTTACGTTCAAACTTGGTCAAACACTGCTCAGAACCATCAACACGTTGTTGTTTTTGATCAACAGTGAGCAAACGCGGCACCCACTTTGAACAAAGATTTCTCATAGTTAAATGCTTATGCAAAATGAAGCCAACATGTGCTTTTGATATTTTAACAATGTCAGCTTTCTCACGCATTTTCACTTTTCGATCAGCCAATACTATTTGGTTGACTTTTTTTTATGTTTTCTGGCGTTACCGCTTCTTTGGACTTCCAGTGCGTTCTGCATCATTGGTGTCTCTACGACCACGTTTGAAGTCGGCAAACCGACGTTTTATTATTGTTTCCAATGGAACGGAGTACTTATAACATTTTTCAAACCATTGCTTCGCTTGAACGGTATTTTTTCCCATCAAGAAGCAGTGTAAAATTTGAACACGAAATTGTTTTTGATCCATTTTTTCTAAAATAACAAAATACAAAAGTAGTGTCACTATGTATAAGCACAATAACTCACAAACTTATGACTTGATTATTATGAAATTTTGACAGCTTTCTTTTAAAGGTAAGAACTAACTGCAAAAGCGGTGAATGCAATGAAACAAGCCCACATACATATGTGTTAGGCCCGGGACTTTTCAGCCCATGTGTTATATTGCTTGGTAAGGATTTCGGGCTTTTGGAAGTTATTTGCACTCTTAAATGATTATTCAGATTCAAATTTAATTTAGAATCTAATTTGACTGCTATTTTTATTTTTGGCCTGCTAATCGGTTTAGTAATAATTTCGTAAGTCCTGCCCTAACTTAGCTGCAACAAGTAAACCTTTGGAAACTGAAATCAAACTTCTCGTGTTTCGTTTTGTTTGAATATCTCCAATTGTTTTTTTCAAATCTGCTCACTCACAAACTCTAGAAGCAACTATCATATGCAGGCTTACGAGAAGAGTATTGCAATGAACAGAGGAAGCTGGAAAGACTGTACTAGAGCGAGTTCAATATCGGCCTCAGGTGCACCATAGGAAGGAATAGAAATAGCGTCGGCGGCGACGGCGGCGGCGGCAGTGGATATTTTACTCGTTCTTGACGGAATAGAATGATTGGTGTACGTATCCTCTGGGATATAACTTGCACATTTTGCTAACAAGCACTCACACACACACACACAAACTTAACTAAGAATGAGCACTTGGTAAATCTATACTACGGAGCTAGCAGTAAGAACCAAAATGCTGGTTGATTCGTGTACTTTCGATATATGCATGCATACCCGTTAACTGGACATTGGTCTTTGGTCATATACAGGCGCTTTTGTACTGTGTATACCTTTGGTCCATGCTGCATGTTGGCAAAATGTGAAATTTTGAATGCGCGCGCTCACACAATCCTTCTCACATATAGTTATAGATAGAGATCCTTGCTGGCTCTGCTAGTCCAATCTACTCTACATATCTACGACTTCTTTTTCTTGTTCTTGTTCTTCGTAGTCTACTATTTCTACAAGAGGGTGGGTGATGTTATGGAAGCGGTTCCATATGCCTTGGATGATATCCTTGCCAATATCCATCCACCTACCTCAATCGGGGTGGTGCAGATGGAGAAACACTTCCCGATTTCTAATTTATACACACACATGGTGTGGGCTTCGGTCTGGGCCTGGGCCTGGACATCGGCACAGCAGTGCTGATGGGCAGTGGAGTGTGTACGTTTCAAGAAAGGATACAAAATAAAAAGAAAATCTGGAATACATCCCTTTCTGATGCCCGCACTCTAGGAAAATCCATAGTCTTTATGTGTACGTTGAGGACGACTACGACGACGACGACGACGGACAGCAGATGCTGCCCCAAACCAAAGAGTTTGCTGAGCTAGTGGTTTGGACTCTTGGACTGTTCTCTGGGATCTCTGGTTGTTCTATTCATCTTAGACGTGCACATAATGATTTTATAAATACGAAGTCATATACTGATGTACACAGAGGGAGTAAGTATAAGTATACGGATAGATTCTGGACATGTAGAACTCGCAATGCGGACAAGGAGGAAATATGGTCATATAGGTGGACAGCATCTACTTCTACACATACGTTGGAGCCAGCCGTTGATGTTAGGATTTGCTTTTGCCGCTGTCGGTCGCCGACACTGCTGCTGGTTTCAAGCTGATGGTTTTGGTGGATCACCTACTCCTTCCAAAATAAAGACGACATTGATTATGGTGGTGTCGGACATGGACGCCGAAAAGGGGCAACTGATTTTAGTACGTTTGATAGCTCGAGAAAGATATTTATCATGGTTATTTGGTTACTACTTGGATTGAACTTGATTATTAGCGATTACAGAATATACATATTTACTAACTTAGGCCCTCGGTGAGGTTCTCCTTGCGAGGCATAGGGTCTAAGCTACTCCTTAGCGTTTTTGGATATGTCTGAGTCAGCGAGCTTAATTGCATCGTTTGGTTCGCAATGTACTCGTTACTATACGGCCAAATCACTGCTACTTACGTGTACTTGTAAAAGATTCAATGGGTTCCTGAAACGTTCTCGCATGAAGCTCATCGTTTCAGTTATCTATTAACGAACGTTTGGATGCTTTCTTCTGACCTGTGACTTCTTAAGTGCTGCATCCATATAGAAGCACGGATTCAACATTTGAGCATAACAGTCGCAGCTCGGTATTTAAGCTTAAAGAGTTCTTTCTCCATATTCAGGATAGCATTCCAAATGCAGGCTTAGGTTACCCGATACGACTGCTTGTATCTATTTCGGTTCCACCATTGGTACAGACAATACTTTCAAGATATTGCAAATTTTCAACCATCTCTATCAATTGCCTAGAAATATCCACTTGGATAGCTGAGGACGTTCAAAGGCTGAATTGTGCTTTGTGTGCAAAATTATATAAAAATTGGAAGTCAGAATTTGATTGTAATAGATTTAGATCGTTTAGACTTTTGTTAATTCTCATGCCAATAGGCCTATAGAATCTGTGAGAATGGCTGACAGTGAAGATCATGATTGAAGATCATAGTAATTTCACTTTGTATTAGCAAGTCAGTATTGGCTAGGTCATCTAAAGCGGTTTGTGTAGTTCTAATGGAACTTCTTTTGTCAATAGAGCCAGAATACGCACAGACTCATCTGTTTGCCAACGACTCCACGCCAAGTCCATATCACCAATATTTATTGCTAGTAAAATGGATGCCCAGTATGATATTACATTGAATCTTGGAGACTTTTTGCATAACCTTTAAGCCAGTTACAACTTCTATGAAGCGAGCAAGATTGCCTTTATTAATATTTACAGGATCACTAAGATCATTGCAGTGAAATCTCCCAGATGGAGTCTATTTACGTCTTTGGGATAGAGTAGGACTTCTACAGACTACAGCGAAGGTGAGGGATCAATTCCTCCTCTTCTTCGTCAAGGAAAAGTAATAAATCAGTATGCTGGATGAGGATCCAATAAAAACCAATATCGAAGAAAATATCCCCTTCTTCATTCTTCATTCACTTCTATAGCTGAAACCCTGTCTTGCCAAATCAACTTGGAGTAAGAGTTGTAACGAAGCGTTACAATACCTACATACCCCCAATTACATTACCGAGCGAAACGCTACGACGCGACGCCTGCATACCGCCTTATTAAATAAACAGAATGCACATTCAGTGTGCACCTGAAGTCATGTAATCTTTGAAATTCCCTACAATGTTGTCTCTTGTCTTCTCAATTCACTATTCAGGCTTTCCGCTGAGATTTCCAACCGTTTTGTTCTCTAGATTTTGTATTAGGGACACATTATATAAAGTATCGTGTTAGTTATTTTAAGCTTTTAAATATTTTGTATTATACCTTTGCATATAAAACTTATACTCGTAGTACTATCAAAAAGACGAACGATTGTGGCGACATCTTAAGCATTATGACAGTACTTGCTAGATTTGTCTCTGCTAAATTTTATAATAAAATATTCTGTTTTTACTTTCGACTTATAGGTACCATAATGCAAGTTATGCATTCAGAAAAAAATCGAACTCGAGATTTTGATCATAGTTGACATTACGATGATAGCGAACTAAAAAGGTGGATCCCGCAATCTGTCTTTTCGACTACAGTCTAAACGGCTCGACCTATTTTCTTTGAACTTGGTAGATATCATTTTTTATTTTTTCCCTCCATACGTATTTTCTTTTTTTTAAGACCAAAATTAACGGTAACTGCTATACGATTGTTTTTCGAAATTTTATAAATATTTTTATTTTTTCAAAAACTGTTCGACAGATTAAAAAAATGAAAAAACAATTTAATTTAGTTAAAGCTAGGAAATGGTTGAACAAAATTTTCTTAAAAATGGTTATTGAGGGTATCCCCTATGGAACCATTTTTTTGGTTTTGATTTTCTCAAAAATTATAAAACCGGTTTTGATCATTTTTTTTTGGGTAAAGCTCCCCAAAACTTTGAATAGTATTGTGTATTCAAATTTTCAAAAACAAATTTTTCGATTTTTAATAAAAAATCATTTTTTTTTTCAAAACTCAATATTTCGAAAACCCGATGCTAGAGTTAAGAAAAGAAAATTTATTTTACTTAAAAAATAAAGGTACCCACCATACAAATGTTAAAAAATGGTTTTCGAAAATCGTATTTTTCTCGAAAACGACGCCCAGAATTTTGATAATTTTTTTTTCGTTCAATTCATTTTTATTATCTTTAATTTAATAAAAAAAAATAAAATTAAGATATTACAGCTTGTACCTACCATAGAACCATTATGTCTACTTTTGAATTTCTCTTTATCGACATAACGGATCTGAGTGAAATTTTGTATAGAGATGCTTCCAAAAAGTTTTAAAACTTTGCATTTCAAAACTTAAAAATTTTTTTTTTGAATTTTTGGAAAAAAGTCTTTTTTTTTTGGAAAATTCGATATCTCAAAAACGACTCAATGTTTTTTTTGGAAATTTAATTTTCATTCGTGCAATAATAAAAACTTCAAGTGGGCGTACCAATTTTTTTTTTTAATGTTTTAAGAATTTTGTAAAGAAACCACTACAACGACTTATAATTTTTGTTCTTGCATTAGGTATTCGTTTTTAAAATTCTTAGTCTATTACATAGGATTAAGTTCGTGCGACCCAGTCGTGCATTTTATTTACTATTTGATTTGTATTTTATCCTACTCTCCACTGTTAAATCGTGAGCTAATTTCAGCGCCACCACCAGGATAGAGTTCGCAATACAAAATCACGCTCCATGTTAATACTATCTATACTATTATATATATGTAAATGCGAAACCATTTTAAAGTTTGGATTGAATGATGTCGGAAAGTAGTCAACCGATTGATTGTAAATAAATTTTATTATTTTCTAAATTGTCATAAGAGTGTTCCTGGCTATAATTTGTTTTCATTAATTATTTGTCAAACTTATATATTATTAATTTGATATTTTTTGTCCATTTTTTTCTCATTACTTGACTTATACAACCACTTATGTATATCTTAAAGCCTATATAATCGACAAAGATTAGCATTGCTTCATAAAGTCAATATTGTTGCGCAAATTTTAAGCCCAAAATCACTCCTTAGTTACACATACAACCTAAGAAATAAATAAAAACAAATTATAAAATTATAAACCCTTTGAATATAAAATAAATTCAAAAATAATTAGATTTCATCACAATCTCGAGATCGCTGCTTTGTTTCATGTCATTATCAATCCAACATTTTTAGTTTTCTTTTTTTCCCCATGAGAGACCTCTCTCTCTCTCTCTTAATATCTGTTCCATTCAATGGTTACGTTTTTTCTCTTACCTACCTAACTTCATACTCAATCTTTCTGTATTGTATAGTTCGTCTAACTAACCTACACACACACATTGTTCTTACTTGCGATATAGTTACTATAGGGCAAGTTCTGCTTTGGAAAAAAAAATTAAACTCGAGATTTTTATCAAAGTTGACATAGTATGTCTGTATGTCTGTACCTCGATCTAGAGCCTAAGCCACTCGACCTATTTTCTTCAAACTCGGAACTTAAGGGTCTTCGGTGATTCCCTAGAGGGGTAATTGAAATTTATACACATACACCCGAATTGCAAACTGTTATTTATCCCGAAAACGACGATTTTTATAAACAAAATTAGATGTGATATTATGAACATGGACTACTTTTTTGTAAACAAAATTTTTGTGGAAAAATGATATTAATGGTACCTGTCATTGGACCGTTTTTTTTTTTTTGATTTTTGACTTTCTCATCAACGGCTTTAACGATTTAACCAAAATTTTCAGCAGGAGCTCCTTTAAATTAAAAAAAATTTTTTTTTTTTTTTTGAAAAAAAAAATCCAATTTATTTTTTGACAAATCAAAATTTTGAAAACGTGTAAACTATTATTTTTTGAAATTATTTCCTTAAATCTAAATTACTAAGCACTTAAAATTGGCATCCCAAATTTTGTTCTAGAACAATTTAAAAGAAATTTGTTATATAAAAAATTACTTCAATAAAATGATTTTTAAACTTTATTTGCGTAAATCCATACTTTTTCGGAAATCAGGCAATTCCATGCATTTGAACATTGGTATCTCATTACATCCCTGTTTTATATTTATAAAATGTATTTTAAATTCTAAAGTACTTTTAAATAAGAGCAAGTTCGTGCGATCCAGTCATACATTTTATTTTTAAATCTAATAAGGCATGGCCACTCAGACAACTACATATACGTATATGGTTAACGTCCTTGGCTTTGATGAAAGCATCGCTTCCCATCGATTAGAGAAATCAATTCTGATTGTGCGTGGTTAGTACTTGGATGGAGGATCGTTCAATACTAACCATGTGCTGTTGACGTGTGTCTCTTCTGTTGTTCTTTCTTTCTGTGTGTCTCTCTCTGGGTCAAAAAGGAGATACCGATGCGCATTAGTTTTAAATTTTTGAATATTACAATGGGAAGGAAAAAATACAGAACACATTCGTGTAGTACGGCTAAAGAAAGAATCTCTGGTTTTCACAATACGTTCGAAGGTGGACTTAATGGTAAACTGATAAGCATGTCTAAAAGCGCGAGAATAATGGTTAAATTGTTTAAGGGGAGGACCTGCAAAAATATGGGAATTGTACTCGAGCCTTGGTAGAATATAAGCCTTAAGGTGTGTCCACATCAAAGGAACACTACAGGAAACATTGCTTAAGAAACATTTCTGAAATGTTTTCAGATCTTTAAGCGCATGAATTTTTATTTCTACCTAATCTTTTTCACTATTTATATTTTCGGAAATTTAAGAAAAAACATCGGCTTTTTTTTATTTTATTTCTTCAAGTGAATCCCACAAAAGTTTTTTCGTTTCATAAATTTTGATCAATTGGTTGCTCCACACTTTTTAAATGTTTAAAAACTCACACACTATATGCTTGGAAAACAAATAAAGTGTGTCCACACCAAAGAAACCTTTCAGGAAACATTGTTTAAAAAACGTTTCTGAAATGTTTCCCATTTGTTTAAAAAACAATTCAGAAACATTTCAGAAATGTTTCTGATTTGTTTTCTTGGTGTGGACGCTTTGAGAAACATTTCTGAAATGTTTCTTTGTTTCCCATTGTTTCGAGATTGAGTTGTCTGTAAATTTTTATCTCGCAGATATTATTGTTTGATTTTTTTTCTACTTCATCTTTATCACAATTTATATTTTCGCAAATTTCAGATATTTCATTGGCTTCTTTGATTTTATTTTTAAAATTTTCGTCAAGAGTGGATCCGAGCGTCCAGACCAAAGAAAACATTTCAGAAACATTTCAGAAATGTTTCTCTGTTTCTGAAATGTTTTTTTAAATGTTTCTAAAATGTTTCTTTAATGTTTCTGAAATGTTTAAAAAATGTTTCTTTGGTATGGACACACCTTTACATTCGGAATGGGAAATAGAGAAATATTTCATAAACATTTCAGAAATGTTTCTCTGTTTGTGAAATGTTTTTTAAATGTTTCTGAAATGTTTCAAAAATGTTTCTTTGGTGTGGACACACCTTTATAGATTAAGCCGATGGTCTTAGTGGCCAGTGGTTTCAGTGTTTCTACTTCGTATATTTATCTACGGAATAGTGTAATATGTAATGTAATTATACGTATATACATAAAATACTCAGAGTGTTTTACCTACGAGGTAGTTTTAACAAGTCCCAATTTTACGTATTCCCTAAGAGCTTCTAGTACTGTCATAGTTCCTAGAGCTAGGACAGAACATGTTCGACAATTTGCATCTAATATAGTTCACAGCTCTTGTTTCGAAACGATAAAGGGACCCATTTGCTACGATTAAGGGACGTGGCTGAACAACTTAGTGTGGAGACATTGGACCGCTCCGAATATCTACAGAAAACTTTCAGCCGATATAACCAATAGACCTAGAGACTTAACAAATTCTTAATAAACCTCAGAATCTGGCTATTGCCAAGATCAGGTGTAGATGATTTATTTCAAATAGTTTCTTAATTCAAAGTTCATTACTTGCTTCATCATCATCATCATCGGCTCGACAACCGGGTTCCGGTCCTGGTCTCTTTCAACAAGTCTCTCCACCTATCCCGGTCAATGTCGTCTGCGTAAGCCAGTAACTGGCTGGACCTGTTGACGATGGTCCCTCTTGTTGCCGTGCCAGAGTCACGGATTGCTTTCTCCAACGCCAGGTTGAAGAGGAGGCAGGCCAAACCGTCCCCTTGTCGGAGTCCATTAAAGATGTTGATTGGTCTGGATAGAAATCCGGCTATTTTTACTTGGCTTGTAATGTTGGTCATGGTCAACCTACATAGTCGTGTCAATTTATTTGGGATGCCGAACTCTCTCATGGCTTTGTAAAGTTCTACCCTGGCTATGCTATCATAGGCGGCCTTAAAGTCTATAAACAGATGGTATGTTGGGATGTTAAATTCTAGACATTTTTCCATCGCCTGCCTAAGGGTAAAGATCTGATCAGTTGTTGATTTGCCTGGAATGAAACCACACTGATATTGTCCGATGACGGTTTTAGCGTATGGGGTTATCCGGTCTTGTAGGATAGAGGAGAATATCTTATAGGCGGTACTCAACAACGTGATACCTCTATAATTGCTGCACGTTGTGACATCTCCCTTCTTATGTATGGGGCATATTATGCCTTTTCGCCAGTCTTCTGGCATTTCTTCCTGCTCCCATACGTGCACTATAATATCATGAATTGCTTGACGTAAGGCTGGCCCGCCGTGATGAAATAATTCGGCTGGTATGCCATCGGCTCCCGGGGATTTGTTCTGTTTAAGCCGGCCTATAGCCTTCACAACCTCTTCTATGCTTGGTGGCGGCAACATAGGGTATTCTTCTTGAAGTAGTGGAGCCTCCTCTTCTGTAGTGAGCTGACCATTTAGCAATTCATTAAAGTACACTTCCCATCGCTCCAGTATGCTTTCAGGATCAGTGATCAGATTTCCCTCTCCGTCCTTGCAGTATGTGCAGCGTGGTGTGTACTGCGTCATGTTTCGGACGGATTGGTAGAACTTCCGCGCCTGGTGCGGACCTCGCTCTCGGCTGTTTTCTATTTCACAGATTAGGTTCTTCTCCCAGGCTGATTTCTTTTGTCTGTGAAGCCGTTTTTCTGTTCTTCTGAGCTCTTTCTATTCCTCTTCGCGTGCCCGCGTTCTATGAGATTGTTGCATTGCTCGGTACGCAACATTCTTACGTTCAGTCGCTAGCTTACATTCATCATCAAACCAGTCGTTC
The DNA here is from genome assembly GCA_963931855.1 of Philhelius festivus. NCBI lineage: Eukaryota > Metazoa > Arthropoda > Insecta > Diptera > Syrphidae > Philhelius > Philhelius festivus. The sequence goes on along the minus strand of OZ007555.1, from coordinate 149,472,999 downwards.
CGATTTTTACGACTGCTGCCTAAGATGGAGTTGGCAGTACTAATGACAATATTCTTAAGGCGTGTCCAGTTCTCATTTACGCCCAGCATACTGGCTCCAGGACTTACTCTCCCTAAATCAAGTGATTCTAGGGCGAGTCCTAACGCATTACCAAAGGTGTTACTGGTGTTTTCATTGCGCAGGGCAGCCGTGTTGAGTCGAACCTGATCGGCGGATGCAATGCGCCTTCGCAAGGCAATCCGCCCTCGGAAAACCATACCAACAAGATAGTGATCCGAGTCGATATTGGCACCTCGGTACGTTCGTACCGTCATCAAGTTCGAGTAGTGGCGACGGTCTATCAACACGTGGTCTATTTGGTTACGAGTGACTCCATCAGGTGATACCCAGGTGGCTTTGTAGATATCTTTACGCGGGAACCTGGTACTCGCAACGACCATGTTTTTCGATGCTGCCAATTCTAAGACTCGAAGTCCATTGTCATTAGTGTTCTCATGCAAACTATGGGTGCCTGCGTAATGCCTGAATACCGGCTCCCGACCTATTTTTGCGTTCAAATCCCCAAGGATGATTTTAACATCATACCTTGGGCAGGCATTGAGGGCCCTCTCGACTTGTTCGTAGTAAGTCTCTTTTTCTTCGTCTGAGGACTCCTCCGTAGGTCCGTGAACGTTAATGAGGCTGATGTTCGTAAATTTGCCTCACACGCGAAGGGTGCATAGCCTTTCGCTTATAGCGTTAAAGCCGATGATGGTAGACTTCATTTTTTCGCTGACTAGGAAGCCTACCCCGAGCACATGGTGTTTTGTATGACAGCTGTAGTATATATCATATTCTTTCTTCTGTAGAACACCATTCCCTGTCCATCTGATTTCTTGAAGAGCTGTTATGTCAGCTTTATATTTTTACAGGGCATCGGCTAGCTGCTGAGCAGCTCGAGCTCTATAGAGCGATCGTACGTTCCATAAGAAAATTCGTAAATCGTTTTTCCTTTTTCTTTGCGTCATTACTTGCTTAATTGACACACATAATATTCATTACTTGCTTAATTAATGAATATTATGTGTGTCAAAACCCCTTTTGCCTTTTGATTCTAAATTTCTCTAAGTTTTTTAAACACACTATATTTTTGTAACAATTTATTCAATGCAAATTTGCTTTCACCAATATTTTTCTCGGCGCAACTTTACTTACATTTAAATGACTATCTTTTGTAAAATGCACTTAAAATTCGTGCTAGTTCTCCAAAGTGCATATTTAACTTCATTTCAATCCGTAATTCTTGGCTAATAAATTAATAAATATTTAAATTTTTTAATGATAACTTCTTATTGTAATGCATGTATTGTATTAATGTATTAATTCTAAAAAAAATCAGTAATCAAATGTTACCACATGCACTGTGTCAACACAATTTAAAAAGTCACATTTACTTCCAGAAATGCTCTAAATATGGATTACTAGACCCAGAACACTCAAGGTCCTTGCCTTTCATGATTAGGGTCGTCTACCATATGTAACAACTATTTGTACAAGAAACCTTATTCGAGTCAATTAAACGAGTAATCAATAACTCAACATTGCCCACAGTACCTGACTTATTTTTAATTTGGACCCTTTTCCCAAAAGTAGACTTCTTCCATTCTATAGTGTAAACTTCATACAAAACATAAGCCCTCCCAGAGACGCTGCCTTACAACAATAATTGTCTTGTATTACATTCGAAACATTTTACCCGTAGAAGTTTCGAGTATTCAAAAATTTGTGTGGCAGATTTTTAAATGAAATATTAAACAGATTTCGGTCCCACTGTGCCCAAGTGAGTGTTTTCCTCGTTTTGTATTCTGATGGCTGGCCATTGGAGAAGGTGGAAAATATGCGAAAGCCATCCAAGCAGATATAAGAAGAAAGATGTGGATCTAAGGCTCCTTTGGCTAATGCATTTGATGTGCTGCTGCACTATAGTCCTCCAGTGAATCGAATGACCAGGATTATATCGAGTGTGGGTGGTCTTAGGAAATCAAACGTGGGTATGCTTATTGCGGCAAACAGTCACGACTGCTGTGCCACAGCCAAAGCGACTACGCTGCCAAAGGATGAGAATGGGGACGATAGCGTTATAGATGGAGCGACACACATCGACATTGGCAATCTGAGCTAGTAAATGAGTGAGTAAGCGAAATTGCGAAGTCGTTGTTGGTCGCCAGGGGATGGGCAAGAGGAATGTCCGTTGCCAAGGATATTGTCAAACACGACGAACGTCCACCGCCACGTTATAGTGTGCACCAATTTCGAGGAAGTTTAACGGGACGTCTTAGGGGATGAGAAAAGGAGAGTTCAATCCTTTTGGCAAGCGAACAACGAAAGGCGATGCTGCCGATGCTGATGTTGATGCTGATTCTGATTCTGCTTCTGCTTGTGCGATGCTGGTGCCATGAGTTTCGCTCTTGAATGCTTCCGTTTTGATAGTTTGCATAAGAGAATGAAATAGAATAGAACTGCTTGATTCTGGACAGCAGGAGGACAACAACGGCTACGACTACGACGATGATGACGACAAACGATATGAGGAATACAATACTTCTTCTTCTTCGTCTCCTGTTCACTATCCTTCCAGGATTGACCAAAACTTAAAGGCAGGTGGAGGAGGGGAATGCCTTACTCAAACCATTTTGAATGCACAATCGCCGCCGCGTGGTAGCCATCTTGACAAAATCAAACCAGGTAAGGTTCTATTATATTGTAACAACGAACGGTTCTTCATCCTAGTTGACTCCCACAGCCCCAAGTAGGAGAGAACGGTCCTGCTGCTCATCTTCATCTTTAGATATAGAACACGATATTAGTTTTGACCAACAACAGTCCGAATGATTCTTGGGGATATATTCGATGCATTTTGTTTGAAGTAGGACCGTAGCAGTTCGGTAGAGCTTTTGCTTGGTTAGCATTGCCTCTCTTATAATGTCCTTATCAATTCTGCAGCTGATGTTTCTTATTCTTCTTCTTCGCAATATCCTTGCCGACCATGCCGATGGTGTGTTCGCCCGAAATCTCATTTTCTAGTACGCTCTTTTCAGTATCCATCCTTGAACGTAACGTATATCTATGTGCAGTATAATCATTTCTATGGAGCATATCCTTGCAAATTCGCATGTAAATAAATTTCACCCGTATTTCTATCTTTTATGTGTGAGGAGAGGGAGACGGAGACTGAGTGAGTTAGAAATAGGGGAGGCCTGCCCGCTGTCGGTGTATGTTGATAGAAACCTAGAGAGAGGATGGAAATATGAAGAAATTTAAGTCCAGCAACCGTAGCTATGTATTTCATAGACATCCTCCTTTGGCTCCACTTAGTATGTGAAGAGATTGAAATGACCACTCCGTTGCCAGGCAAAGCAATCGAAGCAACTATGGCAACTTTAACTTTAAGATTCGTTACCCATATTGTATTATATACAAATAGCTAAGGTAAAAGGATAAAGGAGAGGAGATGTCGAAATACGAAAACAGAATCCTGCAAGGAATTTATACGTGAGCTGCACAAAGGCGTATTTCGGTGAAGATTACAAAAGAGTATTTAAGTCGGAAAGTATAGCCGCTTCTACAGAAAAAAAGACAAACCACTGACTCTAATACAGGAAATCCTTATATTGGTGCGCCTTTACTTGTTTTTGAAGTGCTTTTTACTTATTTATTGGTTTCGTGGAAAAACTTCGGAGATTTTAATAAAACTTTATATTTAGATGATGGAGGAGCCCAAGGTAGAAAAAAGTCAGTTTTTTCAAGTTCTGATTTTTGTATGTGAGAGCAGAAAATTAGAAAATTATGAAAACGAAATTATTGAACCGATTTTGATTATGAATGGAATTAAAATGAATTTTCGCACTATTCTTTTTAAGAATTCAATTAAATTGTCGAATTGCATTGAAACAAAAACACGGATTGCGTTCTAAGTATATCCTAGACAATAATACGCGCTGCCTTGGAAGACATTGTATTGATCTTAAAACACTGTGATTGACAAACTACTGGACCAATTTTTACTAAAAACAGAAGTACTGTTTGTTTCGGAGTCCATATAAACAGCCATTAAGCTCCATTATAAATACATATGTAGATGTTCGTCTTAGTGTTTTCTCAACCCTAATAATATTTTTCCGGTGCCTTCTTTGAGTGCTTAACTGTTTTCTTGTTTTTTTTTTTTTTATTGACAGGCAGAGTAAGTTCGATGAAATTTGATTAAAATTGATTTTGTTGAAAGATTCAGGTACTGTAAATTTTAAAATAAAAATATTTCCACTACTGACACGCCCATTTTTATATTTTAAAGCTGATATGGGTCGTTTTAAAAAAATTACATTTTTAGCGTTATAGCTTCTATTTTGTTTGCATTTTAATTTAAAGACTTGAAATTTGGCATGGAACTGTGTTTATATGTCAGCATTATAAGAAAAAATTTGCAGATCGATTGATGGCAACAAATAGCCATGGTAATTAATAATGTGTAATCTCCGTGGCCTTTTTGGGATGTGATTTTCATGCTTAATCAGTTTTATTAATATTTTTAATGATGAAAATGATTTTTTATTTAATTTTGGGCCTTGTCGTTTGAAAGGCCTTTTCTCAAACTTCAATTTTATGATATGCCAAAAAAAAAAAAAAATTTGTTTTGTTGTCCGAATACTTAGTTGAACGAGTGTGACAAGATTTGGAAAAAAAAAACCTAATTAAACATTTTCGCTTTTTCACACAACTAAACAAATTTTAATAATTTTTTACGATGCATTATCTTATAGTACATCAAAAAACCTTTAATTTCATGTTTTATTATAATTTAATTATTGCAGTTAATTCCTTTAAAATTTGCATACAAAATAATTTTTTCATCCGAGTAAAAATTCAGTGTAATCTCCGTGGCCTTGCTATCTTTGTACCGTATAAATATTTTTTAGTCTAACCACCGCCAAAAGAAAGGTATTTACTCATACTTGAACCTAATATAATTTGGATGACATTGAATTACATTGACTATATTAAAATTAAGAAATAGTCGATTTTGTAATCTCCGTGGCCTGTAATCTCCGTGGCTATTTTCGTATTTGTTTTTTAATAAATGTTCTTTTAGTTTATAATGGCTCATATTATTATTAATTTTTTTATATTTTAGATAAATATACTGAATTTCATCATTCCTTACTGTATTGGAACCGTAAACGTTCCAAGAAAGTTATGTGCCGTTATTTAAAAATATTTGTTTGACTCTTTCATGCTTCTAAACAAAATCATTTCGTAAACAAACAACTTTTTTTTATTAATTATCCTATTAAATTTATTTGCTTTCCACAAAATTTCAACTATTATTTATTGTTACTATTTATTTTGTGGATTATTGTTATTTTATGCAAGAAAAGAACATTTTTAGTACATTCGAAATTTAAAATTTAAATTTTTATCAAAAAATACTCGTAAAATGGAAAATATTTGAAATTATTTTTGCGCAACTCGGAGAACTCCTTTTCTACTTGTTTACTATAGATTTAGAAACTAAAACCCAAGAAAAACTGAAAAAAAAAATTTTTTCAAACGATCAAAAAATAAAATGCACGACTGGATCGCACGAACTTGCTCCTATGTAAAAGTACTTTGGAATTTAAGATACATTTTATAAATATAAAACATGGATTTAATGAGATAATAATGTTCAAATGCATAAAATTGCCGTTTGATTTCCGGAAAAGTATGAATTTATGCAAATAAACTTTAAAAAATCGTTTTATTATTAAATAAAATTTTTATATAAGAAATTTCTCTAAAATTTTTCAAGAAAAAAATGTCGAATGCGAATTTTAAGTATTTAATAATATTGGTTTTAGGAAATAATTTCAAAAAATAATCGTTCATAGGTTTTGAAGATATTGATTTAAATTTTTTTTTTTTAAACCCAATAAATATTTTTTCGAATATTTTTTTATACAATATTATTTTAAACTTAAGGGGACTCCTGCTAAAAATTTTGGGTTAAAATCCTTAGAGCCGTTAATGAAAAAGTCGAAAATCAAAAAAACGGGTCTATGGCAGGTACCCCTAATAACATTTTGCCCCAAAATTTTTTTTGACCAAAATGTAGTCCATGTCCATAATATCACATTTAATTTTTTTTATCAAAATCGTTAGAGCCGTTTTCGAGATAAATAAGATTTTGCATTACGGGTGTATGGGGGGTACCCTTAGTTTTGGAGCTAAAAAAAAAATTTCAATTTCTCCTCTAGGGAATCACCGAAGACCCTTTACTACCGAGATTGAAAGAAATAGGTCCAGTGGTTTAGGCTGTAGTGAGAGGTACAGACATACAGACACACTGAAACATGTTTTTTGTGTACTAAATTTTCCTTAAAATTTTTATAAAAAAAATTGATATGCAAATTGTTAGTATTTAATAAAATACATTTTATAACGTAATTTAAAAATTTAATCGTGTATCGGTTTTCAAGATATTGAATTTTCAAAAAAAAAATTGTATTATTTTTTTAAAAATCCAAAAACTATTTTTTCGAAAAAAATTTTAGTTTATATTTTTTCAAATGCAAAGCAGCTCCTGCATAAAAATTTTGGTTAAAATCGGTAGAGCCGTTGGTGAGAAATTCGAAAATCAAAAAAACCGTTCTATGACAGGTACCCCTAATAACATTTCCCCCCCAAATTTTTTTTTCACCAAAATATAGTCCATGTCCATAATATCACACCTAATTTTTTTTATCAAAATCGTTAGAGCCGTTTTCGAGATAAATAAGATTTTGTATTACGGGTGTACGGGGGGTACCCTTAGTTTTGGACCTAAAAAAAAAATTTCAATTTTTCCTCTAGGGAATCACCGAAGACCCTTAACTACCGAGATTGAAAGAAATAGGTCCAGTGGTTTAGGCTGTAGTGAGAGGTACAGACATACAGACATACAGACATACAGACATACAGACATACAGACATACAGACAGACAGACGGAATTGTCGGAGCCACTTTTTTCGTCTTCGCTATCATCGTAATGTCAACTTTGATCAAAATCTCGAGTTCGATTTTTTTTCCAAATGCAGAACTTGCCCTATAGTACCTATGTCGCAAGTAAAAATGTCAATTTTTAAAAAATGACCCATATAATAACCGGATTTGAGATTTTATTTATTTATTTATTTTTTCGTCGATTTGCTATACACATTAAGATACAATATCTTATTTATTGTGATAGATAGAAGCCAACTTATTTAAAATAGAAAAAATAAATAAACAAATAAATTTGAAATTGGAATGGAAAAAAAGAATAATGGAAAACTGAGTAGGTAACAATCTATCGATCCAGAGTCTAAAATTAGCAATTGGTTACTTAATTCATTGATTTTATTACACTGAAAATAAATTCCTAGGTAATATTGACAAAAACGCTTTGTTGACCTTTAACAAAACAATTTTATCGTTTTGATTAAATTTTTGTCAATACCAAAGAATGATTTTGTTGATTTCACAAAATTTTTATAATCCAGCATGATTTTTTGTCAGTTTAACAAAATATGCACTACAAATAATATTGTCAGTTTAACAAACCAAGTTTTTTTAATATTACAAAATAAAACAGAGATTTTTCTCACATCGACAAACTTTTTTGTGATGTTGAAAAAATGTTTGTTGTATCTACAAAAAAACTGTTTTGTAAATGTTTGTCAATATCACAAAGTTTTTGTTAATTGTTTTTTGTCAATTTAACAAAAAATGAAAACGTTTTTGTTAAAATGACAAATATTTTGCTTTGGGGTTGAATTATTTTGTAATATTGATAAAATTATATTATCAGATAGATAAAACTATTTTGTAAGGAAACCAAAAAATCTCTTTTGTGTATGATATAGTTCACACTTGGTTTTTGTTAAAAAATTGATGTAAGATTAACTGTCCATACGCCCTCACAAATGGTTGCATGTGAGATCAAATATAACAAGAAATTTTTGTTAATTTAGCAAAATATTTTGTTAATGTAAGAAAACAATTTTGTTAATTTAACAAAACAATTTTGTTAATTTAACAGAACAATTTTGTTAATCTAACAAAAAAAATTTTTTAATCCGATAATAATAAAAAAACAATAACACTAACAAAAAAATTGTTAATACAACAAAAGAATTGTTAATATGACAAATTAATTTTGTAAATTCTACGAAATTTTGTCATATTGACAAAATGTTTTTGTTATTTCAACAAATTTATCTGTTAGCATAACAAAATAATTTTGTGGATACAACAAAATATTTTTTGTTACCTCAACAAAATTCTATAATTTTTGTCAATTTGATAAAACTTTTTGTTGGACGTATATTGACAAAATTTTTGTCAAATCAACCTAGATTTTTATCATATATACCTAGATTTTATTTTAAGTGTAGTTTTATTAATGGTAAAACCTTGCTATTAAAGAGAAGAAAAGTAAAGTTTTGATTTTTTTGAAAAAAGTGAGTATCAGCAAGTCTCCTTGTGTTCTTTTGTCGTACGAGCGGCGTTGACATAGAACTTTCGTTTTGATGTTAGGCAGGTATGATGCGGGATGACAAATTTGTTTGTTTTGCTAGAAGTAGGAAATTAAATTCGAAAAAACCTGTACTGTGGTTGATGTGTCTATTTAATAATGAAGAAAAGAAGAAGTGTTCGTTACTGTACAAAATTTACAAGCTGCATGTTGTAAAGGGTGGTTCAACCAAAACGCACGATGTTAATTGTAAATAAAACAAAAAGTTTTCAGAGAATTATCTTAATATTTTTATGACAATTATGTGTGAAACAAAATATCGGCCAAATGCTCGCCACGGCTTCGGTGATATACCTCTATCCAATGGTCCATATTTTCAATGGGCGTTTTTCTTTTTTCATTCAGAGTAGAGCACTGAACAGAGCACAAGCATGTCGAACATGCTCTGAACTTTCTCCGAACCGAGCGTGTTCTAAGAGCTATAAATTATTTTATAAACACACGCGAGTTTTTGAGTTTTTTTTTCCTGTCTGTCAGGATGATTTAGCATTTAACTCTGTCTGCTCAGTTATTTTATACCGAGCTGCGCTCTGAACAATCTCTTAACACGCTCTCAACGAAAAAAGAAACACAAATTTGAACTGTTATACACTCTGAGCTAAAAAAGAAGCACGATTTTTTGTTTGACAGTTCAGTTTCTACTCTGAACTAAAAAAGAAAAACACGCAATGATTTTGAGACATAATTGAAGTTCAATGTCGTTAATGTGACGAATTATCTCATCCTTTAGCTCTTGAATTATTCTTGGCTTATTGACGTACACTTTTTCTTTTAAATATCCCCAAAGAAAGAAGTCCAGCGGTGTTAAATCACATGATCGTGGCGGCCAATTAACATCGCCACGACGGACATGAGATAACACAGCCATTGAATTTCTCGCGCTACAAAGCCATTTCGTTGGCTGCGTGGCAAGTGGCACATATCGTCCAGGTATTCTCAATTTCTGGCCACATGAAGTCCGTTATCATCTCGCGATAGCAAATACCTTAACTGCTTGGCCGACCTCATTTTCGAAGAAGTACGGCCAATTGACGCCGCCAGCCCAAAAAGTCACTCTTTGTAGATGCATCGGCTTTTCAACAATCACTCGTGGATTCTCGTTTGCCTAAATGCGGAAATTCTGCTTGTTAACGAATCCACTGAGGTGAAAGTGTGCCTCGACGCTGAAAATGATTTTCTTTGTAAAGTCACCATTCACTTTTGTCTGTTCAACCAACCATTCGGCGTATTGACGACGATGCTTGAAATGGTCAGTAGGCTTCAGTTCTTGAGTCAATTGAACTTTGTAAGCGTGTAAATTCAAATCTTTATTCAAAATTCGCATCAGTGATGTTCGTGAGATGTTCAATTGTTGCGCACGACGACGAGTCGAGTCGATGTTGACGGCTCTTCTGCCACACTAACGCGAACAACAGCATGCGCAGATGTTTTCACATTTCCGACAGGCCCGGTTTGCTGAAAATTGCTCAAATTCTACCGATTGTGGACACATTTGGTCGACTATGCTGACCAAAAAAATCACGAAGCGAACGAAATGCATTTTGATTTGAACGTCCATGTTTTAACGCGCTGCTCAGTTTTGTACCTCGCCATGATTGAATTTGTCAAACACTGAAACAAAGAAATTTCAAATAAGGTTGCGCAAAAAACTTGACGTTAAGGTGTGACTCACAATTAACATCGTGCACTATGGTTTGACCACCCTTTTTATTTTTTGTCTTTTTTGCGGTGCGTAAATATATAAAGATGATGGTTTTCCGACTCGCAACCACGCCACGTATAATTGGCTATGCGCGAAACAGGGGAGAAACTCCAAGTTGATTCCGCAAACTTTCAACGACTGGCCTTGCGATTTACTCATGGTTATCGCAAAGGCCAGACGGACGGAAAATTGTAGACGCTTAAAATCGAATGACAAAGCGTTGGAATCATCGGTGTACGAGGAATCAAGACTTCCTCTCCTTTATATTTTCCCTTGATGGCCTTGACCTCGATGACGTCATTTATTAGCTTTTTTACAGCCAATCTCAATCCATTGCTCAGTCGAGGTTGATTAATGTTATCCAGCGTAATCACAACTGATCCTACTTTAAATTGTAAATTGTGAGGTGGTAGTCCAGGGAATTTAAAAACTTTGTGGGATACTTGACTACGCCATCCTGGTTTGTAACTGTGTCAACCGATTTGTACCAAAACTCTCCGAGAAGAAAATTCTAAATGGTTGTATTGAGGTCATCGACATCTCATTTTTGAACCTGACAACAGAATCATGGCTCCACCAAAAATGTTTTGGTTGTCACGAAGAGCTTTTAACATTCTGTTAAGTTCCTCTGGTTCAACTCGCACATCTGTAGAATCTTCGAGATTGCGCTGTTTTTGGCGATGTAGCAAACTGGTGCTTTGTTGATTTGCTTGTTTAGTGGTAATTTCAAGGCAGAATGTGCAGTTCGTCCACCTTCTAACAATGTTCCAGCTACTCCAGAATCCAGATGAAGCCAATGCTAAGACTACTTCATTTTGCGAACTGCTCTTTGCCAACAGCAATGAAATTAGGAACGTTTTTCCAGTCCCACCTTCCATCAAAGTATCGTAAGCAATTCTTTATTGTTCATTCAATTGCGAAACATTTGAACGAATTGTTACGGCCAATATTTCAGTATATCTAGTATTGTTGTTTTCTTTGCAACTCGTGGTTAAATGCATTGCGCATAGGACGATTGGGTGCTGTCATAGCCAAACACGACAATACTTTATTGACCATCAATAAACACATATCTTCTATAATGATCAATGTCTCATTGTAAATTTCTGCAGTAATTTGAAAATGCACAGGATACAACACATTCTCATAGATGGCATCCCTATGTTTCAACCAAAGATCTTCCGGATTCGAGGGGAAACATGTCCATCGCAAGCAATGTGCGAATTTGACGTGACGATGAAGATATGACGGAACCCTTAAGCGTATTATCCCAATTTGAATCGTTCTCGAGCAAGTGTAGTAGTTGACGCGCCTCACGGGAAGTCACACACAAATATCAGCTGTTGAAAATGTGTTTTGACCACGAATATTCACCAGCAATAGTCGGAGATAATTCATCGTTATTTGGAATTACTTTGTAAATGCGATCTAGAGTGTCTGAGGCAAATGCAATTGGGTGTCCTCCAACTGGTGTTCCTTATTTCCGACGCTGAAACGATTTTGATAATGCTTCTACGTGTAATAGCTTCGCATATCAGCATACAGCAAAGTGCTGTATTTTAAAACAGTAATAATCAATAAAGCTCTCGCGCACTGACAAACTGATGATAGATTTTAGTAATGGCCTTGAAATTTATTTATTTATTTTCTTGTTTTGACAACCAACTGACACTTTTACACTTTTTTTTTTATTTCTGAAACAGAACTGTTTTGTATTCCAAAAAAAAAAACAGACCAAAAAGATCGGACCTCATACAACAGCTAGGAAACTGACAAATTTCTGAACGCACCTATAAAAAACCAAGTGACAATTCTTTTTTTTAAAAGACAAACGATTAAAAAAAAAAAGACATCGAATGTCTCACAGCTAGGAACATTTTGTATTGGAAAATTAAATTACTGTTTAAGGTATTTTCCGTTACTTATTCAACCGTTTAAACCTTCCCTGAACTTCCACAAATATATCAATTTCTCCAACAAACTACAAATATTTGATACCGCAGTGACATCTTTTATGCTTTACGGTGTACAAATTTGGGGATGCAAAAAGTATGAGCAAGTTGAAAAACTTTTCAGATTTCTTATGAAAAAAAAAAAATGTTAAATCTGCCTAGTAATACCCCAAATTATATGCTATATTTAGAAACGGGTTTGAAATCTCAATATCTCCGAACTCTATCTCTTCACTTCGAATACATAAATAAAATATTGGAATATCCTAGAAGAAGATTACCACGTAAATTAGCTTAAGAGACTATTGATATAAAAACTTTTTGGGTGGTAGATTGGGAAAATTTGGGCAGATTGCTTAATATGGACATTGACCTATCTGTGTTTTTTTTTAGGAATCTCCTAAATAAACTTTTATCCTCAATTAAACAATGATATAATGCCATTTCCACTGATGGAAATTCCTCACACCTGGTCAGTTTAATTTTTAAAGCAAGAGGTGGTCTTTTAAATATAAACGCAAGAGCATTCAAAAAAGATTCATTTGGGATTTGTACAATTTGCAACTTGGATGAAGCAGAAAATATGTATCACCTTATTGTCAAATGCCCAATCTATAATAGTATATGAGAATTGCTTGTTTTGGTAAAGATGCACTGTCTATTGGAGATCTACATAATATACTTAACGGAAACAACTTCTCTTTTTTAGTAAATTGCTTTAAGTACAGAAATATGTTAATAAATGAATTTTCTTAGATTAATATGTAAATGTGTAATAAAAACCTATGTAACTTCGCAAAGAAGTTAAACTAAATATACCATATTATAATAGTTGCTATAATATTACATTATTTTTCATTTGCCATATTTTCAATTGTAATTTTAAATGAATTTACAATAATTAAAATAATATTTTAAAACTGATCTATAGTATGAATACTAATGTAGATAATTGTAAATAATTAGTTATCGATGTTAATCTGAAAAAAAAAATTAAATTAGATTTGTAATGCCAATCTGACAGACAACATAAAATGTTATGTCATAATAATGTATAACATTAATAAGAGTTTTAATACGATTGTTAGAACAATTTATATGACCTTAAATTAAAAATCATTTTCTATTCTATTATATATATCTCGACTGAAAAGGTAAAGTATCTTAAGTGAATTTTGATGATTTTTCAGGAGAGCCAAGAAATATCTACTTCAAAGCTGCATCCTAAAAAATCTTTCAAGTGTAGACTATATTGAAAGCATTTAGAAATTTTAGGAACTTTTTTTTTAATTAATCTCATAAAGATATTTTTAATATTTCTCCCGTTATAAGGAAAAATATGACTTAAGAAAGTTTGGCTTTTCTTTTAATTGAATTTTATATTAATTTCATAAATCTTAGATTGAGATAAGATATTTTGCATCGTGTTTTCGAAGGACGTTTTCAATTCTTACGTCCATTTAAGATGAGTTGCGTGTGCAAAAGTGGAAAAAAAGAGATTTAAGATGATATTTTCTGATTTTTATTTTTAAAACTTTAACCCCCAGTTTCACAGTGGAAGTTTAAACCCCACTTTTGGTTTAAACTTCAGTTCAACAATAAATTTGGTTTCACAGTACTTAAACAGAGTTCATTCTGTAGTTTAAGTTAAACGACACTATTCTGCCGTTTAAATCTCAGTTCGATAACCCCTTCAAAAATTTCAAAATATAATTTATTTTCATTTTTAACTTCCCATAGGGAGTTATTGTAATCGGTCCGATTTGTCAAATTGGAATTTTTGACATTTCTCGACGTTTCAAGGTCCCTAGAGGCTATTTCAATCATTTTTAGAGAGATGTCTGTGTGTGTGTGTGTACGTACGTTCGTACGTTCGTACGTTCGTACGTTCGTACGTTCGTACGTTCGTACGTTCGTACGTGCGTATACGTTCGTACGTTCGTACGTTCGTACGTCCGTCCGTTCTGGTACCATTTTTCGTCGTCGATATCTCAAAAACAAGTAAAGATATCGACTTCAAATAAATTTTGTTTAATAGATAATAACTTCGAAAGAGGCTGAAAGGGCGTTTATTAAAATATTCAGTGAGTAGTTTTTTCACTATAAGGGTTTAAAAAAAAAGTAAAAAATTTGGTTAGTTTCCAATATCTCACGAAAAAATAATGCTATTGATTTCAAATAAAATTTAATGTACTCATTATAAGGTCATACAGATTTGGTATGAATTTGGAAAAAAATGAACATACCGTTATTTTTTTAAATAAAAAAAACTGAAAAAAAAATTTCATAACCCAGATATTCTAAGAACGGAAAACAATTTGAAATTCAAAATAATTTTATTTTACGAAAAATAATGTATTTGACAACTGGTGAAAATTTCAAAAAAAATCAGTTTACAGTTTTTTTACAAAAAATAAAAAACTATATAAAATTCTATTGAAAATTGGTAAAAATTGTTTTTCGACTCAAATTTCTCGAGAACTAGTAGTGATATTGACTTCTAATTTAGTTTATTTTATACATAGTATAATTTTATACAATTGGTAAAATGTTGGCAAATATTGAATTAATAGTTTTTTTTTTTTAAATAAAAAAACTATTAAAAATTCTAGTGAAAACTAGTTAAAATTGTATTTCAAGTCGAATTTCTTGGGAATGAACACCGATAGTGCCTTGTAAAGTATGTTGTTTTATACATCGATACCTTCCCGTAAGAATGTATACTAGGCGACATTTCTAAAATTGTTCATCAGGAAACGAAAAAAACGAAGAAAGTTCTAGTTGAATCATAGTGTGCTAAGAGACAATTTTGGTTAAACTAAGTCACATCTAACAACATTTTTTGTTGCTCACGACAATGAGATCTTTATTAATGTCGCTTAGCATAATTTTTTTTGGCGGATAGTACAAATTTCAGGGGGCAACATTATTTTAATGAGAAAACATGGCAGTTGATAAATTTTTTTATTTGTTCTCTAGTTTCCTTTTCATGCATAATTGGTTGGCGAAACCCAAGCCAAAACGTGGCCCTTAACATATAGTATATTTCCTCATCAAAAAGTCATTTTCGAAAAAAGTGTCGCTTAGTACATTCTTACGGGAAGGTATCGACATAATACAATTATTAACATATGGTTAAATTTTGACAAGTATCGAATTGACAGTTTTAACAAAAATATAAAAAAATCTACTAAAAAGTGGTAATATTTGTTTTTCGACTAGAATATCTTGAGAACGAGCAATGATATTGACTTTGCCATTATTTAATTTTATACATAATACAATTTGTAACAAATGGTTTATATTTGACATAATCTAGTTTTAGAGCGGATATATTTTGTAAGTACCCTTCCATCAATAACCAAACCATATCTTTTATATTTGAATATTTCGTTTTTAATTTTTTTTTTCAATTAAAATGTTTGGAACCGAAACAATAAAGTAATTTCTATAATGTAATACATAATTTTATAATTTTATTATCAACTTAATTTTTAGAAGAATGTATGTACTGTACATACGTATATGAATAAGGTTGTTCAGTTGTAACCAAGTCCCACATATTCAAATTCCATTAATAGCTATGGTAAAATTGCAGAAAACGTCACAATATGTTTTTATCTTTTTGTCCATGAAAAAGATGTAAAATTCTACTCAAGGTTTTCTTAGGTATATGAACACAGATATATTAAAAAAACACGGAAATCTATAATTCAGTATATAATATGTCTCATCAACCTTCGTAATTATTACAAGAAATTTAACATTTTAAATAGAAAAGTTTAAAATTAGTTAAACACATTTTCTGTAAAAAAAACATAAAATTAGCGACTAAGTATACTCATTATCAACAAAACAAAGCAAATTTCCTAATATCATAGTATGCCACAAGCATCATCGATTTTTAAAACAGATCACAGCCTTTCAATCCGGAAAAACCGCAACAACAATTACACTATGAAACCATCTACGTCGATCTTCCATCTACTGCTTAAAATGCTTAAAATGCTTTTCAATCTTAAAATAATGTTTGTTTGAATTTTACAGCTAAAGTTTGTTTCGCTGAAAATTTGGTTATTTGAAAAAAAAAAAAAACTAAATATAAAGTTTTCAAGACCACAAATGGGGAGTTATCAGTGTGGGTCGCACCCAGCCTCTTTTTAATTTTTGTTTTCTGTCACAGGTCACAACTGAAACGAAGCAAACTTTCTTTGATTGTTTTTTCTTTGATTAAGATAGAAAGAGAAAACAATTTACTTAAACTACGTTTAACGAACTGAAGTTCAGATAAGACTGTGAAACCGGACGAGTTGAACTTCAAATTTAAACTCCAGTTCAGGTTCAGCAGAACTTAAGTTTAAACTCTCACTGTGAAACTGGGGGTAAGTCCTCAATATGAATAAAATGCACGACTGGGTCGCACGAACTTGCTCCTATGTAATCGACTGGGAATTTTAAAAACGAATGTTATTAGAGAAAACTGTTCATAAGGATAAAATTAATTTTTGAATTCGTTTTTAGTCTTTAACAAAAATTATAAGTCCTTGTAGTGGTTTCTTTAAAAGAAGCTTTTATATACAAACTTTTTAAAAGCTTTTTAAGAAAAAATTTTGGTACGCTAGTTTAAAGTTTTTATTATTGTTCGAATAAAAATTAAATTTACGAAAAGAAATATTGACCCGTTTCGGAGATATCGAATTTTCAAAAAAAAAGAAAAAAAAAATAGATTTCTTTTTTTCAAAAATTCAAAAAATATTTATTTTAAAGTTTTGAAATGCAATGTGTTTTAGACTTTTTAGAAGCTTCTCTATAAAAATTTTCATTAAGATCCGTTATGTGGATAATGAGAAATTCAAAATTCGAAAAAATGGTTCTATGGTAGGTACAAGCTGTAATATCTTAATTTCAAAATTTTTTTTAGTAAATTAAAGATCGTAAAAATTAATTGAAAGAAAAAAAATTTTATCAAAATTCTAGGTGCCGTTTTCAAGAAAAATACGATTTTTGAAAACCATTTTTTTTAATTTTTTAGCATTTGTATGGTAGGTACCTTTATTTTTAGGTAAAATAAAACAATTTTTTTCACATTTTGTAGATTATATTGAGAAACTTTTATTTATCAAGTTTAAAAAAAATCTAGCATGGGGTTTTCGAAATATTGAGTTTTGAAAAAAAATTTTTGAAGTTTTTTTTAAAAATCCAAAAAAATTTTTTTTGAAAATCTGAGTACACAATTCTATTTATGTTTTTGGGGAGCTTTAGCAAAAAAAAAATTATCAAAATCTGTTGAACCGTTTTTGAGAAAATCAAAAACAAAAAAAATGGTTCCATGGGGGGTACCCTCAATAACCATTTTTCGGAAAATTTTTTTAACCAATACCTAGATTTAATTAAATGAAATTTTTTTGTATCTTTATTTTTAAAATCTATTGAACAGTTTTTGAGAAAAAAAAATGTTTATAAAATTTCGAAAAAAAATCGTATGGGGGGTACCGTTATTTTTGGTCTTAAAAAAAAAAAGAAAAAAACATGTGGGGGGAAAAAATTAAAAATGATATCTACCAAGTTTAAAGAAAATCGGCCGAGCCGTTTAGCCTGTAGTCGAACAGACAGACAGACAGACAGACAGACAGAATTGCGAGACCCACTTTTTTAGTCTTCGCTATCATCGTAATGTCAACTTTGATCAAAATCTCGAGTTCGATTTTTTTTACGAATGCATAACTTGCCTTATAGTACCTATAAGTCGCAAGTAAAAAATCACATTTGTCCTATAGAGATAAGCTTTAATAATAAACAAAAAAAAAAATAAAAACAAAGACTTAAATTTCTCAAAAAAAAAGCTATAAAATCACATTTGGTTCACAGAAAAAAATTAATTACAAAAAGAAACAGTTTAGTTTTATTTAATTTTGTTTTTAAAGTCAATCCAAACTAAAATTTAATAAAAAGGAAATAAACCAAATTATAAATTCATAGGAAAATAAATTCAATTTGAAAAACATGTTATTAACGCCACCTGTCATAGAACAGTTTTTTTTTTATTTTTGACTTTCTCATTGACGACGGCTCTAATGATTTAAACCAATTTTTTTCTAGCAGGAGCCCCCTAAAGTTCAAAATAATATTGTATATAAAAATATTCGTAAAAATATTTTTTGGAAAAAAAATTACATTTTTTTTTTTTGAAAAATCAATGGGCCTTACCAATAAACAAATTTAGAGACGACTTTAATATTTGAGCAAAATTAACAATTATTTAATTGACTCTATATAAATGACCATACATGTTACATTTTATTTTTTAAGTTCCGAACAATAAATGGTTCATAATTTAGAGTTCACGTAAATATTAAGTTCATAACAGGTATGGGTAACTATATAGAGCTCATTACCTATTGGTTAATTTCACTCAAATATTAAAGTCGGCTCTAAATTTGATTATTGGTAAGGCCCAATATCTTCAAAACGTGTGAACAATTAGTTTTTGAAATTATTTCCTAAAATCAATGGCGCAAAATTTTAATTGAACTGGTACGATGTTAAAGCTGGTTTTAGTATGAAACTAAGTTCAAACAGTGATTTTGCGAATTTTATAAGAATAAAGCATCATACATACTTACTCGAATACCTATTTAAAGTTGTGGTTAGGATCGTGCTATTTAAAAAACGCCAAGAAAGGTCTGTTTACTTAGTGCACGAACCATAATTTTTAGGTGTTTTCACAGGCAAATTTAGTAAAATTTGAAAATAAAGAACGAGTTAGTAAACTATACTTTAAATTTAGCAAATTGTCATGTAATATCATAGATACTAATACTTTAATAATAGGCTTTTAAAAATTTTGCGCCAATACTACTAATTACTCAAAACTGGTATCCCAAATTTTGTTCTTGAAAAATTTTAAGGAAATTTCTTGTATAAAAAATTACATTAATAATAAAATGATTTTTGAGCTTTGTTTGCATAAATTCACAGTTTTCTGGAAATCAGGCAGCAATTTCATACTTTTGAACATTTTTATGTCAATAAATTCAAGTTTTATATTTATAAAATGTATTTTAAGTTCCAAAAAGCACTTTTACATAAGAGAAAGTTCGTGCGATCCAGTCGTGCATTTTAGTTTTTTTTAATTTACCATTCGCAGAATGGTTGTATCACGCGATATTTTACCTCGTGTAGAGATGTGTTTTTTGAACATAAGATGAAATTGTTTTTGGCTATAAAAAAGCAAAGGAGTGAGATAGAAGAATGCCGATAAGACAGAACTGTAGCCGTTTAGAATGGCACTGAGGTTCAACAAAAAAATGCGAAATATCTTAAGTCGACATTTTCAGTCGAGATATATTCAAGATCAAAATCGGTCCAGCCATTCTCTAGTTTTAGCGAGACAAATGAACAGCAATTGATTTTTATATATAACCTAGATTTCATTAAAAAATAAAAATCTAAAATTTAATTTCCTCGCCTTTTTAATGTTCTTCGCCCCTTTGTCTAGTTTTATTCAAATCCCGGCCTTGATTTTTTGCATATCCAAAACTTGCCCTTTATCGCAAGAATAATGTGGAAAATAAATTGCATCTTATAGAAACTGATTTACTTTTCATGTAGTCAATGCTCCAATTAAACTTTGTGATAAGAATTAGATGATTGTCCTTTCCCTTTCGATTCTAGAAAAATATTTCTTTCAAGGAGGTGCCAAATCCTCCAAGAACATTTGTTCTCATGAAAAGTGCTGCCTATTAGCCATTCGGAATCTTGAAGAAAATTGCAGGTCCCCTTTATTCCGACATAGGTTTAGGTCCTTTTCAAGCCTTAATGGCCCCTAATTCATATTTGTATGGTTTTACTGGCCCAGTTTCCAAAATCAGTGCTCCGACGTAGTTTATGAGTTTATGACATTAAAAACAGTTCGCCCCTGGCATTGAAAGGGTATCTTTGGAACTCCTAAAAGCAAATGAAATTTTCAAACTATGCGCTGGTTTTTCTCTAATAATCTAAAGTTTTTTGTATATTTGTGAACAAACCCAATACATGTGAATATTTTAAACCAAATCAAATCACTTAATATCATTTCACCCTTTCAGAAACAAAACACCCCATTCAGCCATTAGAGGGCCCAGACATTCTACAAAAGTTCTCCCTCGCACTATGTCATTACCCGTAAACACTTTTATCTGGAGTCGGATTAGTCCAACTACTTTGTAAGTTCACTCACCGCCGAACTCTTTATCAGTATGGTTGCAAAGGTTCTTCTCTCAAAAATATCATAAGGGTATAGGCTAGGTAGGTACTGGGTAAGACCCAGCATTTAAGCCCCAGCTCATCACATATGAGTTAAAAATTAAGCAAAACAAAGACACAGCATAGGTACAGGCAATGGGCAAAATGCGAAAAGGAAGCTGCATCAACAACATCAGAAGACCCAACAAAAAGAGTGAGAGAGGGCTTGAAAAACAAGAAGAAACAATAAAATAATAAAAAGAACAAGAAATATTCTTTTAACGACTAAAACTAAACTCTAAAATTCGAAATAGCAAAAAAAAAAAATAAACAAAATAAAACTTCTCGTATCCAGAAATGCTCACAATAGACCAAGCTGAAGAAGGGGTAAAAGCAGTCTACCCCACCCATTTAAACAAAGTATAGAAAAAGTCCAGTTTTCTGAGTTAGCCCGGGCTAAATAGCGCTCACAGGGTGTTTTCTCCTTTTCTACCTTAGAAAGCTAAGGGCTTCAAAGTATAAGGCTAAGGGTAATGGCAAGGGTATTTAATGCTTTGCATATGCAGCTCCCAGAACTACCTGAAAAACTCTCAAGTCCCCACACAAGGGAAACCAAAAGATGTGTAAGTCGACGTCCGTCGTCATCGTTGGTCGTCGTCGAAGTCTTTTTTGCACCCACTCAACTGAATTCGGCCCCAAAAAGAATATTCTGAAATACCTGGTGTAGTGGCCATCGATGGGGATGATGACTTAACTGGACCTTGTGAAATACTTATTTGTTGTTGTTTTACATATCCGCATCGCACTCGTGCCCGCTTTCGCTTTATGTTTTTTAGCTACTTGTGAGCGAAGGGAGTGGAAATTATTTGATAGTTAAAAACAGAAAATGCATGTCCTAGCAGGGGTTGGGTAGTTTTGTAGTTGATAAGTATCCTTCGGGGATTTTTCCTTCTTTTTATTTAGAATCTGAAGGATTTTCGTTTCGTGTGTGTTTTGTTTTAATTTGTTTTCTGTTTCACATGTGTGCTTTTGCTTATTCGAAGGTAGAACACATGAAATCGCTGTCATCATACTTTCTTTGCATTATATAAAGTTGATGGGGAAGAAGGGGTAGAATGGGTTTTTTTTAGAATTTACAGATTAGAAATGTGAAATTTTTGGGGAACGGTCCGCTTGAATTAATCTGAAGCGTTTACGGATCGTGTGTTCCAAGGACTGCTTGCTACTGTGATTTGATTCCTGGAACAGTTAGCTACACAGAAGAAAAATATTCTAAAGGGTTTGAGAAAAAGGATGCAGTCAATCCGTTGTAATTGTCATATTGCGGCTGCCTTTCATCCACTTTTTGATTCATGTGCAATGGCAGATGAATATTATGTTTTTCCTTGCATATTTTCAGCAGCAGTTTTCTTTGGTTTTTCTAGGTATTATTTTGTGTGACGTTTGCGATGCGATTCCAATTTTTTTTTCTTCAATTTTCTTTCTTTTGGTTTATTTTTAAGCTTTTTTTTGGATTTGTTAGAAATGGTCTGTTTTTTTTTCTTTGCAAAGCGGATATGGACGACGAACTCAAAAGAAATGATTACTCAAAAGGAAATACGCTGCGCCATATTTATGATGTTGTTGCCCCTTTCGGAGGATGATGACGACGAGATGCGATGACGCTGCAATGGGTTTTCTGGCTTAGCTGGACGTTGATTTTTTTTCCTAGAATTATTTTGTACACTTTAGTTTATTTTTGTTTTTATTTTTGTAATTTTAATTTGTTTTTCTTTTAGGTTTTGTTGTTGTACAGTTCGACTCTTCGGTTCATATGAATTGTGCAATGGGAAAATAATAAAACAAATAGAAAAAAAAAACTGGGAACTCATTTGCGGCTAGTGTAGGTGGTGTAGATGAAGTGGAGATACACTTCTTGATCAGAATTAAATTTTTAAGTTACTTATTAATAAACAAAACAATCAATTTTTGGTTACTAACGTAGTATTTTGTCTCAATTTTTATAAACTAGCTATTTAATCTCGAACTGTATCCCCTGTTAGCCGTTTGGATTTATCAGAAAACTATTGGTCACCTCCATTTCTGCCCTTTCAGAAACTGCAGATAGTAGATGGGCCGCTTCTTTCTAAGATTGATAAAATTTTCTTGAGGAAAGAAGACTTGTTCAGCAATACTGATCAAACAAACGGACATTTATACACCAATTACTGACCTGTCAAACTCATCTTCCAAGGGGCCACATGCTCCTATTGGTCTGTTGGAGGGATAATTTATCAAGTGGGGGTAGAGGAAAGGTGTCTATCTCTCCTGAACTAGGTGACTTTGAAGTACCCTACGACATTTGAGACTATACGTTTCTAAAACTCATCAACACCCTTAAGCTGCTTGAATGGCATAATATTGTCATAGGTTTCAGTACATGGAAGTCACAATCCCAGATCTACATAGATCTACGAGGGCTGTCCGATAAGTACTTAGCCTCACCGCCCGATGTACTATCGCTTAGTACATTCTCTTAGACGGCTACTGTCAACCCAATCTGACTCGTAGTTTTTTTTTTGACCACTTGTGGAAGACAGCTTGTCTGCCCGCGAATTTTAGAAAAATGGAAAAAGATGATCGGTGATTCGATTCTTGGTTTTTGAAGTGAAATCGCGCAGCAAAATCGAAGAAATCTTGGATGCTGTATAGGGTGACCCTTCTCCTTCGATGGCGACCGTCAAAAATTGTTATAAAGAGTTTCAACGTGGTCTCATATTATATTTTAATAAGCCCCCACAGGTGCCCCAAAAATGGCTACCACGGGAATGACGTGTCAAAAATCCACGATCACGTATTGGCAGACCGCCCGATTGCAGGTGCGCGAGACAGCTAAAACAGCAGGCATCTGAAAAGACCACGTGGGTAATATCCTCCATGAAACTTTAGGCATGAGAAAGCTGTCGGCGCAATGGGTGCCGTGTTTGCTCACTCTGGACAACAAGCGCAACAGTGAGACCACTTTAGAGCCGTGTTTGAAGCTATCGAATTGCACTACGAATGCCTGCGGAACCCACGGCATTCTCTCGCCGGGCAGAAATTTGAGTCTAATGAGGAGGTCAACGCCGCCACGGAGGCCTACTTTGCAGACCTCGAGAGTCCCTTTTTTCGGATGGGTTAAAGAAGTTGGAGCATAGCTGGATCAAGTGTATCGAGCCATCGTAACCTCGTTAGTGTGACGCTAACAAGATCAACTGTCGACTCATTAACCTTACCTAAGGTAACGTTCAGTCAAGAATGGTTGAGATTTGTTAGTTGTTAGCTCCTGTTCCTTAACGAGCGTTGCGTCCCAAATTTGACACTACAGACTTTTGAATTTTTGATCGGCTGATAGTTTGGTCGAGTTGCGCTGATAGTTACGCAAACTTGACCGATTAAATATTCTAGTTATTTCGTAGTGAGTGCATACACTAAACGAAAGTCGGTATACTTGTACTGTTCTGGGAATAGTTTGTGCAGTTGGGTCAGGTGACCTTGGAGGCCAGTGGAAAGTGGAGTTTCTAGAGTTTCTAGATATTAATTTTATTCTTAATTTTCGTTGTAGCTTCGCCATAACCGCAGTTGCTCCATCTTGATTTATTGAGAGACCCTTATAATGACAATAATGAATATTACGACAGTGTTCAAGAGATGGGAATTAATCCATGATAGCTCTTTCCTATCAGTTTCACTGCTCTGTTCTGAATTCTATCCAATAAGCGGCGAGAAGTTTGTGCTGCATCTGCCCAAAGTTATAATCGAGTCTTGTACGTATAAATGCCTTTCTAAGTAGCCAGATCAGAGGGGGTGAAGAATTTTTTACATCGATGTAGAAATCCCAAGCTTTTAGCAGCGTTTTTGACGGTATCAAAAAAGTGATCGTTCCAAAAAAGAACGTCGTTGACACATACACCGAGTACTGAGAGCTTTTCGGTTTCTTCGATGCATTTGCCATTCAAGGAAAATGACATAAGGGGTACATTTTGCTTTAACGATAATAGACATCATTAAGTTTTCGAAGTTTAATGCCGTAAAGATTGGAGCTCAATGCGTTTATCATACGACACTGTTGCAATTCCACTTCCGAACGAGATGAATGTGAATTTGAGAAACCGTCCAATATACAATATGTATGTATTAACCACTTTAGAAAATAATTTCTAATCCTAAGAATAATGTTTCGTTGATACCAAAAGCACGCATTTTTGATAAAATAGCCTGTTGCCAAACTCAATCAAATGTCTTAGAATTATCTACTACTCCGAACATACTCCCCCCGTTGAAGGCCGAGGGGATCAACTGTTTTATTGCCGATGGGTAAAACGCAAAGTTTTGCAATAGCACGTCTTGTTGTACCGCTGCTTGTTCTAACGATTGCTACTAGCACAACAACATCAGGTCCCTTTATGACTTCGATCACCCTTGCTTATGGCAATCTTTGGGGTGGAAGTTTTCCATCGCTCAGCAAAACCATATCACTGATAGCTAGGTTTGATGATGACCATCGCCACTTGTTTCGTACTTGAAGATTTGTCAAATACTCAGTACTTCATTTTTTTTCAAAAACACTTGTTGTATATAGGACACTTGCTGCCATCTGCTTTGGCGATTGAGGTTCAGCATTGTGACATCTGGCTCAACTTTTGATGTGAATTTAGCACCAACTAGAAGATCCTCAGGATTTTCTGTAATTTGACATATAGGACGAGAATTAATTAAAGCAGAAATTAAACAAACTAAAGTTAGCTACTGATGGCCAAAAATGATATTTTGCTAATTTGGCAGAAGCCTCCTAGAGGCCCCCAAAATATGGAGACCTAGGAGGGATAATCTGCCACTCAATTCCAACTTATAGACACTGCAGTTGGACGTCACTTATATGATTCTCACTGAGAAATAATTTTCGAAGATCATCGAGCTAGTTTTTCGCACCCACGAAAAATTTGTGCCATTATCCGACCGGCTTAGAAATCCCTTACGACTTCTAGTTGAACTGCCTTGGTAGCAAAAAGATAAACAAGCAAATCGTCACCTGAGTTCTATCTTGTTCAATAGACCATTTTTGACGAAATTGAGTTAGAAATGCAGTTTTTATAATTCGAGGGTGCTCTTTCGATTGGCGCAAACCATTTTGTTCTATCTCATTTAGTTTTCAAGTTATGGATAACTGTTTTGTTCAATAAACCACTTTTCTGACCAGTTTGAGTGTCACTTTTGTTCAATAAACCACTATTCATTCCTTTTATATCATATTGAACAATTCATAGTATATCTTTAAAATCATAATATCTTCTTATTTCTTTCTTGTTCAATATCCACATTTATGGATTTTTTGTTCAATATCTTTATATATTTCATTCATTTCTTTTTTGTTCAATGTTCAAATTATTTTGGTTACAATTTGTACCTTAATGAACAAAAAGATATGAATTTGGTTCTGTAAGAACAAGAATTCTATCTTGTTCAATATCATACGAGATCACCATTGTTGTACTTGATTTGGGTATATGATCTCTCATCTAGTACGAACGTCAGTGCAAGTGCAGTGCGTTGTTATAAAAGATGAACTCTGAAAACATGTAAGTTCCTACCAATAAAATAATTTTTGATTGAAGTTTGACGCATTTTTTTATCATATTATAGTTTGATGAAAGGAACCGAATATTTTTCTTCCCCTGAACCAGAAGTGCCAAACGAAATTTTAATGTTAAAATTACTATTGGACCTTTTTTAACTTTTTTGACTTACATATATCTATTTCAGGACTTTGAATGATATTGACATAAGCTCTCCAGATCAAAACAATACAACCAATCCCTTAAAGTAGGGGTAACGTGTTTGAAAAAAGAGGACATTTTCGAAACTCCAAACATCTACTGTTAGACCGCTTCCCCCCTCTGCGCACAGCAGTGTCTTTCAAATAAAAGATATGATCAAAACTTCATTTTAAAAAAATATACACATATTTACAAAAGTAAGGTAGATACACAAATAGCATCAGTTTAGTTACTAATATGTAGTTAGTTTATTTTAACATCTTGTAAAGGAAAACAACTGACATAAAAAGGTATAAACGCTTAATTGCGTTAACTTCAAATTAACAAAAATAAAATAAAAATTAATGTTAATTTAACCGGGTTAGAAGAGTACAGAGATGGTGTGGTGAGTTTTGCATTCATGACATTAAATCGGTCTGTTCGTGTTCATTCAAGTTAAATGTTCGAAACAGGGTTTGGCGATTGCTCCCAAATGGATAGGTGCGCACTTCAGTGTGTTAATGCTTCATTTTAGGAGGCTTATACAAAAGTATATAAATGCAAAGTGGGTCAGACTAATATTTAGAAAAAAAAGAGACAAAAAAGAGTACACAAATAAAAAACAGTAAAAAAAAAATTTGATGAAAAAAGAAAGAATAAGAAAGATCGGAGTCAAAAAGAGAACATGTTCCCTTTAAAAGAGATGTTCTGGAAACCCTAAAAAGTAAGTTTTCAAACAATTTAATAGCATATTTTTATAATTAGTTTCGACAAAATCTTAAATGTAAAGGGTGGTTAAATGTTAAGGGCCGATGTTGATTTTGAATAAAACACAAATTATTTAGGAAATTATTCTCATTTCTTTAAATTATGATAATATTGGGCAAATGGCCGCCGCGACCTCGGCGACACACCTCCATCCGATGATGCCACCAGCCCGTAAACCGCACCAAATAGTCACTCTTTGTGGGTGCATTTGTTTTTCGACAATCATTCTTGGATTATCATTCGCCCAAATACGGCAATTCTGCTCATTGACGAATCCACTGAGGTGAAAATGTGCCTCATCACTGAAGATGATTTTCTTCGCAAATTGATCATCCACTGTTGCCATTTCTTGCCACCATTCTGACCATTACCGACGCTTGAAATGGTCAAGAGGCTTTAGTTCTTGAGTCAATTGCACCTTGTAAGCGTGAAAATGCAAGTCTTTATGCATAATGTTTATCAACGACGAGCGTGAGAGGTGCAATTGTTGGGCACAACGACGAGTTGAGGTGGACGGCTCTTCAGCCACACTATCGCGAACAGCAGCTATATTTTCTGCAGTACGAGCTGTACGAGCATGCACTGGTGTTTTCATATCTCCTACAGACCCGGTTTGCTCAAATTTTTGCACGATTTTTCCGATTGTACGCACATTTGGACGATTAAATTGACAGACAAAATCACGAAGTGCACGATATGCATTTTGATTTGAACGCCCATTTTCATAATAAGCCTGAATAACTTTAACGCGTTGCTCGATTGTGTATCTTTCCATGGTTCAAATTGAGTTAGACTGAAATTGAGAAATGTCAAATGAAATGCAGACAAAACTTGACGTGTAGGTGTGGTTCACATTCAACATCGGCCCTTAAAATTTAACCACCCTCAATTTCAGTGTTGCAAATAATAATGAAATCTTAACAAATAATCCTGTTTGTATTCCTGTAAATTCAAAACAGAGCACAGATCTAGAGCTGTACCCGAAAACACTTTTAAGGTAATATAAACAATCATTTTTTCGTTCAGAAAAATGAGCTCTCTCTCATAAATGTAACTTCCTCAAAAATCTCTAAAATTTGTTTTCTCAGCAATTTACAGTAAAATAGAAATTCTGTTTAAGACTCGAAGTGTGATATCTTTCCTACTGTCTTACAAAGTGTTTTTTATATAAAGCTAACAAAGGAAAAGAAAAAAGACATTCAAGCAATGTGGCTGTACATGCCTAACGTACAAGATCAACGTTTTTTTTAAGAATTTCTCCTTTATTTTTTGTTTAAGAAAAATAAATTATTCAACCTTTTGTTTTAGAAATACATAGGTCTTTTAGTTATGAAACCTACATAATTTTTTTTATTTCAGATGATAAAAACATACCAAGATATTCAAAATTTTGTTGTTCCCATTCATAGAGAACCTAATGAAATCTGATTTGAATAATGAAATATGTTTTTGTTCAATTTAATGCAAAATACATCTGGTTTCCTATAGTATCCTTGTTAATTTCTGTCTTGTTCAATATTAAGTTTTTTTGTTCAATATCCACCAATTTTATCAAACTATCTTCACTCCATATAACTTTGTTCAATATCCAAAATGACTTCTACGTGGATTTTTATTTATCATTATTTCAAAACAAAAGAAAAAAGAAATTTGTGAATTGGTTTTAAAACAAAATTGTTAAGGCATTCAGAAAAACATCACTTCCAAAAATAAATTAGGTAAAATAAACAAAAGTTTTCGATCTGAACTTTAAAAATCGATTTCCCAACATTTTGAAAAATGGACATAGAACAAGATAGAACTCAGGTGACGAAATGTAAAAGGTGGCCTGTTTTTCTCATATCTGACTGGTTATAAAATGGTCCATAAAAATCTACACCTCTTACCAAAAAAGGTCGATGAGCTTGAACTCTCTCCCGAGGTAGACTTCCCATGATGTGTTTTTATAATTTAAGCTTCCTTTTCTTCTTCCAATGGTCCAATACTGAAGTCTGATTGACGCAAGCAACGACTGAGGGCCAGCATAAAGGAACTTCTGATGAAATTAATGTATGATGGAGTTTGTTTGTGGATGATGTTTTGGCAAGATAATTGATAATTGATTAAAGGTAGAAGTTTTACGTTTTTCTGGCAAATCTTGAGCAAGAGCGTGAAAAACAGGCACTTTGGTTTTGAGGATCTCTAAGGAATAAAGGACCATTTTTCCAAAGCAATGAGTGGCACCTTTAGACAAGATATCTGCTGGATTCATCAGCAAAGGAACATAGTGCCGTGTCATTTAACTTGTTTATGTTTGAATTTTGCTTACTCTATTTGCCCCACAAATATTGTAGTTGGTTGGGTCTTCTCTAAACCAAAACAAAACTGTTGCTGAATCTAACCAGCAACGATATTCACAGTCGAATAAATTCAATTTAGATATATAGTGGGTGAGTTCAGCTATGTAGAATCGTTGCCGCAGACAATTCGAGTTTGGTAACCGTGAGTATTTTAAGTGGTGAAACTCTTGATTTGGAACAGAGTAGAGATGATTTAAGACGCCATCAATTTCAGATTTAATATAGACGCAAGCACCATTTGCCATCAGGCTAGCGTCACTCCAATTTAGAACCAGGAACTAGTACAAATCGACAAAGACTGAAACTATCAACCAACCTGCACTCTGCACAAAAATCCAAGCTGATTGCAATGATTTTGGAAGGCTTTCATCCCAATTCAATTTCTCCTTCCATAAAAGTTGCAAATATATGTTTGCCTTTGCTAAAACTATGCCAATCAAACCAAGTGGGTCATAAAATCGAGCAATCAGGCAATGCGGACATCGTTGCTGAAAAACATCCCAATACACTGAAACAATGTGCTGACATTCGAAGCTCTTACTCTTCAAAGACTTTCGTAGATACATGTGGCATCACAACGGACCAACATTTAGCCTGAGTGTGTCGGTTCTCAGCCAGCAGCCACTTCGAGCTTACCAAAACTATGAACTTTATACGGATATAACTTTTGGAGAAACTTCTTATAACGCTACTTCCCTCGCAACTGGTTGATATCCGACGAGCTTATCAATTTTTGTTTGCCCTACTTAAAACTACATACCGCAGCTGGTTTGCTTGGCGATGGGCAGCTTCTAGGTTTTAAGACCTCTCTTATATGTATACAACTGAGTCTTGTCGCGAAGCAACCAAGAATGTTGCAAAATCAATAAGCCGAAGTCCGTGTCGTGTAGGCTCTGTTTTGAAATGGCCCTACTTAATAGATCTCAATTACAGTTTGAGCAGTAATATCTTCCAGAAGTATCTTAACGACTTTTAAGGGCTATTGCTAATAGGTTTGCGAAACTTTACTTGGTAATAGTATCTTTCTCTGTAGAGGCATGTGCGCAAATAAGACTTAAATTTTTAATTTTTTCCTTGAAACATATCATTGATAATCTTTCGCTGACCTAGCAGGAATTCAATACTTTCTCCCGAAGCATTCCACTGATAGCAAAAACGTTAATTGTTATCCTTCTTCTTGCTTACAAGGGCGAAGTCGTCAACAATATCATTGTGTTCATCCGAGTAAAACAATAGTTTTATCAAAAAACGATTTTACTTTGTATGACCAGCTTGTTAGGCTTGCACATGATGATGGAGATAGTTCTTCCGGGCAGTTTCTCTGTCAAGGATAAAATCGCAGTTGACTCCACTTAATCTAAAAAAAAGCTTCGCGAGTGCAATTGAACTTACCTCTTGAAAGTCTGATGATATGGCTCTGAAAAACTGGGCCCATATTATAATTTTTGAAGACGATGTGGGTATATGAAGGTGTTTAATTAAATTGTATCTATTCATTTACTGATTGATTAAATTCATATATTTTGTAAAGTCCATCTCTGGCATGCAAATCCTCAAACTTAACGAACAACAGTCATTTAATTTTTTTCTTCAAACAAAGCGACCATTTTTACAAACACCCACAACGACAACAACAAAGTAGAATTTTTAGATGAAAGACCATCTAATGCAAAAGTAGTTGTGGCAAATAGCGGTGCACAGTGCATAGGCATAAAAGGTGCATACAAATAATGTCTCTTCAAAGTGCACTCCGTACTCATCATTATTTAACTTTTTTTTGTTTTTGTTGTTGTTTTGTTGGCTATGCAGTAAGGTGAGTCCTTGTCTCTCTGCTTATATATTTTAATTTCTCCGCTAAAAAATAAGTATGGTTGTGGAAAGTGGGTTGGTGGGGTGAATTTATCATTCAACCCATTTCGCTAGCGCATAAAGTTATTAAAAGAACACAAAGTGAGAAACATGGACGACTATTGTTTCTGTTTCGAGGACATTCTTCCTTTGACGCATTGCCGCGCGTCGTCGCCGCCATTTGTTAAGCTAACGACTCTGCTGGTTCTAAAAGGCTTTCTTTTTTATTTTCCACAAGCACTAATGAACTATAATAGCTGGTTGGTGACAACAAAATAGTTCCATGGCAGTTTTTCAACTTTTGTATTGGTCTAGA
The DNA here is from genome assembly GCA_963931855.1 of Philhelius festivus. Taxonomy (NCBI): domain Eukaryota; kingdom Metazoa; phylum Arthropoda; class Insecta; order Diptera; family Syrphidae; genus Philhelius; species Philhelius festivus. The sequence goes on along the minus strand of OZ007555.1, from coordinate 149,441,510 downwards.
TGCTGATAGGCCTCAAATCTGGGTCAATATTGTAAGAAGTGTATTGATTTTGGAATTTATTGTTTTCCAGCCCCCATGCCTGGTGTCACCCGCAACTCTACTTCGACGGCGCTGCGGTAATAGCTTTGAAATGGCCACATTGCTGTGCAGTATGTTGATTGGAGCAGGCTTTCCAGCTTTGGTTGTGTCTGGTTCAGCCAAACATGATACTGTTAAAAATGATCAGCGAAATGTTAACTACACTTTGCCAGAGGATCAGGATTACTCAAGGGATCAAGATGAAGGATCCGATATACCAGAAAGCAAAGAAAACGCCAAATATAGGCTGAAGTCGAAGCCGGATTTAGTGAGCCACTTAACTGATCAAATTGAACAAATGAGGTTGGAGAAAGAAGCCCAGGAAAAGTTTGAACAAGAAGAAACTGCAAGAATAGAGCGTGAGGTGAGTGGGGCACCAATATGTTGATGACCTTTTTTAAATATTTTCGCTATTTTATTCTAGAACCTAGAAGATGAAGCCTTATTTAATGATCCTTGCCGCCTTTCCCACTCTTGGGTTGTGATAATTCACAACGCCCCATGGACCTGTAAGGTTCGCACTAAAATCGTAAATGAGGATGGCGATGAAGTTGATGCCCCACCAAGTGCAACATTCATAGAGCCTTCTACCGGATTTCAGCACGATCCGTCATCAAAAGCTTACATTCACATCGAGAGTATTTGGAACCATTTGAATTACTATGTAAATTTGCAAACTTGTCGAATTCGAGATATGAATTGGGATCTGAGGGAGACAAGCCAATGGGAGCATCTGTTAGCTGGAGAGCCTCCAGAGATGCGCATTCAAGAGCAATGTTCCGACGAGAATTTGGCGGCCGATGAAGCTAAGCAACTTTCTTTAGAAAAGCATTTGGACATGGGACGATCTTGGGTGGAAAAGCTTAATATCGGTGACAAGGAGTTCGATGAAAGATATCCAAACCTTCATAAGGCAATTTACTACCATCGAGTTCTGCACGAAAGGTTCTCAAACTACACTCAGTCCGATGGCAAAGTAATGCAGTTGACTCTTTTCTCGGATGATAATTATGAGGTTCCAGAAATTCGCTGGGACTGGTATGAAAATAATCGAACGGATTTACTAACAAAAATTAAGTTTGTCTTCGCAACTGGTCGAACAGAGGAATCTTTTGAGAAAGGACGACCGGATTCTCTAAAACGTAAGCTTTCATTATCGTTAAATTGAATTTAATTGACAAATAAATTTTATTAGATTTTATTCATAATATTGACGAAAAACAACCAAAGATGTTGCATTTCCATTCATCACCACGTCTGGACTCAATGCGGTTGTGTGAAGTACACGAGAAAAAGATTCTATTGTACTTTGAAAAGGCACCAGGATCGTGAGTAATACACAATTTTCATAATTTATTTTCAGAACTTTTAGCAACAGTAAGATGATAAAATTTAGTTAGGTACATATAAAAATATTCAAAACAAATAATTTACAAATTCAAGTACACAAACAAAATCACTAATTTTTATTTCAAAATTATTTAATAATGGTCACTATGGCGTATGAGTGATATTTTCAACTTTGAAAGGAAATTCGAATTTAAGCTTCAGTATGAAGTCCGAAAAGTGGGTCCTGCAACTCTGTCTGGCTATCTTTCTGATCTCTATCTTCTCCTCTAGAGCGACTATATTCAATCTTGGAAGTAAATTGAACATGCCAAAGAGAACATTTAAGACGTACAGAGTGATTCCCAATGTACGTTTTGTACATGTTACAAAAAAATGTTCCGCAATAAGTTCCTTTCTTCGATGTGGAAAAGGCTTCTTTTGGAACACTCTGGTTCATGTTAAGGCAAACAGCTCTGTAAATACTAATGGTATGTAGATATCAGTGGCGTCGCTTCGATATAACAGGATTTCTTCCCTTTTAAAAGTTCCACCAAAATTAAATTAAAATTTGGTTCTTATCCCATTTTTTCATAAGCGATGTGTTTTCTGATCTTCTTTGATCTTATAAAAATATCGCATTGGATATTGGGAATTGAAAAAAAATTATTTTGTATTCCTACCAAATACAGATTTAGTGTTTGATTAGTCTTTGATTATTATTAATTCTCTTCGTGCGATAAAGATCACGCCATTCTTTGTCTTTCTTTTTATAATTAAAACGGTGGGCCAAATACAAGTTCCTTTTTAAAAATGGAATAAAATGAAAAAAATTGAATTTTTTTTATTAGTAAGAGCAAACATTCCCATTAATTATGGAACACAACGGATGGTCGTGCGCCTTCAATTGCTGTGACAATTGGACCTTGTAAGCGAATAATCCGAGATCTTTTGAGCAGAATTTTTCTGAGGCTGGTGAGTGAAATGTTGAGCTGTCGAAATCGATGGCGAGTTGATGTTCGTGAATCGAGTCTCACACTCTCGGCTACAGCAGCCACATATTCGTTTGTGCGCACCGTACGATGACGGGGACTTTGAGTGTTGTCCACTAGCATATCAGTCTCATGAAATTTTTCCTCAAATTTGCGTAGTGGGTGCTTCATTTCGGCCAAAACTTCTTTTCAAAAAACGCACTGTTTGGGCTGCACAGCACTCACTTTGGAAATAAATTTGCAACATTTCCCAACTCTGTTCAAGCGTAAAGTGACTCATTTCGTTCCGCCGAGGCATGAAACTGACTCTCTGTCAAGATTTTGAGCTGGAAGCAGCTGTCAGTGTCAGAATAACCATGATTTAAAAAGAAACCACTAGACGGCCCACGCTCTAATTGATTAGCGTTGCCACATTGTTACGATTCTAACAAATTTGTTAAAATTTAAAAAAAAATGTTACAATTTCTTCCATCAAATGTTTTTTCTTGAAAATGTCCTCCTTATAATTTTTACTTGCTAAATAAAGCACCACATGGCCAGTTATGCATTCGTAAAAAAGAAACAAACTTGACAAATGGATCAAAGTTGACATTAGGATGATAGCGAAGACTAAAAAAATGAGTCTCATAAATCTGTCTGTCTGTTCAACTACAGTCTAAATGGCTCGGTCGATTTTCGTTAAACTTAGTAGATAGCATTTTAAATTTTTTCCTCACAAGTTCTTGCTTTTCTTTTTTTATTTCGATTTTGAGATTAAAAAAAAATCAAAAAATTTCATTTAGTTAAAAGCTAGGCAATGGCTGAAAAAAGTTTTCCGAGAAATGTTTATTTTTGGTACCTTCCCTGGAACCATATTTTTGTTTTTGATTTTCTCAAAAATGGTACTACCTATTTTGACCATTTTTCTTATGCTAAAGCTCAAAAATTTGAATAGTATAGTGTACTCAAATTTTCAAAAAATGTTTTTTTTTATTTAAAAAAAATTTATTTTTTTCTTAATTCACTATTTCGAAAACACCATGCTCGACTTTTTTCAACTGATAAATAAAAATAAAGGTACCCACCATAAAAATGTTAAAAAATGGTTTTCGAAAATCGTATTTTAATCGAAAACGGTTTCGAGAATTTTGAAAACATTTTTGTTCTTTCGTTTAAAAACGATATAAAATTTAATAAAATAAATTTTGAAGTTAATATATTATTGACTGTACGATAGAACCATTTTTCGAATTTTGAATTTCTTGTTATTGGCATAACAGATTTTAATGACATTTTGTATATAGAAGCTTCTAAAAAGCTTAAAAAACAATGCATTTCAAGACTTTAAGAAAAATATTTTTTGAATTTTTGAAAAAAATAATATCTATTTGGAAAATTCAATATCTCAAAAACGGCTCAATATTTTTTTTGGAAATTTATTTTTTATTCGTACAGTAATAAAAAATTTAGGTTGGCGTACCAAAATTTTTTCTTAAAAATGTTTTAAAAATTTTGTATATAAAAGCTTATTTTTCTAAGAAACCACTACAACGACTTACATATTTTGTTCTTGCATAAACTATAATATACTCGTATGCTTGAGTCACATGGCATCCTGTTTTTGCCTCCAACTACTAAAGTAGTTGTTTTAGTTTGTTTTGTTCAAATCTGAATATTTCCCCGTGCTTGATTGTACATACGACAATACAATAGCCGTGTTTTTTTGGAAAATTTATCCGTAGTACAGTAGGATTTTATATGAATAACAAATACAACATCCGCAGTAGGATCACTGCCGATACTCTAATAAACGTCAAATTTCTATCCGCAGCAGGATTTCACTTCTCCTTTTATCGGCAGTGATTCTACTGCGGATGTTATCGGCAGTGATCCTACTGCGGATGTTGTTATTCATATAAAATTCTACTGTACTACGGATAACTTTTCCAAAAAAACACGCCTAATGTCAACAACAGTTTTCGAAAGTCGTATTTTTTCCCACAAACGGCATCTAGAATTTTGATACTTTTTTTCGACTAATTTTTACGATCTATAATTTAACCTATATTAGAACCATTTTTCGAATTTTGATTTTCTCACTCTGCGCGCATAACGGCTTTTAATTAAATTTTTTATGTAGAAGCTTTTAAGGAATTTGAAAAAGATTGCATGCATACACCGAGTTGAAATTGACGGCTTTGTTCGACTCGATAATTTAGTTGAGGCAAATTCTATCTATTGTTTCATGTTTAGTTTTTGGTATACACCGTGATATTTTTAATTCTGTCATACTTTAGACATTTATTGCCAGAATCGTGTTTTATGATGAATAGCAGAATAGAAATTTGTCAGCTGTGCAAATCTAGTAGCTCGCTTAAGAGTAGTTAATCAGGTAAAATAAAATAATTTGAATAAAATAATGTTAATCAATTCCCGGCATTTATCATTACCATCGACAGACTAAAGACTGCATTGCGTTTAAGTGAACTAACTCATCAGGCAATGGGTCTTCTCGATGAATATTATTTTCCACCAAAATTAGGGCCAACTTCCAAATGCTCGAGAACCCAGTTTACGAACACGCGTCATTGTCTATTGGCGCTTACTCTGAGTTCCTTTATTAGTTGAAGTTAATACAGATTTAGGCTCAAGTCGGGGTCCGAAATTCGCCAAATTTTGGTCGGCGAAAGGCAGAGTTTTTATGCGTGGCACTTAATTGACTATCTCGGATTCTTTTGCACACCATCACAGCCAACGGTGATATTTTCCTCAGGTTTGCATTTCGTTGATGTTCGTGTGTTGACAGTTGCTTAAAATGCTGATCTTCTGATTTCTGTAAGTTTAAGTTACCCAAACGAAAATTAAATAATAAAAGGTTTGAAGAGTCTTTTAATAAATATATTTGTACGAAATTTCTTTACAATTTGTCGAATACAAAATTTTGGTATTCCACTTTTAAGAGTAAGTAGTTAATAACATACATTCAAGATATGTTTTCAAAAAACCTTCGTTCAACTGGTTTTTAGGCGAATATTCGACAGCCATGCGAACAGTTATCACTGTAAATCTTGCGGAAATTCATCGAAAATGCGATAAAACGGGAACAAATGTGTAACAACGCTGGCGGCAGCCACTTGAAGGATATTATCTTTTCCACTTAACAAGAAAATTTATAAAGATCCAAATATAGGTTTCCATCACTCAAAATCATTTTTTGTATTTATTAAAAAAGTAATTCAAAAAACAAAATTGGATCATAAATTTTCCACCACCTTGTATAAGTACAAAATGGCAAGTAATTCATTCATTAAAAAAAACGAGATCGATATCGATTAAACGCGCCAATACAATAATAGGCAAGAAAAGAAAAGTGGATCCCGCAGTTCTGTCTGTCTGTCTGTTATACCACAGTCACAACGATTTCCTTTTAACTTGGTAGATAGCTATCTTAAAAAATATTCCCCCTACACATATTTCCATTTTTCCTAAGACCAAAAATAATATACAAATACTAACCTTTTTCGAAATTTTAGAAAATATATTTTGTTCTAAGAAACTTTTCATAGATTAAAAAAAAAATATTTAATAAGAGCAAACTCATAGTTAAAAAATTATTAAGAACTAGCTTGTACTGGTAGCTCCCATAGATTCTCTATTTTCTCAACACTTAAGCTATTGATTCAAAAACAAATTGGGTTTTATATGATAGTTCATATTAAAAGATTTTAAATACTATCTACAAGATGTAGAAAAATCTTTTTATAATTTTTAAAAACAAATGTACCCACCACAGACGTGTTAAAAATAGTTTCCGAAATCGTATTTAAAAAATGGCACCTAAAATGAATTTTAATAATTTTTTTCTTTCGCTAAATTATAACGATCTATAATTCAATAAGACAAATTTTATATTAAGACATTACTGATAGTACCTACCATAAAAAAATCGATTTTCTCATTGCCGGTATAATGGATTGAAAAAAAAATTCTTTAACAATTTAAAAAAAATATTGCATATCAATACTTAATAATAATTGGTTTTTATGGATTAAAAACAAAAAAATTTAATTCAGTATCTCAAAAACGGGTCTATAATTTTTATTGAAATTAATTTTTTATTGCAAATGTTTTCTTAAAAATGTTTTTAAAATCTAAGATATAAAACCTTATTAAAAAAAAAAAGAAAACACTTTAACAATTTATAGTTTGTGTTCTTGTAGAAATTCCTATTTGGTTGAGAAATCACATATTATAAGATATAAATAAAATAAATTTGGTGGTGCAAAAGCTCGAAGTGAACCAGGACCTAGTGACTTACAACTCTCAACCATTCTTGTGTATGTATTACCAGGAACGGAGGCGACCTACAATTTTCTGCCGATTCCGAACTGCTAATGAGCAGCACTTTCTGTGATAAGAGATACTCTTGGAGGATTTGTCAATTCCTCGCAAGAGGCAGTACACCCCTGAAAAAAACTTTCTTGCAGCGGCTGAGACCTCGAGACCTTCCGCATGACAGTCCAACGCACTTACCATTATGCCAAGAGGTACTACGAGAAATCACATATTGGATTGTGTTTTAGTTCAAACTTACAAGGGAGTTGTTTTGATTACTTAAAAAACGAATTTTATGCTTCTCAACATTTTAAACTTACCCCCAGTTTCACGGTCGAAGTTTAAGCCCCACTTCAGTTCAACAATAAATTTGGCTTAACAGTGTCATATATGTAAACCTTGAACAGAGATCATTCTCTAATTTAAGTTTAACGACACATTCTGCCGTTTAAACCTCAGTTCAACAACCCCTTCACACATTTGATAATAGAACTTATTTTCATTTTTTAATTTGTTTCCTGTCACATGTCAAAATTTAAACTAAGCAAATTTTCCTTGATTGTTTTTTATTTGATTCAGATGGTCAAAGAAAACAATATAGTTAAACTGGAGTTCAAATTAGACTGTGAAACCGGACGCGATGAACTTCAAATTTATACACCAGTTCAGACTCAGCAAAACATAATTATGTTTTAACTTCTCCTGTGAAACTGGGGGTTAGTATCTTATACAACAGATCAATTTCATGCGACCCAGTGATACATTTTATTTTAATCAAAATCGTTCGAGCTGATTTCTAGATAAGAACGTCTGTATGGAATGTTTACCATCAGTTTTGTGCTTTACAAAATTTCAATTTATCCTCTCACGGAATCACGAAAGACTCTTATGTTCTGAGTTTTAAGAAAATAACTTGGTAAGGGCTGCAGGTTGAGGAACAGACATATAGACAGACGGAATCGCGAAACCAACTTCCTGTCTTCCCTATCATCGTGTTATAAAAAATCTCGAGCTCGATTCTATAAAGGAATGCATAACTGACCATATACGAGTTTATATCACAGACAAAATGCACATCGTGTACCAAAGTACGGTCCTCTTAATCTACACTCACTGTGTAATACACAAGAGTTTCACGATTCCTGAAGCTGTCTCCTCATCAAATGCTGAGACATACAGTCGTGACATACACACAAAGATGACTAATCATCCCATCACTTTAGCCAGAAGTTAACTATTTCCATGAAACCATGAAGCATCTTACGACACTTAAGCCCAAAAAATTTTGTAGATAATCATCGTTTGTATGATGATTCCTCAAAATTCGTTAAGTGTGCCAGATCATAAGAAAACAAACTAGATATATTTCCAATTCTGTCTGGATACGAATAACCTTACTAAAAGTCCAAATTCACAAATAATGTAAAATTAGCAATCAAAATCCACTATAACTGTCAGATCATCAGAGTTAGGCTAAGACCGCACTTGCGATTTTTCGTCGAGGCGATTAAAAAGTCGTAGTCGCTAAAAATTATTGTCATGCACCCACTTGTGATTTTTTCCGCACGATTTTTCAACAGCAAAAAATAAAACACACTACTTTTTATGTGAGTGCACGCATTTGCTACAAATAAGTAGCGACAGAAAAATCGCTTGAAAAAATGAAACTTGTTTACAAGTGCGTGCATGCCAATTTCTTAGTGCGACTAAGATTTTTAAGTCGTACATAGTAATTTAAATCGCAAGTGTGGGCATATAAATTTAGGTACATGTGTTTCATTTAAGTTTACGACAATCGCATCGCAAGAAAAATGAAACAAATTGCAAATTTCAAGTCGTCACGATTTGTTGGTATCAAGTGCGTTCATTCTTATTTTAAACTCATGTGTTCTATTTTTGCGACTAAAAAATTGCGCGATTGAAATTGCAAGTGCGTTCCTAGCCTAATTTTTAGCGACTATGACTTTTTAATCGCCTCGTCAAAAAATCGCAAGTGCGGTTCTAGACCAAAAAATGGGATGCACGAACATGCGACTTAAAAATCGTAGCGATTATAAAAATGAAACAAGTTCTACTTTTTCAAGCGGTTTTTGTACCAAAATTAAACAGATCCACTAGATTTAAAAAATCCTGTACGCACTTGCGATTTTTTATTGAAATGATATTTAAAAAATAACACTCCAATTAAAAAAAACCTTATGCACACTTTAATTTTACAGATGCTTCTACAAGGAATTCATCACAAAATACAGCATGAACAAACTGATGGTAATAGAAATAATTTTACCTGTACATTTCGCACTATTTCAAATGTTCACTTTACTTTTTGATATATTTTTTAGGAAATTACAGAAAAATTCCAACGGGACCCCACCAAACCAGCCAGCCAGGATATTGCTGTTCGTTCATTTCTACTTTCGAAGAATAAAATTCTTCTGAAATTTCACTACGTTTGCGGTGCACTTACTGCCGCAATCAGGGAATTCATTAAACCACCAAAGCCGGATTACGGTCAAGAGATTATCTTCGATCCGTCACTCACAAAAGGATACAAGGTGTGCCAGCAAGCAAATAATCCTTTCCGTAGAATTGAACACACAATATTTTGCAAGAAATATATTTCAATGGAGGAAAATGCCGACGGCATTAACGACATACACACACTCACACGAATATGCACACGCAAAAACGTTATCCTTCGTCCTTAAGGAGTTTTATCCTTTGAAATAATATCTTAAAGTTGTTTTTTTTTGTTTGTGTATTATTTCAGTTTGGCGATTCAAGTTCTGATCCTACCGAACTGGAACTCTACTTATTATTGTTGGATCAACTGAAGGCCGAAGAATCAGCTAAAAAGTCCTTTGACAGAACCATTGAGGAGCTGAATAGTATTTTTGAGCGTAGAAAGCGAGAAATCAAGCATACTAATTTGAAATTCAGGGCATTTGATCCTTTACGAAATGCCACAGCAAGGACACTTCGCCTCGAGAGGGTAAAGTCAAACACATCACATAATCAGTAAATTTAATTTAGAATGACCTAATTAGCTGGTGGTAATGAACTCTCTTCCGGCCGGGCGTCATCGTCTTCCGTTCGATAAATGCATTCATATCCTTGTTATTGGCATAAGGATGGGTTATTGTGCGTGTGTTGTATGTGTTAGCAGCTCCCACTTACCCACCACGTCATTATATATGTTAATTTCAATTTGTTTACCTATTTAGTGCAATGTAGGGCCATGCCTCTGTCTGAGAGTGCGAGTCGAGATGAGAGGACTCCCAAGGTGGTGGCTATTTAGATTAATGCATTTGTATTACTTGGGAATAGATAGTGTCACTCTATTGTATGTTTGTTGTCCCACTTCTTAATGCAAAATGGAAAGCATCAATATTGGGGAACGTAATTAAGTTGTATACACGAACATACACGAGTGTGGTTGTGTTAAGATGATGCTCAGCCGGCCGGCTTTTGTCCCAAGGTTCTTTGTTCAAGGACCTTGAACTTAATTAGTTTAATCTAATATTAGATTCCTCATATACATAATATGTGTACCTGAACCCTCAAAAACCTTCTCACAATTTAAATGTCTTTTTTTTTTGATTTAAGGACGAAATGGAGAAACAAATTAAAAAGGACAGACGTGCAAATCTTCCTGATTTTTTGGCCCCTTATTTGGTACCCTACAATGGACGTACTTTGACACACCAGGAATCCTGGGCAGCCTACAATGCGTGTCTGAATGATTTGAAGACGCGATTTGTAACCCTTCTAAACGAATTGCAACGACGTTATGAAGATGTTAGCTTAAATCCTTTTTATCCTAGATTTTTGTCTAAATTTTGTTTGAATAAATTTTTTTGGTTTTTGCAGTTGACAGCTGAAGCACAATCCCTAAAGAAATTCTTGAGCAAATTCCAGAATAAATTCGATGACTTCGACTATGAACGTCTATTGCAGGAGTCGAAGGATCTAGAGTTGAATAAGAGAATGGTGCAAAAGAGATTAACGATTACACACGAAGAAGCACAAAAGAAATATGACTTGGTCAAGCAGTCATTGGTCAAGGACAAACGTCTGCAATTGAAAAGTATTCCAGTGGGGAAATAATAATAATGAATAATAAAAGGGATGACATTGGGCCGGAGTGGTTTTAATTGAGTGACATTATTCTGACTTTATATTGAATGGTGTTTTTTTTTTTAATTTCTTTTGAATAAAATTTTTGTTTTATTTGAAGGAGTAAATGTGTCCTGAAACTTATTGTAGGTTGGAAGTGGTTTTGGTAGGTATATACGTATATCGTATTATTGAACAATGACTAAACGCCTCTCATCAAGTTTAAATGACGTTTCCTTCTCCTTCTTCTTTTTTTTTTCTTTTTTTTTCATAGAGAAATGTATAAAAATGTATCTCATTTTAATTTACATAATGATAGCTTTTTTTATAGTTCATCAGATTACGAGAAGCATCCAAGAAAATGTTGATTAATTTTTGACTCATTTTGAATGTTTTCTCAATAAGCCTGATATTATCTTCCTTCCTGAAATTTGTAGGTATGAGGATGAAAGAAATGTCTTAAATGTTCCCGCTTATGTGTTTCATGGTAAGTGTAATAAAACTTATGGATCTTGTGGTACTGCCGTCTTTTTTAAAGGAGCTTAAAACTGTGAGTATGTAAACTCAAAACAGGAGTCGCCCAAGTATCGAAGCTGGGTCCCCACCTATATAGCCTTATGACGTCTGATCAACCCGTGCCAGCTGATTGCGAAAACCTGCTTTTTGCTGACGACTCACTGACCTACATCTCATCGATAGCGCCAATAATTGCAGCTCGGAGAGTGGAAGCCCACGTCGCTCGACTCTACGAGGTTTAAGGAAAGTGGGATATCCGAATCAACACTGCCAAACCTGAGCTTGTGTGTTTCAGGAGACCCACGACCAATGGCAACCGCTGTAGTTCTGCACCTATTTGAAGAAATCTGACCCTGAAGCTCCCCGATGGATCGACGATAGCAGCCAAAAGAAATGGCAAATACCTCGAAGTCCACTTCAACGAGCTGTCCAAATTCAACCCTCACTCAATACAGGTACTAAGGAAGGCCAACTTCGCGTTTCATCGATTGTACCCATTGCTAGCCAGAAGAACCGGACTAAGCCAGCCAGTGAAACTCCTTATATACAAACAGCTAATCAGAACTGTCATCAGTTATAATTTTCCTGCATGGCACACCATTTCGAAGACAGCAATGCAGAAGCTCCAACTGTTCGAAAGGAAAATTCTGAGGATTAGCACCGGGCTAATCTTCGATCGATAGCGACAAAAGCACTACAGCAACAAAAGAATCTACGAAGAAGCCAAGATCAAGCCACTGGACCAGTTTCTAGTGCAATTGGCAAAGAAGCTTATCCATAACACCGCCAACTACTAAAACCCGCTGATGAGAATGATGACCAGGACCACCCAGGAACGACATCCAGAGCCTAGATACCTTAGTGCTTTGGATATGATAGAAAGAATCAAAACTGACAACGAAGAAGCAGTTCGATTTAACGCTGACGCGGAGTCAGCATACCACCGTGATGGCTGAAAACACCTACCAACCAACCATCAACAAACCAACTTACTGGACAACCAGGACGGAACAACCCGAGAGAAAAACCATTTCAACAGATCTAAATCTAATTTTAAATTTTTTTATCATGTACTCGTATATTATAAATGTTATAATCTTATGAGTTTTATAAGTCATTGTATAAGTTAGGCCCCCTATATGCCAACAAATTTTTATTCATTCATTTTATCGTTAAGTTTAAGTCTTACAATTGTATATATTAAAGTTCAATAAAAGAAAAAGTTAAAAAAAGGGAGTTTGTAAACACATCACAGCGTGATATCGTTTTATAGATGTCATCAAATGGCTTTGAATCTTTTATTAATTCAAAGCCATTAATGAACCAACCAACCAAAAGCATTGATCATATCCTAGTCGATTATAGAATTCGAAGAATTTTACTCCCGATGAGTCAGCTCGATCCATTAACCTTTCGCATCCGCTGTAAAACTTAATTATGAAATTCGCCGGATGAACTACCTTGTCGATTCCTAAAATTACCTTATCATTTATGAAATTTCGTATCGACATTGTCAGTTACAGCCATCGTGAAAGGCCATCGTCATCCAAACGACTGTCGAACACGACGTCGTCAAAAGTTTTCTTCGTGTAAAGTTTCAATCGCATCGTTCGGTCGTGTCGTCCATCGTCCACAGTTTGAGAACATCAAGAAGCAACAAATGTCATTTGGCTGTAATCAAACTAAAGTTTTCGTTGGAAGTGAGAGAGGATCCGATGTATTCCTTATGTCGATTTCTTCTACACATGAGAAATCAATTTCTGTGTGAAGATTTCGATATCTCGATAGAGATCAAAATCTTCGAATCCGTATTTGAAGAAGGATTTACATGTATACGAAATACGCACACCAAAAGAAAAATTTTTTTTTTCGCTTTCATTATCATCGAAAAATAACAAATTGTAATGTCGTTACATTTTTTTAAATTAATTCAAAATAAAAAAAACTTTTAAAAATTCAAAAAATTAACAAAATGTATGAGACGATTGTAAAATAGCAATCGTTCAATCGTAATCGATCAGTCGACGATATTTGACAGTTCAACAAGTTACATGAAGCTTAAGTTGAATCGTCTTAACGACATCGTCCAGACGATTGAAATTTGTATGTGTTACACGAAGCAATTCAATCGTTCAGACGACGTCGTCAAACTATCGTCGTCTTACGCGATGAAGGCTCTGTTTTTTGTTCAATTTTAAAGATAAGTTACAAAGATTAACTTTGAGCACCTAAGCTCTTGTTTGATTTTTGAATGTTCCTTTGGAATATCTTCTGCGTCTGATCCTTTTGTTGTCTGCGAACATTTTATTTCAATTATGAATGGCTATGTTAATAAAAGCTTAGAAGTGTCTCGGAGCAGAAAAGGTAATTTAGAAAAACTAAAACCTTGGATGTCCAGTTTTCTACTAAAAAAATGATAAGAAGAATAACTTAAGACTCAAGAGTGTAAGAAGCACCCTAATAATGCTCTCGTAATAATTGAGCCTTATCATCGTACCAGATCGGAACGTAATTTTCTCCAATTTGTACGAAATGAACGAATTTTGTATCATTGTAGCCGTTCCGATAGGGCAATCGGACAAATCTACGAAAATAAAGTTTGTGTGCGTTGAAAATGTCAATTCCTTGTGTTGCATGTCGATGAAATGTCAAAATGATTTCCGATTTCTCCGAAAGCAAATTATAAGTGGAAATTTTTCCGAAGCAAAAAAAAAAACGAAATGGACGCTCAGCAACAAAATGATTTGTAAATAAACGTCTTTTTATTTGGTAATTATTTACTTAAACATGTATGTATGTTTCTTTCTTTGTTCATATCTTTCCGCTTCCAAGCACATTGCTGCACTATCCATAGTTCTTCTTTGCTTATTTAACACGAATCAACACTAATTAATTTATTGGCATTTACGTCAAATACACGCATTGGTAAACGTCGGATTTTCCGTTACGAAACGGGGACCATGAAGGAAATAAACATAACGATCGTAGAATCTCTCCGATCGTAGGTTTCTCCGAACGGATACTATGATAAGGTCGATTATGTAAAAGGATTACTTTTGATGTCTAGGCTTTTCAATCATAACTTCACAGCATATCAATCGAAACTCTTACTTATGCAGGGTTTAGTTACCATTCTAATATTTTTTAAATTTAATTTTGGTGGGGGCGATACCCCCATTTATTAGACTTAATAACGGGTGATTTTTTTGAGGTTAGGATTTTCATGCATTAGTATTTGACAGATCACGCGGGATTTCAGACATGGTGTCAAAGAGAAAGATGCTCAGTATGCTTTGACATTTCATCATGAATAGACTTACTAACGAGCAACGCTTGCAAATCATTGAATTTTATTACCAAAATCAGTGTTCGGTTCGAAATGTGTTTCGCGCTTTACGTCCGATTTATGGTCTACATAATCGACCAAGTGAGCAAACAATTAATGCGATTGTGACCAAGTTTCGCACTCAGTTTACTTTATTGGACATTAAACCAACCACACGAATGCGTACAGTGCGTACAGAAGAGAATATTGCGTCTGTTTCTGAGAGTGTTGCTGAAGACCGTGAAATGTCGATTCGTCGCCGTTCGCAGCAATTGGGTTTGTGTTATTCGACCACATGGAAGATTTTACGCAAAGATCTTGGTGTAAAACCGTATAAAATACAGCTCGTGCAAGAACTGAAGCCGAACGATCTGCCACAACGTCGAATTTTCAGTGAATGGGCCCTAGAAAAGTTGGCAGAAAATCCGCTTTTTTATCGACAAATTTTGTTCAGCGATGAGGCTCATTTCTGGTTGAATGGCTACGTAAATAAGCAAAATTGCCGCATTTGGAGTGAAGAGCAACCAGAAGCCGTTCAAGAACTGCCCATGCATCCCGAAAAATGCACTGTTTGGTGTGGTTTGTACGCTGGTGGAATCATTGGACCGTATTTTTTCAAAGATGCTGTTGGACGCAACGTTACGGTGAATGGCGATCGCTATCGTTCAATGCTAACAAACTTTTTGTTGCCAAAAATGGAAGAACTGAACTTGGTTGACATGTGGTTTCAACAAGATGGCGCTACATGCCACACAGCTCGCGATTCTATGGCCATTTTGAGGGAAAACTTCGGAGAACAATTCATCTCAAGGAATGGACCGGTAAGTTGGCCACCAAGATCATGCGATTTGACGCCTTTAGACTATTTTTTGTGGGGCTACGTCAAGTCTAAAGTCTACACAAATAAGCCAGCAACTATTCCAGCTTTGGAAGACAACATTTCCGAAGAAATTCGGGCTATTCCGGCCGAAATGCTCGAAAAAGTTACCCAAAATTGGACTTTCCGAATGGACCACCTAAGACGCAGCCGCGGTCAACATTTAAATGAAATTATCTTCAAAAAGTAAATGTCATGGACCAATCTAACGTTTCAAATAAAGAATCGATGAGATTTTGCAAATTTTATGCGTTTTTTTTTTTAAAAAAGTTCTCAAGCTCTTAAAAAATCACCCGTTACAAGCTAACTCATAATCTAACTCAAATATAGCTCTTAAATCTAGGATTGAAGTGAATTTGAAGGATGATTAAGATGGAGTTTCAGGCAGGGTGAGCTGATGTTGAAGTCGAAACAGTTAATGTTACAATTAATCCTCCGAAGTTTGCGAGTAATAGGTTCGTTGGAGCCATAAGATGTACGGTGGGTAGGCAGATAGAAGAGACGACGATTTCTTAGATTAAGTAAATTAGTGTTAACTGACCCTGAAAGTAGTCAATGAATGAAGAGAATGTCGCTTATTGCTCATCGTTGTTCCAGCGTATTCAAGTTAATTAACAAAAGTCGGTGTCGACACGGAGGTGGAATAAAAGGGTCTTGGAATAGACGTTGAATGTTGACAGACGTATTTAAGTAGGGGGCGAACAAATGTTATGTATAAAGATCGGGTCACATAGTGATCAGAGAACTCTTTGGACCATCGTTTCACAAAGCCTAGTGTAGAGTTTGCTTTAAGTATATTCTCGTCAATATGCGTGAGAAAGTTGAGCTCTCTATCACATAAAACATAAAGTTCTTGAATGAGGGTTGACAATGGAGAAGGTGTCGACGGGGAGTAGATTGGATACGTTTTCGTGAAAAATTGATTTAATGTCATTTGGAAATATTTAGCTCTAAGCAATTTTTCAGGCACCAGACATTGAAACTGTTGAGATGAAGTTGTAGAAGAGTGACATCATGTACGGAATAAATGGTCTTCAAGAACTTTGTTTGTCGCCGACGTAAAGTGAAATAGAGGAATGTTTAATGACCATTTCAATATCGTTAATAGTAAGAATAAAGAGGAGAGGTACTAAGTGGCTGCCTTGTGGAACCCCGGAGGTAGCTTAGTAATCATCAGAGAAGGTAGATCTGAAAAAAGGGTTTTCAGGAAAGAAGAAATCCATCTTTATAAGTAAGGTTTAAGTCCAAGGATGGATAAGTTTATGTAAGATTTTGTCAATGAACTTACTGAAATCAGTTGAGACAACGTCAAATTCCTTTCCGTTCTCTAAGACTGAGAGGTTAAAGGATATGAATTCAACGAGGTTAGTCATTTTGACCTATTCGTGACAAAGCCGTTTTGTCTAGGGAAAATGAGAAACTAACAACGAAAACTTAAAATATCATACAAAATGCTTTCAAGATTTTGGGAATATGTGAAACTTTGTCAATTGAACTTTGGGCCCTTTTAATGTATTGGTCTTCCATAACTGAAGCAATTCTCCTTGAGATAGAGATAAAATGAATATTTCTGAAAAGCGAGGGGAGACCGTTGAAGAGCATTTTTTGGCGATTACACCATCTGAGCCGGGAATATACTCATCATTGAGTTGATGCAATTTATTTTCGATGAGAAATGGGTCAACGGTGTGACGTAGAAATGGGCCAATGGAGAAACTCGGTAAAATAAATTTGTATTTATTTCAATTTAACAGTTTTCTTTTCGAGTCTTTTGAGAAGTATTTTAAGTCATAAATGCTCTTTGTAGCTCAGACTCGTTTATATATATTCTTACTTGCGATTTATAGGTATTATAAGGCAAGTTATACATTCGTAAAAAAAACCGAGCTCGAAATGTTGATTAGAGTTGACACTACGATGATAGCGAAGACCAAAAGTGGATTTCGCAATTCTGTCTGTCTGTCGGTTCGAATAGGCTGTAGTCAAATGGCTCGGGAAATTTTCTTCAAACTTGGTAGATATGTTTTTTTTTTTTCTTTTTTTTTAAGACCAAAACTAACGGTACCTACCATACGAATTTATTTCGAAATTTCGGAAATATTTTTTTTTCTCAAAAACTGTCCCACAGATTTTTTTCTTAAATTCAAAAAATTTAATTTAGTTAAAGCTAGGTAATGGTTGAAAAAAAAAAATTCCAAAAAGTGTTTATTTTTCGTACCCCCCTTGGAAGCATTTTTTTGTTTTTGATTTTCTAAAAACGGTACCACCGATTTTGCTAATTTGTTTTATGCTGAGGCTGCCCAGCAGTTTCGATATTACTGTGTATTAAAATTTCCAAAAAAAAATTTTTGGATTTAAAAAAAAAATCAATTTTTTTTTTTGAAAACTCAAATTTCGAAAGCCCCATGCTCGATTTTTTTTAAAACTTGATAAATAAAAGTTTTGAAATATAAGTTATAAGATGTAAAAAAAAAATTATTTAATCTAAAAATAACGATACCCTCCATACAAATGTTAGAAAATGGTTTTCGAAAATCGTATTTTCCTCGAAAACGGTTCAGAGAATTTTGCTAAAAATTTTTTCTTTTGATTGATTTTTACGATCTATAATCAAATAAAAAAAAAATTGAAATCGAGATATTACTAACTATACCTACCATAGAACCATTTTTTCAAATTTAGAATTTAATAAAATTTTGTATAAAGAAGCTTCTAAAAAGTGTGAAAAACATTGCATTTCAAAACTTAAGAGAAAAATAATTCTTGAGTTTTTGAAAAAAAAAAATCTATTTTTTTTTTTGGAAAATTCGATATCTCAGAAACGGCTCAATATTTTTGTTTGTAAATTTAATTTTTATTGGAAAAATAATAAAAACTTTAAATTGGCGTCTTATAAACGTTCTAAAAATTTTGAATATAAAAGCTTATTTTTTTAAGAAACCAGTACAAACTAATATTTTTTGTTCTTGCATAAGCTAATATTTGCTTGATTCACATGGCATTCTGTTTTTAGCTCCAACTACTTAAGGAGTTGTTTTAGTCTATTGAAAAATGAATTTTATGCTTATAAACAAGTTTTCTCTAATAACATTCATTTTTAAAATTCTTAGTCGCTTACATAAGCGCAAGTTCGTGCGGCACAGTCTTGCATTTTATTTTGTATATTAAACCTGCACTCAAGGGGTTACGTACATCCTTGTAATGTTAAGCTCAGTGTGAAGAATTAGGAAGTAGGATAGGATTAGAAACATTAAGCCGGGTAAAGCATTCAACATTCGTGTAGTGCGGCTAAAAAAAGAATCTCTGTACTTGACAATACGCCCAGAATTTCGCTCAAGTGCAAACTAATGAATTTTCGTAGAAGTACGAGTATTAGGCTAGGCGCGCACATTCAATTTTTAGTTTCGCAACTGTTGCTAAAATGGGACACCGCGCACTTAGAGCAACTCGATTCTCGAAACTAAACTAAACGATTGCCTCGCATCAGTTGAGCTGTTTTTTATAGGTACAAGAGAGAAAAGAGTGCGAGCGTGAGTAAAGAGTTGCCAGTGTGCGGTTCTCTTTCAACTGGTGATTAAACTGTTTGATTTCGATCACAGTTGCCAGTGCGCGACTAGCCTTACGGTCGAATTGTTTGAGGGGAGGAATGCAACTTGCTATTTCACTATATGTAGCACTGTTTATTAAAATAGTAATAAAATAATGATTGGCATGAAACATTGCGGAGGTGCTCGGGAGATAAAAATGTTTCAGTTGAAAACGGTCACCTATCATCTTTATAGATTTCTTTTAAATTCTGCCCAAGAGAATCAAGTGGGTTTTCGGAGCAACTGCCCAGATATGGGATTTGTACTTTAGTTTCGGACGAATAAAGGCTTTTTATTATAATAAACAGATCAGCTGGGATAAGAAAACTTCTTGCATCCTAAACACTTAGCAGCGTTTTTGGTGACCTCAAATATGTGATCACTCCACAAAAGATGGAGAACTGAAAGCTGTTCAGTCTCCTCGATTCAAGTGCAACTCATAGCAAGTGGCATTGAGGGAGGGTTACGCTTAAGCGACAGTAAACGGCATTGAGTCTTATAAGCAATAAATTTGATATGGTTTTTGATGATAATGCTGTGAGGATCAGAATATAATGAGCTTATAATACGCTGCCATTGAAAGTCCACATCCGAAAACAAGGATGTGAATCTAAAAACGAATATGAAAACCTAAGAGCGCTGTCGTCATTACACTTCAGTCTTATATAAATGGGATTTGAAAATCAACAACTCAAAGCCAAAGCTTATGACAATTTAGCTCTTGACAGAGGGAATGCTACTGAGAGAATTTTAATAATTAGCGTTGGAATCTATAAATGTTATATCAATTAATAAAACTATATATTTATTTATATCATACAACGAAAAAGTTATAAGTTCAAATCAAAATAGCATTAAATCTCATTTGCCCTAGATTTTCCTGCCTTATAAAGTTAATCAAGTTTTTGGTCTTCGAATTTGTAGTTGAAGAATTTGAACACTTGAAATGTTTTTCCTTCAAAGGGATTTTTGAACTCATTACTTCTATCCCAGATTGTGCCATCATGTAAAACCTGTATTCAATTAAATATAATGTTAATTATCTGAAATTAAACATAATTAAGTAGGTAAATAAAATTTTAAAAACAAATCACTTTCTCAAACTTAGAAATATAATCAGTTAAAAACAACGCTAAATAAAACAAGTGAGATTACTAATATACAAGTTGCAAACTTACTCAGTTAAAATTACAAAAAATTACACAAATCAACTGCGTAAATTTATTAAATAAATTTTATTTATTTGTTTTTAGATGATTAATGCAAGTTTAACAATTAACAATAAGGAGTTGCATTATGTTATTTTACTATAACCATTCGGTTAAATCAAATGAAAAGATTATTTAGTTTTAAAATGCTAACCCATTTACTTATTATCTAGGATCTAGTAAATCTGGTTAATTATTTTAACTTCTACATAGGTATAAGGTTTAATTAAAACAACGTAACCATAAGCTTGATTTAACCATGTAGATTGTTTAATATGTAGTAAAAATTATGTTAAATTAATCATGCTAAGTTAATTGATTTAAGAACGATACTCGTTTCAGGTTTAGAATCTTGGAAACTTTTTATTTATTTGTTTATTTTTAACAAACTCTCTTAATTGAGTAAGTTAGTTTTAACAACTAACACCCACCGAAAGATGCTCTCGATTAAATTAGGTTTTTCTGCTTATAGATAAGTTCTTCACTACAATGTATTCCAATTAAAGAATGGATCCCGGTTGCTTCCGAACATGGTGTTGAACCTAAACTTAATTCCCAAAACAAACAAACATTTTTATGATCGCTGTCTAAACAGAGCGGGATTACTTGAATCTAGAAATCTATTTATATAACGTTGAACATTTCCTCGGCTCAAATATTTTTATTTCAATAACAGTTTGAAAATCTAGATCATATACAAGTTTAGATCTGCGAAGCTATATCCTAAATGTATGGCTCACTTGCAGGATCACCATTCTCAATTTCTTAGAATCCTGAATCCTGAATGGTCACAAGTCGTAGTACATGGGCGAAAAATATTTTGAAGCCAAGGTCACTTGAATTTTCAATTAAATTATTTCATTGCTTCAATCAAACGGAACTTAATTTCATTGTCCCCAAGGCATTCCACAATCACGCGAATTTCAAACTGAATTTTCTATATCGACCTCTGTCCAATTAATCAACTATCAATTTAGAGTTTTAATCCCGAAAATGAATCAATATTTGAACCCATAGGTTTTTGTTTTCTTTTTTTTTTCAGTTTTGTGTAATTTTAACCTACTCAATATATTGTAGGACGTATTTACCTTCATCTCTGACTTTTCTAGCATTTTTTTCGAGAAAAACTTAATTTTAACTGGGATCGAAACAAGCTGCTATAGATCATAATTTGTGGGCCCGTCTCCCCAAGTGTTTTCAAGGCAAATATCCAGAAGAGTGATTTATTCTATTTTCATTGATAATAATTCAATTCCGAATTGGGTAAGTCCTCGCATACCGAACAACTAAATTATCTCAAGACGATAAATTATCCATTACCCACCTCATCCACGATGATGAAAACATATTTTTGTTCTATGAGGAGAAGGGAAAGCCGACATTTATGTACCATCTCATATTCACACAAAAATGCATATGAATACACAAACACTCAACAAATTACAACTCACAGCATTAGTATCACCATCATCCTCATCAGAACGAACACATCTTAAATAGATCGTAAACAGTCAAAGCGAACAGAGAGACACCAACAAAACCAACAGGCAAAAGGACATAAAAACGAAGTCGGCAACAAGGACCAAATAAAATAAGAAACATTTCATAAACCCTGAGAAGGCAAAGACTCCAAATCGAGGAACCCAGAAACCCAGGAACAAGATGAAGACTCTTCCAGTCATTCGTATTATACAGACGGGGTAAATCATGCTCTATTAACAAATTACCAAACGATAAATCAAACCATCCAACAAACACTTAACTTTATTTTCAATCATATAAATTTTATTATCGTTTTATTGGATGCGGGAGAAAAAGGAGCAGGATGAGGGGTTGGATGATGATTTTTTTCCCTTTTATTTTCGTCCTTGCAAGTGCGCCGCACCGGCCGGCTAGTGATACCTTGGGCCTTGGGGGCCAGAAGGAATGTCGAATTGGCACTACAAAACCTTGTGTAAGAAAGTTACACACAACTTGTGAACATCAATGTCAAGAAGAAGAAGAGGGTTGGGCGAGAAAAAAAAGAGCTCTATCATGACTACGACAAAATGCCGGTGTACGGGTAGCCATTAAAAGAGAGTATAGTTTCGTCTTCGTCAACCGTAGTACAGTGGGTGGGACTATAAGCCAAAGTCGGAAAAAAAACTGAAACTGAAGAGATTTGTATATTAGTTAATTAAATGGATTATAAATTTGTATATCCAGCGAAGTGGTGAATTGTGGTCGAAATTCTAAAGGAGTCAAGTTTTGCATTTGCAAAACAAATCGAAATCGAGATCTCGATGAAACTTGACATTTCGATGATAAAGAATACGAAAAAAAGTGGGTCCCGCAATTCCGTCTGTCTGCATTTGTGTATATGTGTGTGTCTGTATGTCGACCAACAGCCTTAGCAACTGAAGTAATTTTCTATAAACTTGGTATTTCATGTTATGAGGTGATTCCCTACAGGAGTAATTGAAATTTATTTTTTGGCTCCAATACTAAGAGCATATACCATACAAAAAAATTAAGTGTGGTATAATGAGCTTGGGCTAAATATTGGTCAAACAAAATTTTAGGAAAAAAATGTATTAACGATACCTGTCATAGAAATTTTTTTTTTATTTTCGACTCATTAACTGCTCTTACGATTTTGAACAAAATATTTGTCAAGGAGCTCTTTTAAATTTAAAACAATATTGTATATAACATTTTTTTTGAAAAATAATTTTTGGGTTTTTGAAAAAAAAATAACATTTTTTTTGAAAAATCAATTTCTTGAAAAGGTGTGAACGATTAGTTTTTGAAATTATTTTCTAAAATCTATATTATTAAATACTTAAAATTAACATCTCAAATTTTGTTCTTGAAAAATTTTAAAGAAATTTCTTATGTAAAAAAATACTTCAATAAAACGATTTTTGAAGGGGGCTCCTGCTTGAAAAATTAGGTTAAAATCGTTAGAGCTGTTAATGAGAAAATTGAAAATAAAAAAAAGGTTCTTGGGCAGGTACCGTGAATAACATTTTTTCTAAATTTTTTTTTTACCAAAATATAATTCATGCCATAATAGCACACTTAATTTTTTTTTATAAAAAACGTTAGCGCAGTTTTTGAGATAACTAAGATTTTATGTTACGGGTGTTCAGACATACAGATGGAATTGCCGGACCTACTTTATTCATCTTCGCTATCATCGTAATGTCAACTTTGATCAAAAAATCGAGTTCGATTTTTTTTCCAAATGCAGAACTTGCCCTATAGTATAGTGCTTATATTGCAAGTAAAATGGTGCTAAAGGTGGTACCATAAATAACTATTTTTCTGAAATTTTTTTGTAGTATAACCTACCTTTAAATAAATGAAATTTTGTAAATTTTTTTCATAATTGGGAGATCCACTTTCTTCGACTTCCCTATCATTGTAATGTCAAGTCAGATAAAAATTTCAATTTTGATTTATTTACGAAGGCATAACTTGGCATGTAGTTTCGGTGACCATCCATCCCGTATTTCCCTGGACAGTCTCGTATTTCACTCGTATGTCCTCTCTTAATTTTAAGAAAACCGGGGAAATACAAGTGGCACATATTTGATTTTTTATCCCGCGTCTTACTCGTATTTATTTGTTCGAATTACTTTCAAAATTTTTAATAATCATTTTCAAACTTGTGAAATGCCTCTAAAGAGAAAATGTGAATTCAATGATGATCTTCAGAGGGAATATACCTTCGTACAAAAAATGGAGACACCCAATAGAGTAACCTGTTCCAAATGCGTTCCTTCGTTTTCACTAAGCAGTGGTGGAAGATATGAAATTGAACAGCATTTGAAAAAAAACACAAAGAATCCGACGTTGCTTCAAGCAAATTTTTAATGCTTTGCTTTTTCAGTTCGACAAATTTTCAAGGACTTACAAAGAAGAATGCAATGAAGGCCCCAGTTATAGCTTTCATTGAAATGTATCATTGGAACAAATCAGTTGAATGCTGACATTATTTTTTATTTCATAAGCCAGTTATAGCAATCATTGAAAAAATGGTTTCACTAAAGGATTCTGTCAATCGATTCTAGATATTTGAGGTTGAACATTCTAAGCAAAACTGACAAAATCAGCTGTTCATTGAAATTGATTTCTATTACTGAAATAATAAAAGTGGAGTTAACAGAAATTTTAAATCAGAAATGAGTTTGAAAATTTTCCAGGGGAAACATCTGACATCATTTCAAAATTTATACATATGTATGTACATTATGTAGATATGTAAAACTTTGCTCAAATTCTGTATAAAAAAAAAACTGCTGGCTATTTGTGCTGACAACACAAACTATAGTTTTGGCGGCCCAAGGAGAAAAGACAAGAACAACATTTTTTATAGACTTCAAGCCATACCGGTGATGATCTCATTGGAGTTAATTGTGCTGTTCACGTTTTAAATAACTGTATGCAAACTGGAGTTGAATGTTTTCCAATAGATACCTATTAAAGTTATCATCGTCAAATTGTATTCGTTTTTTATCTCTACACTGTTCGTGTAGAAAAAATTAAGCTAATAAGAGAATAATAAAACTTTATAATTCTTTAAGAGAATTTTTCTTATCACAAGAAAAATGTCCCACTATTTTAAAACAAACCATTTTTTTAAGAATCCTTCTTAAAAACTATATACTTTTGATTGTTAACAAATTGATCAATGAAATAGTCGAATAAGATTTAATAGATCAAAACAATTGTAAAGCAAATATTCATCGATTTTACATAACGTGTTATGAATACTTAAATCAGTAGGGTGTATCTTTCAAAGAACTTGAAGTTTTTAGTTAAGTAATTCTTCGAAACATTCCTTCCTCGGCAGAATTAGAATCTTCGTTATCTTTTGTCAACCAAACAAGGAGGGATATAACAATCAAAAATTCCAATTTTTTTTACGAATTTCTTCGTCTAAAATCATTCTTAACCTTACAAATAATAACAAAAATATTTTCCGGCGAATAGGCAAGGATGTTTGATACATGCTGTACAGTGTAAAGCGAAGTGAATATAGTCAAATAAACAGATTTAAAACTATTTATATGTTTTGGTCGTGTAGGAGCATGCTAAATCTCTTCAATACTTAAACATAGGGTTCGACAGACCAAGCCATACCTCATCTATACTATTATATAAAAGCAAAAACAAATATTTTCATCACTTAAAAGCAAAACCATTTTAAAGTTTGGGTTGAATGATCACAGAAAGTAGTCAACCGATTTATTTGAAATAAATTTTATTATTTTTTATATTGTTATAAGAGTGTTCCTGGCTACAATTTTTTTCATTACTTATTTGTCAAACTTAAATATTATTAATTTTACATTTTTTGTCCATTTGTTTTCATTAGTTGACTTAAACAACCACACATATCTTAAAGCCTATATAATAATCGACAAAGATTAGCATTGTTTCATACATTCAATGTTGTTGCGCAAATTTTAAGCCCAAAATCACTTCTTAGTTACACATATAACCTGAGAAATAAATAAAAACAAATTATAAAGTTATAAACTTTTTGAATTTATTTTATCTAGGAATTAGATTTCATCGCAACCGCGAGGTCGCTGCTTTGTTTCATGTCATTATCATTCCAACATTTTTAATTTTCTTTTCTTCCCATGCTCTTTCTCTCTCTTAATATCTGTTCCATTCAATATTTACGTTTTTCCTCTTACCTACCTACCTTCATATTCAATTTTTCCGTATTGTATAGTTCATCTAACTAACCTACACACACATTGTTTTTTGTTTCTCTAATTTTATCGTCTCATCGCTGAGCAGTGTGGGCTCTTTTCTTTTTTAAGTTACTTGAATACACTCAATAGTATTTTGAGTGACAAAAATGGACCTTCAAAAGTATTCCAAAAAGCGGACTTTATCATTTGGGATGAATGTACGATGAGTAATCAAGCTCATATTGAGGCTGTGAATAGAGTCCTTAAAGATTTAAGATCATCGTCGAGACTTATGGGTGGAGTCACAATGGTTTTTTCTGGTGTTTTTGACAGATAATGCCAGACAGATTCCCAAGGGTACTCGAGCCGATATTATCAAAGCTTGCGTTAAATCGTCTTCTATTTGGCGATATGTACACAAACTTCAACTTAAAATCAATATAAGAGTAGAGCTTACTAACAATACTGATACTTCTGAGTTCGTGTCACTACTTCTAATCTAAGAATTGGTGATGGAAAATATACTTACATAGGTCCAAATACAATTGAATTAAACGAAAGCTTCAGAAAAATTGTGTATAGCACAGAATAACTTATTCAGTGTGTGTATGGACACCTGAACGCGTTAGAATCAAGACCATTTTCTTGATTTTGCGAAAGAGCTATCGTGTCACCAAAAAAGTGTTCGGTGGATGAAATACACAGATCACAGATACGTGCCTCAGAATCTAAAAATGGAGTCGCATCAATACAATGCAATTGACACTGTGGTTGATTATAATGACATGCGTTTTTAAATTAACTCAACCCAGCAGGCCTGCCGTCATATCAACTTTAAAAATAATTAGTACACCAATTATTCTAATAAGAAATCAAAATCCTCGGAATCTGTGCAACGGCACACGACTCCAAATCAAAAAGCTATTACAAAATATATATGTATTTGGTTTTGTCTCCATGTTGTATATTTTTAAATTTAATTTTAATTAAAGAAATAAATTTTAGTTTTTTTATATAAACAATCTTATTTATTTTTATTTTTACAAATTTTAACAATTTTTTATATGTAAATTTAATTTTAAGTAAAAGAAATATATTTTAGTTTTTTTATATAAACAATTTTAATTATTTTTATTTTTATAAATTTTAACAATATTTTATATATGTTGTTAAGATTTGTAAAAATAAAAATATTCAAAATTGTTTATATAAAACTAAAATTTATTTCTTTTACTTAAAATTAAATTTAAAAAATATAATACAAGTCCAAATTCTTACCGGACCCGCAGTAGGGGATAATGCCCTGATTCCCCGGATACCAATGATACCAACAGATCTCCCTTTTCAATTTAAACGTGCAATTTCCCATTAAACCATGCTTTTGCATGACAATTAACAAGGCTCAGGGTCAATCGTTTAAATTTATTGGAGTCGACCTTAGGGAAAATGTCTTCTTTCATGGTCAGCTTTATGTTGCTCTTTCCAGGACAGGCTCAAAAAGCAACCAATACTTACTTCTTCTTCAAAGTAATATAACTGCAAATATTGTATATCCGGAGGCTTTAAGATAAAAACAAAAATATTTATAATATGCATAAACATGAACAAACTCTTTTTTTTTTTCAAGTGAGAAAGAGAATCTAATCAGATACGGTAAGCTAAAATTAATATTATTGTAGAAAATATGCTCAGTCCCATTGAGAAATGTTTTCATAATGCTAATTATTAATATCTATTAAAAATATTCGTAGTTACAATTTTCGAAGCAACGCGAGCACGGGTCAGCTAGTTTTTGATATATGGCGGTGCAAGTAGATATTCGTCAACTTCATGTGTGAAACTGGAGATGGCACCGGGCGTGCTAGGATCGAGTTGGCTGGAGACTCATTAATTGAGGCTCGGCTGAAATTTAAAAGTCGATAATTAAAACTAACATTACGGAAAAGTGGTCGGTTTGTGGGTTCCAATATACATCGAGTTAGAATCTATGTATATCGATAGAGGATTTGGTTCAAATTAGATTCAAATCACTTTTTTGTAACTCCCTTATGCAAAACTTTTAATTCTTTACAAAACTTATTTAAAATGGTTAGCTCCCAAACAATCATTTTAACTTTTTTATTTTCTCGAAAACGGCTCAAGCGATTCTGATAAATCCTTATACATACCTAGAATATCTTTGACAGTTAAATTAAATCTTCTTTTTTTCTAAGAAAATATGATAATGGAAATGTAAAGTTTTTCGAAATATTGGTCATATTTTACACCTATTTTAGTATACTCGTATTTATATATATTCGACACATAATTTATCTAAAATATAAATAGCCCAAAGCAAAATACATGCATTTTTTGTTCATATTTGAACATCCAAATACCCCACTGTGCACTAGCTGGCAGGCAATGTCTCCCCTCAACACACATTCATCTCACCATAAAGCCATAGTAACAGTAAACAAAAAAAATAGTGGCAAAAGTCCTTAGGAATAATTTTTATTGGTCGTTCGTCTTGTGCAGCACCAACAGCAAAGTGTGCCTCACAGAAATGAAGAAGAGAGTAGCATACGAGTATATAAAAGGGCCAGGAACAATACCACCTCCACCTCTAGCCGCCACCAACACACCCTTCTGGATTTGTGCCCATGCTAAACGAGCATTCACAGACAAAGTACGAAAAAGAAAACAAAATGAATAAATACACTTTGCAATGGAATATAAGGGACGATGAAGAACCAAGACGACCAGATCCAGCTATATCCATATCAGTGCCAGGAACAGAAGTAGGAGCGGGACCAGCAGCTATGAGGAGGAACGTAATCGTTACATAAAAATTTTATGAGATTCGATAAAAACATGGCAACAACCTGTTGTCTGTCTAGATGTGCCTCTATACTCAACTCCTGGGTTAAGGACAAAATACGTTTGTGCGTCCCGTACCGTCCCGTTCGTGTCGTATGAGTATAAAAACTGAATCAGGTCCTTAGTCGAGTGATATGTTGCAATTCATTCACTTTATGTTTTTTTTTTTTATTTTATTTTTAAATAAAAATGTGTTTGGCCGGCATAATAAAAATTAAATGGACTATATCTTTCTGGGAGGGGTGGTGGGAATAGCTCCTTATTATATTTTTTTTTCTGTTCAGATGTAATTTATATTAGCTGGAAAGAAATTGATATGAAACTGTGTGTGGCTTGTGGCATCAGGAGGTGTTTAAAGATGACAGATGTTTATAGGTGCTTAGAGTCAATCAGTGAATGAAGCTGTTGGCAGAGTAGGTAGGTAAACAGGAAACTTATTTTTAAATCAAAGTTACACAAGGTGGTCTTCTAATGAGTTAACTCCAATTAAACTCGAGATTAAGACTGGCTGACTTCTAACTCGATCTTAACATCGATGTTCAGATGATACCGCAACAACAAAATTCCATTAAGAAGCTCACCCGATGGACTTTAAATTCAAATACTATCAAACTCAGAGAAAACTGTTGGACTATAACTCGACAGTTACGAGGGCGAGTTCGAAGTTGAATTGCAGCAGCGAGATAGCACTTTGAATTCTACTACAAGGTGGCACAAGATTAATCATCCAATTTTGTTTTTGAATTACTTTTTAACTACATAAATAAAAAATAATAATTTTGAGTGACCGAATTCATTATTTCGACCATTACAATTTTTTCTGTTTAGGGGAAAAGATGATATTCGTCAAGTGCCTACCACCAGCGTTGATACACATTTGTGCCCGTTCTATCGCATTTTCCATGGCTTTCCGCAAGATTTCTGGTGGTAACTGTTCGCATTCCTGTCGAATATTGTCTTATTGAATTTATGCAAGACCAAAAATTATAAGTCTTTGTAGTGGTTTCTTAAAAAATAAGCTTTTATATACAAAATTTTTAAGAAAAAATTTTGGTACGCCAATTTAAAGTTTTTATTATTGTTTGAATAAAATTAAATTTACAAAAAAAATATTGAGGCGTTTTCGAGATATTGAATTTTCAAAAAAAAAAAACGATTTTTTTTCAAAATTCAAAAAAATATTTTTGTTAAAGTCCTGAAATGCAATGTTTTTTAAACTTTAAAGAAGCTTCTCTCTAAAAAATTTCATTAAAATCCATTATGCCGATAATGAGAAATTCAAAATTTTAAAAAATCGCTCTATGGTAGGTACAGTCAGTAATATCTTGTTTTCAAAATTTTTTTTATTAAATTATAGATCTTAAAAATTAATTTTAAGAAAAAAAAATTAAAATTCTCGTAACCGTTTTCGAAAAAATACGATTTTCGAAAACCATTTTTTAACATTTGTATGGAGGGTACCGTTATTTTTGGGTAAAACAAATTTTTTTTTCTTAAATCTTATAATTTATATTAAAAAACTTTTATTTATCAAGGTTTTCGAAATATTGAGTTTTCAAAAAAAAAATTTGAAATTTTTTTTAAAAATCCATAAATTTTTTTTTTTTAAATTTGAATACACAATAATATTGAAACTGCTGGGGAGCTTTAACATAAAATGATCAAAATCGGTGGTACCGTTTTAGAGAAAATCAAAAACAAAGAAAATGGTTCCAAGGGGGGTACCAAAAATAACCTAACCATTTTTTGGAAAATTTTTCTCAACCATTACCTAGGTTTAACTTAAAGAAATTTTATGATTTTTTTTTTTGTGGGACAGTTTTTGAGAAAAAAAAATATATAAAAGTTTGAAAAAAATTCGTATGGCAGGTACCGTTATTTTTGGTCTTAAAAAACATTCGGGGGAAAAAATTAAAACCCATATACCCTGACAGAGGTCAGAGGACAGAGAGGTCTTCGCTATCATCGTAATGTCAACTTTGATCAAAATCTCGAGTTCGATTTTTTTTTACGAATGCATAACTTGCCTTATAGTACCTATAAGTCGCAAGTAAAAATCTTCAGTTAAGGGAAAAATAACAAAAACCGTTATAACTCGAAAACGGGACGAAAACGAAAAAATTATCTCTTAAGTTTTTCGACTTAAAATGACCTCAGGAATCCATAGTTTTCATTTGGGGCGCTGACTGGGGGACACCTTATATTCAATTCAATTCAATTTTGTTTTATTGAACATACTATTTACAATTTGGCTTACAACTAATAAGATACTACATAATACATATTATGTATGAAAGTTTACATTTGTTGGCTCATAGGGGGCCTAACTATATACAGTGACTTAAGTTTAATTATTTTTATATAAAATTTACATGACGAAAAAAAATAAATTTAAAATCTCGGTTGTATTGTCCTCAGGGTGTTCATTCCTGGTTGTCAGTGGTGATTTTTGTGAGTTGTGGGCAGGGATGGCGTCTTAGCCGCGGTGGTAGGCTAACCCAATGTCAGCGTAGAAC
The DNA here is from genome assembly GCA_963931855.1 of Philhelius festivus. NCBI lineage: Eukaryota > Metazoa > Arthropoda > Insecta > Diptera > Syrphidae > Philhelius > Philhelius festivus. The sequence continues at coordinate 149,410,106 of OZ007555.1, read as the reverse complement.
GACACTACTTCCTCGTTGTCCATGATTACGTTGTCATCCAGAGTTTCCATCACACTGAGGTACCTCGGCTCGGGATGTCGTTGTTCTGTGATCAGCCTTCTCATAAGCTGATTCGGGTGGTCGATGATGTTCCCCATTAGCTTCTTCGTTGAATTAACTAGATATTTGTCCAGTGGGATTAAATTCGCTTCTGTGTAGAGATGCTCGTTCCTGTAGTGTTTCTGTCGTTGACGGTCGAAGTAGAGTCCAGTGCAGATCCTCAGCATCTGCCTTTCGAATAGTTGAAGTTCCTTCATAGCTGTCTTCGAGATGGAAAACCAGACTGGGAAGGAATAGCTGATCACTGGTCGCAGGAGCAGCTTGTAGATTAATATCTTTGTCGGTTGGCTAAGACCTGATCTTCTTTTCAGCAATGGGTGCAAACGACTGAAGGCCCAGCTGACCTTTTTTCAGAAAATTTCTTGAGTGCAGGTTAAAACTCGTTGAAGTGCACACCCTGTACACCCTGTATATATAAACATTTATCGTTTTGGGCTTGAAGTTTGTACGCAACATCATTTCTTATAAAAACGCGAGACCGTAGTGTGGAAAGAATAATGGTACTAGGCTATAACCATTGAAAATATTCACAAAACAAAAATGAACTTAGACAAACGAATAGTATCTATAATTTAACAACTAATGAAACTCTTGCATTTTTAAAAAGAAATTTATATTTGTACCACCCCTTATATGGCGAGGCCATAGTGTGAGAAGCAAAAGGGCACTTAGCTATAACCAGGAAGGCTGAATTCTGTTTGATTAGAATGTTTGCTAGATGTCAGAACAGCATTTTCTGACATTTAGCTAACTAACCTGTATTTCGCAGTATGGACATATACACCACAACAGTTCCTCCTAAGCCCCCGAATGTTGCTATAATCATCCCTAAATAAACTCAACACTATACAAAAACTAACTTAACAATGCAATGTCAAACACAAATGGCGAATGGTGTGGTTTTCCAATAAATGTAGTTTCTTATATTGATCTATGTTTGGATGATTTCGATTAATAAAATATTGTCATTAGTACTGCCAACTCCATCCTAGGCAGCAGTCGTAAAAATCGGAACGACTGGTTTGATGATGAATGCAAGCTAGCGACTGAACGTAAGAATGTTGCGTACCGAGCAATGCAACAATCTCATAGAACGCTGGCACGCGAAGAGGAATATAAAGAGCTCAGAAGAACAGAAAAACGGCTTCACAGACAAAAGAAATCAGCCTGGGAGAAGAACCTAATATGTGAAATAGAAAACAGCCGAGAGCGAGGTCCGCACCAGGCGCGGAAGTTCTACCAATCCGTCCGAAACATGACGCAGTACACACCGCGCTGCACTTACTGCAAGGACGGAGAGGGAAATCTGATCACCGATCCTGAAAGCATACTGGAGCGATGGGAAGTGTACTTTAATGAATTGCTAAATGGTCAGCTCACTGCAGAAGTGGAGGCTCCACTACTTCAAGAAGAATACCCTATGTTGCCGCCACCAAGCATAGAAGAGGTTGAGAAGGCTATAGGCCAGCTTAAGCAGAACAAAGCCCCGGGAGCCGATGGCATACCAGCCGAATTATTCCATCACGGCGGGACAGCCTTACGTCAAGCAATTCATGATTATTATAGTACACGTATGGGAGCAGGAAGAAATGCCAGAAGACTGGCGAAAAGTTTTAATATGTCCCATACATAAGAAGGGAGATGTGTATCATGTTGTGTATCATGTTGTTGAGTATCGCCTATAAGATACTCTCCTCTATCCTACAAGACCGGATAACCCCATATGCTAAAACCGTCATCGGTGTGGTTTCATTCCAGGCAAATCAACAACTAATCAGATCTTTACCCTTAGGCAGGCGATGGAAAAATGTCTAGAATTTAACATCCCAACATACCATCTGTTTATAGACTTTAAGGCCGCCTATGATAGCATAGCCAGGGTAGAACTTTACAAAGCCATGAGAGAATTCGGCAATAATAAATTGACACGACTATGTAGGTTGACCATGACCAATGTAACAAGCCAAGTAAAAATAGCCGGATTGTTATCCAGACCAATCAACATCTTTAATGGACTCCGATAAGGGACGGTTTGGACTGCCTCCTCTTCAACCTGGCGTTGGAGAAAGCAATCCGTGACTCTGGCACGGCAACAAGAGGGACCATCGTCAACAGGTTCAGCCAGTTACTGGCTTAAGCAGACGACATCGACATCATCGGAAGAACCGAACAAGCTGTATCTACACGATTTCTTCATCCAGATCGAGCAGGCGGCACAAAATCTGGGGCTGCACATTAGTGAAGGTAAAACAAAGTCAATGGTGGCGTCGAATGCGAGAGAAATAGTTGGTCGAACAATCAAGGTAGCGGAGCACGAATTTGAAGTGGTGCAATCCTTTAAATACCTTGGGTCAATAGTAGTAGCCGACAACAATATAGAAGAAGAAATACGCGGGCGGCTTCTCAAATCCAACAGAGCCTACTATAGTCTGTCAAAGCTCTTCAAATCCAGAAATCTCACCATAACTTCAAAAACTGCTGCTGTACAGGACGATGGTACTGCAGTACTCACATATGGATCCGAGACTTGGGTGCTTAGCAAAATGCACTCCGACCTCTTAGCTGCGTTCGAGAGAAAAGTCTTAAGGAGAATTGTTGGCCCCATATGTGAGGAAGGACGATTCCGGAGACGGTACAATCATGAACTGTACGCAATCTACCTTAAGGCAGATATATTGACAAAAATTAAGCTCGGCAGACTCCGGTGGGCAGGGCACCTAGCTCGCATGAGCGAAGAGGAATCTGCTCGGAAAGTTCTTTGTGGTACATTCTATGGTAGACGACAGCGTGGTAGACCATGCTTGCGCTGGAGAGATGGCGTAGACCAGGACGCCCGAAGCCTTGGGGTGCGCAACTGGATGGCGTCGGCTAGAGACCGGGATAGGTGGAGAGACTTGTTCAAAGAGGCCAGGACCGGAATCCGGTTGTCGAGCCGATGATGATGATGACATAACCGAACCAAAGTCTTTATATATCTTGGAGTTCACATTTAACTGTCTTTAATTTATGACCAAGTTTAGAAAATGACAATTCATAAAACAATTTTTTTAAGGTAAAAAATATAAAATTCAAACGTGTTCATATTGTCCAGCCTTCATAACTTCATGAGCAACGTTAAATGGTGATGAAACACAGGTTTTAAAATGTGAATCAGCAGATGAACGGTAAAGTGTGATATTTATGTGTCCAACACGGTATGGTCCTATAGATCTTCTCCAAAATAAAAACTCTGAACTAAATATCAGCGGATATTGTTTTTTTCTTTTTAAATATTTTCATACAATTTTTTTCCCCTTCCATTGTTCCATCTGTGCGCCTTATTATATGACCGGTAGCAGCGAAAAAATAAAAACCACCAAATGATCTTGGAATTTGAAATCGAAACTGCTTCACAACAAGAACCTTTTTTCATCACTCAAGCCATTAAATAATAAATAAATTAAAAAAAAATACTCGATTCTCCTCAGATGCTTCGTATGCATAGCCCTTCCACCATCACGGTTGCGTATCAAATTTCACGAATCCGACTCCAATGGGGACGGCGACGATGACGACGACTACATCGTCGACGGACAGTAATTAAATTACGCATCACTCATTTTCGCGCATTTTCCACATCGCGGCGTTAATTCTTCATATTTTTTCTACCTCCTCTTCATCATCGTTCCCGGTGGTTCCATGTCTCATGTCACCTCGACATCCATCCAAAGCCCAACAAAATAAAAAAAAAAAAAAAACAAAACCAACGAAGCCCCGCCAGTATACAGAGAAATACAGAAGAAAAAAAATAAAAGTAAAAATCACTTGCCGTTGCAATTTCAATTGACGCCTGTTGACTCACCGTGATGTTGGCCCAACCCAATGCCTGCCACCATACGGCGCTCTATATCGGCACCTGTTGCGTTCCTCTAAAGAGCCAACTAACTGACTGCTGGCCTGACCGCCAATCCTGTCTGCCAGCCTACTGAATATTAACAGTGGTCTGGTTCAGATAGGAGTCGGAATCTCGGTATAGCCCAGAGCTGGGAATGGGATCCGTTAAAAAAAAACTTCGTTAAAAACAAGGATGTGACATTTTGTGCGAACCAAGCGAGTGAATTGGAGTCAATGCGAAAAAAACGTCTAGCAGTGAAAAAACGGTCCATCAAAGCTGTTTGCTCCTACTCCTGCTCCTGCTACTGTGTGTAGGACTTGATGCTGCTCCTGGTCGTGATATAACCCGTTTGTTGTTGGAGAGCTAGAGCACTGCGTTTGGAGGAACTTTGGTGCCATAAAGACCACACCAATTAAATGCTGACCTATGCGTCGTCGAGTTGATCGGTGGAGGTGTATATTGGAATGGTCGGAGAGGTCGGCTTGGCGGTGGCGGTGGTTGGTGTCGATGGTGGCCCCTGGTCAGTTGATGGAGCCAAGGATGACTACGACGAGAGCAGGGGAGATGACGGTGTTGGCATGTTGTGTGCGTTGTTAACTCTACACTACACACGACTGTGTAGTTCGTCCTTTGACGGGAATATTTTTAGTGATTCACAGGTTGTTGTTGAAGGAGTGTATGTGGCAAACAAGGACTTATACAAAAAAAGAGAAAATATATCAAAAAAAAAGCTGTCGGTTGTTCTATAACGGACTCGGGGCTCAACGGTGCTGGGGGAGCCTGGGAGAGACCCTCTATGTGCAATTTGCATGGCTTCCTACGGAATTGCACTTTTATTCACTTTGTCGCTGTGGCATGCTTTTGTGTGTCCGCTAGCTGGTCGAAGCGAAGAAGAGCTGCTTTGTATGATGATGGTGATGGACAGGCGGCGATATGTGTGTTGGCCAACAATGCAGATTAACTGATGTGCATCCTGTTTTTGGCATACCTCTACTCACAATTGAACAACACACGGGCGGGAGCATATGCATAACTAGACACAGCTGTTTTGAAGTTTGACACCAGGGTGATGGCAGTAATTAACATATTTAGACGGGGAGATCGACATGCTTTTTTTTGGAGTTGAGTTGGTGTTTTGGTCACACGATAACATGTTAATCGGTTGATGTTGAAAGTCCCCACAAACACACGTGTTGATGCTTTGACAATGGGAAAGTATTTTGCGAACTTTTTTTTGTTGGCTTTTGACATAATAACATCTCCTGGGAGGTATTCATAAATTGTTGCTGCTTTTTAATAACATATTCCAACCTTCAACGGAAGCTGGGGTTTGTCATGACTATGAGTATGAGTGTAGTTATAGGTTATAGAGGAAATTGCTGATAGGACCTTGTAGTTTTTTGGAAAGTTCATTTCTCCAAAAGGGAATAACTTAAAACTGAAAAAAAAATAAGGCATCCTACATATTTTAAATGGCAGCTTTAGTTAAAACTTGAAAAAAGTATGGAACCACCTGGTCTTACGTAACATCTACCGAACTCGTCCTAAGAATAATTCACAAAACACCTGTGGTTATGATCAAATTCAGCTCTCCATACGATAAGAACTTTGCTCTTAATCTATTGCAGACTTTAAAAAATGGAGTAAACAATAACTCTTCTTGCATCACATCGGCTTCAATTTTAATCATCCATCGAAAGATCGAAACCAATTTACCTGCGAGAGAGCTTATTTTTTTATTTACTTTTGTTCATAACAATCTCTTTAAACGTTTAAAAATATAATTAATACACAATAAAAAGACATTAAAGTTATTAATTAGAAATAGCCGAGTACAATCTTTTATCTAATACAAAGATAGAGTTGAGAGTACTTAACATGTTGTACATTTAATCAAATACATAGTTCTATTGATGGGGAAATAATAGCAGATTTTAAATGGAAGGAAAAGATAAAATTATATTACAAATTATGTTACAAAGAAGCTAAAGTTACATTATCGGATTTAATAAAACATCAATAACAGAATGGTTAAATGAAAATAGCCACTTTTTTACTTCATTTAAGAATACTGTTTTCACTCTCTCTAAGTTTTTCTGGTAATTTATTAAATAAACGAAGAGCAGTCACCTGCTAATGAGATAATAATGTTCAAATGCATAAAATTGCCGTCTGGTTTCCGGAAAAGTATGAATTTATGCAAATAAACTTTAAAAAAACCTTTTATTATTAAATACATTTTTTATATAAGAAATTTTCTCTAAAATTTTTCAAGAAAAAAATGTGGGATGCGAATTTTAAGTATTTAATAATATCGGTTTTAGGAAATAATTTCAAAAAAATAATCGTTTCATAGGTTTTGAAGATATTGATTTAAATTTTTTTTTTTTTTAAACCAATAAATAGTTTTTCGAATATTTTTATATACAATATTATTTTAAACTTAAGGGGACTCCTGCTAAAAATGTTGAGTTAAAATCCTAAGAGCCGTTCATGAGAAAGTCGAAAATCAAAAAAACGGGTCTATGGCAGGTACCCCTAATAACATTTTGCCCCAAATTTTTTTTTAACCAAAATGTAGTCCATGTCCATAATATCACACTTAATTTTTTTTTATCAAAATCGTTAGAGCCGTTTTCGAGATAAATAAGATTTTGCATTACGGGTGTATGGGGGGTACCCTTAGTTTTGGAGCTAAAAAAAAAATTCAATTTCTCCTCTAGGGAATCACCGAAGACTCTTAACTACCGAGATTGAAAGAAATAGGTCCAGTGGTTTAGGCTGTAGTGAGAGGTACAGACATACAGAGATACAGACACACTGAAACATGGTTTTTTGTGTACTAAATTTTCCTTAAAATTTGTATAAAAAAAATTGATATGCAAATTGTTAGTATTTAATAAAATACATTTTTAAACGTAATTTAAAAATTTAATCGTATATCAGTTTTCAAGATATTGAATTTTCAAAAAAAAAATTGTATTATTTTTTTAAAAATCCAAAAACTATTTTTTCGAAAAAAATTTTAGTTTATATGCTTTCAAATGCAAAACAGCTCCTACATAAAAATTTTGGTTAAAATCGTTAGAGCCGTTGATGAGAAATTCGAAAATCAAAAAAACCGTTATATGACAGGTACCCCTAATAACATTTCCCCCCAAATTTTTTTTTGACCAAAATATAGTCCATGTCCATAATATCACATTTAATTTTTTTTATCAAAATCGTTAGAGCCGTTTTCGAGATAAATAAGATTTTGAATTACGGATTTATGGGGGGTACCGTTAGTTTTGGAGCTAAAGAAAAAATTTCAATTTCTCCTCTAGGGAATCACCGAAGACCCTTAACTACCGAGTTTGAAGAAAATACCTCCGGTAGTTTAGGCTGTAGTTCGAGGTACAGACATACAGACATACAGACAGACAGACGGAATTGTCGGACCCACTTTTTTTGTCTTCGCTATCATCGTAATGTCAACTTTGATCAAAATCTCGAGTTCGATTTTTTTTCCAAATGCAGAACTTGCCCTATAGTACCTACATATATCGCAAGTAAAAATAGTCAATATGACGTAAATTTTCAAAAATTCAAGTTGAAACTTACAACTGGATAGTAAATATGAAAATTTTAGATTTTCAATTTTAGTTTTGAATTTGAGAATCAAAGTTATCTTATCAATAACTCCAGTATTTAAATAGAATATTTTCAAAGTCGATATGAAGACTGGTCATCAGATTGAAAACTAAAATCATTTAGTTAGCAATAATGATAGTCATTATGACAATGGCCTTTTTCACCATTACGTTGAAAACCACGGTCATTAAAATGACAGTTGAAGTTGACATTTGACAATTGTTATTGTCAATATGATGATCAAATTATTCCTGTCATCATATTGAAAACTACGATAGTCAAATATGTAGACAGATGCAGTTTACAAACTGACTATTGCGGTTATCAATATGTTAATCAAGATAAATAAAAATAAAAGAGGGGTAGCTCATTGAATTGACAATTGTGATTGTCAGTTTGATAACCGCATTATTCTCGTTATCACATTGAAAACTCACTACGGTCATCAAATAGACAGTTATAACATTGAATATTGCGATTGTCAATATAAAAACTAAAATAAATAAAAAATAAGGACAATGTATCTTTTGTGTCTTTTATTTTAATGTATAGTTTGAAAATAAAAGATAAAATTATGTACGATTTGACTGGACGACAAAATATTTTTTTTTTTTTACAAAAAACTGGTTGACCAGTGTTACTAATACTAAATACAATGTTGAAAGATGATGCATAGTTCGAAAAAATTTTAACCATCGTCTGTTAAGTGTTTATTCTAAAACAGCATTTTCATTGTTCCATTCGAAAAATCTCAGTTCATGCGTCCCGTATAATCAAATGTTTTTTCTTATTTCAATTTACTTAACTGAAAATCTATTAAATCCTCCTATAACTTAAATATATAATCATACAAAAAGGCTTCGACATCGTGCTTAATCAACCAACATTTTGCGCTATAATATTTTCTTTGTTTAAGTTTATTTCTCAGAGTGTAAAAAAACTAGACCATAAAAAACTGTATATCTAAAAAACCAATCATCACAATTTTCATATTGAATACAAGAGCAATCGATTAACCACTTAATATTTTCGATATGATTATTGCATCTCTGGGGTTATCACAATGAAAACCTTGATTATCTTAGTAGCGTTTGTCCACACCTGTTCAAATCCAGCTAAAAATACAGTATCGCATCAGATGCGTCGATTAAGTCGACAACTTAAAAGTTGCATGAAGGGCCCTTTCTCTAAAATAAAAGGAATCTACGCAGTAACTGACATAAAACTTAAAACTAACTACATTCATTCTATTTTTGCACCATTAAGTCTTCATATTTCAAACACATCCTGATAATCCAAAAGCTGTACTTATCATTAAGAGTTGCATTGCTTTAAATAACATTCAAAAAATTCAGAAGACAGTACCTTTGAAGTTCCAGTTAATGAAGAAAATGAACTCAATAATAATCAGATTGAAGATGACGGTGACGGTGAAAATGCAGGACAAGCCAATTTACATTATGCCTTAAACAATTTCCAATAAAAACAGAGGGGAGTTAAAAAATGGAGGAGTACTGCTCATAAATCACCATGCCGCTATTTAACATAATTATAAGAAATTAATATCCAACTCAACAGAATTTACTTTTTTATTTTTATTCCTATTAATTGTATTTGATTTTCTTATGAAATAAATTATTTTAATTTCAAATTAAAAAAAAAAAACACATGAATTCTTTTATGTAAATTTTCTTTTTCTCAAAACTCGGACAGCTCTAACACTCTAACATCTTGTGATTGTGATAAACCATCTCCTTGATCTCGTCCTTTTAAAAAACTCGGGGGTAAACCCAATTCCCAAACAAGAACATGCATATAGGTTACCTTATGACATACATTATGTAATCAAATTTTAAGTTGACCTACTTCTTTTGATGATTTTCTTTTTCTGTGTTGTTAATGGGGTTGATGGCCAACAAGCCCCCATCTACATTGTTAAAAGAAAGAGAGGAACAAGATGCCTCTTCTTCTATCCCCTGCAAAATTGGTGACTCTTTATTAACTATGTATATCGATAATAATACAGTCAAGATCATTCAATTTGCTGCTTGGACCACCTCCGGAACCAGTTTTTATTGCATTGTCAACCTTAGACTATAAATAGATCAATTTAATTACTGAGATTTTTGTATAAAATTAATCTTACCATTGTAGCACACTTCATGTTTTGCCACAAAACATCTCTAACATATTTACCATTTTTTTCTTTCAATATATTATGGGATGACAATATATCTGAAATAGTCTTCCATTCATTTACTTTATTTTCGTGAGTCAAATTATCCGAAAACTTTCCAAATAAATTTTTTTTTTATCTCTTATTAGAGATGCACAAAATTTTTTGTTTTGCATATTCATGATGTTAACTCAACAACGATCAACTAAATCGTGAATAAAACTTGTAGCTTACAATCACTGATCTCTATAATACACTGGATAGCGCATTCATCAAAAAAAGTTGACTCCAATTGAACATTGTTATATATTATGAAGGCGACCACGGTGCCGTATAACAGTATAACTGTATAACATCTAAAACAGCATCATAAAGCGAGGAACAGATTGAACCAGCAACAGCACTGTCGACAGCAACAGCGGCCGCCATTAATTTAGAACCAATGCATTTCAATTGTTCAACATACATAAGAACAGCAACAGCAACGCCAATAGCGTCGTTAGGCCAAAGTCCTAAACTTGCTGTTGCTGGTGCAGTATTGTCAACTTTCCCACTGCAATATTTAGTGGCATCACAATGCAAAACAAAATAGAACAGAATATTTTTTCCATTTTGCAACTTTTTTATTTTGGTTGAAATTATCGTGTGAATAAAAAACAATAAATAATTTTTGATAAACTAAAATTGCAAAATTAAGTGACCAAAAAGTAATAAAGAATAAAAAACTATAAAAAAATCGCTGAATATATGAAAAAATTACTGTGCTTGCCAGTCTTTTGCCTAAAAAACAGAACTGAAACAACATTCCTTCAATTTTATTAAGTTGTCAATTTGTCAATCAAAACAAATGATTTTCGTCCAATTTTCAATTTATTATCTTAATTTTAATAATAAATATTTAAAATTTACAAATAATGCGAGAAATAAGAGAAACAGATTGACACAGCGTCAATCTATTGTTGTAACTTCAACAGCAACTTTAACAACCACGTCACTCTTTTTAGGGCCACTGTTTTAAATGGCTTTGATTACATTAAGGCTAGGCGCGCACATTCAATTTTTAGTTTCGCAACTGCTTAGTTCGAGTAACTAAAAAGTTTGTGGTTTGACACAAACTAAACAATTGCCTAAAATGAGTTCGCTATTTTGTGTAACATATAATTATGTATATGCACATGCGCGGACATTCAACCAAATATGTAGTTAATCTGTTTTCTATAAGCAACCAAACAGTTGTGCAACTAAAAATTGAATGTGCGCGCCTAGCCTTAAAGTTACTGTTGGGGTTGCTGTGTCAATCTGTTTCCCGCATAAACAATTGCAGTCACATTTGTTTTCCTCTTTCTCATAGCAAAATATTTTTTTTTTGTAAAAAGAAGACGTCAAATTATGAAGCTGCCCACCATCTGTCATCTTCAATTGGAGTCAAAAAATCTGTTATACAATGTAGGGAATGCGCTATCCAGTGTATTATAGAGATCAGTGCTTACAATATGTAAGTAAACATTAATGGTGCAACAGTAAATTGTAGTTGAACTGTACAATTTTGTAGTCTCTTTACAAATTTGTTAACACACTCATTTGAACATGGTGCAACAAAAGATCGTATACAAGATTTGTATTTGTAGATTACAATAACAAATTTGTGGTTATAAATAATTGCAAACTGGTGCAATAGGCCCCAGAAAGCAGATAGTTTATTTACAAGTGTTTTTTTTTACATTTCGCATTAATTATTTTGTAAATTTTAGTGCTTAGTTTTTAAATAGTATATTATAGTATAGTACAGTATAGTACTCGTAAGTATTGTGTAATATAAAGTGCTTAATGTTTTAAATTAATAAAACTATAAAAAATATATATTTGTTTATGTTTTTGTACAAAGGGAAGTGGTTTTCGATTGAAAAACATAATTCATTTAAAAAAAGCTTTTATTGTGTGTTTTGTTTTATGAAATTATGTTTTTAATTGTTTTGCTGGTTAGTTGTTGTGGTTTTTTCATTAAAAAAAAACATTCTCTTTCGACAGTAAAAGCTTTTAAAGTGTTTTAAATAACATCGAACAAAGTTCGAACAATAATTCTAAAAATAATATAATTCATTCGGTGCTGTTTTTTGTTGTTGTTGTTATATTTCGACGTGAAGTCATTATGTTTATGTTAACACTGTTTTTTCAGTCAGCACGGTATAAATTGTACACCGCTAATCCAGAAAACTGCCCCTGCACACTGCGGCTTTTGTAAAATCTAAACTCTTATAAATAAATCCTCTTAACCGTACTTTTCTAAAATTTGTTTTCTACTTATTCAAATACGAGTAGTTACACTACAAAACTGACCAAGATTTACGACCTTTTCGATGTAAATTTGAATAATGTTAACTGAAATAAGAACACATAGAATTTTCTGTCCATAACAACTTGCAACAGTGCAAAGTTTTGTGTTCCAGAAGATACGAATTCTCTTGTCACTCCTGATGTGTGTAATATATTTGGACAAAAAACAGTTAACCAAAATAACCCCCAAATTGATATTGTGCACGAGGTACATTAGATACTCTGCATACACTTTCTATACAAAAAATGTCTCAAATTATCATTACTAGCGAAAAAAAGGCAGAAATTTAACGGTGGCGGAAATTCGATCCGCCAGAAACACGGTGGCATGTCCAGCTCCTTCCAATAAGCAAACGAAGACGCCACCATTATCGGGAGAAGAGACGCAATAAAACAAACAAAAAAAAAAAACTAAAAAAATGTCCAACGGCTCCGAACTTGATACTGTCTTAAAAAGGAAACTCATTCGTCCAGAATCTGGTCTTCGTGTTCGTCTTTTTTTCATAGCAGTGCATAGGTAGTTCTTGTCTCCACCACACCATCTGTCAATTAACGTTAATTTTAAGTCATCTCTCTGCTTCACTTCACTTCGCCAAACCAATGTCAACCTGGTGACCAAAATCGGTTCAAAATGTGATCTCTTTTGAATTTGACGGATGCTTGTGACTGATTGAAACGAATAAATTAGGTTTTAGGAATTAGACTACATATGTCTCCCATTCCGCAAATAACAAATCTCAATTTCTGAGTTTAAGACCTAAATGAGATATAAAGACCACTTCACCAATTCCATGCCTCTTTGGGGGGCGGGGGACGACGGGGTGAATAAGCAGAAATTACATTGTTTTTGGTAGATGTACAAACATATATACCAAAACGAAAAATTTATTTAAAGTATGAAATCAAAATGGCTGCCGCGGCAGAATTTTGTACTCTGCTCTTACTTACATACACAACAACATACACTCGGCATTATTTCTGTATATTGATATCTGGAGCATTGGAGCTATACATACTTACATATTATATCCATATACACACACTCTGAGGTTTTAAAAGGTTTTCAAAGGGTCAAGCCCAATAGCAAACCAAGTCATTTCCATTCTGCCCATTTCAAAGAGTCCTTCTTCCATATCCGCTGCTGCTGATGTTGCTGCTTGGTTGCTTGCCTACTCTGCCGCTGCCACTTCCACTGCCGCCACTTTGCCTCTCCCAATGAAATATACGTAAGGATTCCAGCATCTCCAGTGTTTCTACGAAAATCCTCAACCTTAACTTTTCACATATCTCTCCCTTCTTTTAGTTATTCTTCTTCTTCGAATCCTCTTGCTGGACATCTCGGTAGGTATAGCATATTTAGGATGTGTATGTTCTTGCATGTGTTCGTATGTAATATCCTTTCAATTTACGTACGAAATTTCGTCGTCATCATCATCATCATCAGCTTCAGCTACGGGCAGCGGCAGCGTCAATTCTTGGGGAAGGAGGAACAACATAAGCATCGTGGTCATTGTAGAGTCCACGACCGACGACGATGTCGTAAAAGTGGAATGGGGAAGCATCCCAAGTTATACTAGCCCTCCACCTATGTCGCACTAAATCCCACTTCTAAATAGTGGGCAGCTGCTGCTGATGCTGTTGGCTATTTGATGTGGAACTCTGGGTTTTTGGTCAGCAAATGTTACCGTCGTATAGCTCAGAAGAACGTCTCTTTGTTTCCCCCACGTCTTGCCCACTTCTTTGCTCTGTCCCGGTTCTGGTCCCATCATCATCATCATCATCATCGTCGCTGCCATGGCAGCGAACCGGATATTTCTTCAGGCCCGAACCCTTCACTGCCTCTTTAAAGATATCCTCTCACTCACAATGCACAGGATGACGACCAGGACGACGACGATTTTGACGAAAAAAAAAATAACGGTACGACAAGAAGAAAATAACACACGTATACCTTCTCCAAATATAAGCAAATGCCATCCTCGCAGATGAATTTCGCAAGGATACACACTTGGCCATATACGAAGGAAGATAAACACCAACACAATTCCTTTTATGCTTTTCTATGGGTAGTGGCAATGGTGGTGGTTGGTTCTTAGCCGAACGGGACAGGACCTTCCGTCCTTCGTCATCGTCGTAGGTTTGGGTGGTGTGAAGGCGAAGTGAAGTGAACTCAAGCCTTTCAAATGGAAAACTGACCAGAAGACCAAGAGTATACTCATGTAAGTATATGTGTTTGTGTGTTTGTGTATGTAGAACTACGCTCTTTCAACCAAGTGAAGGAAGGGGGAATGGGCAATTTATTCCTTGTTCGCAAGGATGCTTTTACCGCTACTGCCTAACTGATCCAGAAGATCCAACAACTAGGCAACCACCGAATGGCCGGTGATGGTTTGAGTGACTCTCTATATCGAAAATTTGTGTGTGCCACCCATAAAATGGTGCACAGGCACACATCATCTCCTTCGATTCAACTTGGAAGTTGTCCGAAAGTCCGAGAGGTACAAAATATTTTGGTACGTCTTTGAAAATCCATGGCGCTTGTTAAAATTCGCAGGGCTCCCTTTTCCTTAATACCTTTCTATATACCAACTCCTACAATTATATCGAGGTATTTGTTTACATACAGCAAAAAGGAGCAGATGAAGATATAGGGATATTTATATATATGAGTTTTATCCTAATAGTTGGTCAAGCATGACTGTATCTCCTCCATCACCTATTCCGTCTTCATGATGATGACAAAAAGGAGAGCAAAACCTATAGCAATATCTCTTGTGTATGGAATATCTCACGAAGTGAAATATCCTTCCACATGCTCGCACGTTATCAACACAACAAGCTCGAAAACCAAAACACACAGTGTGTAATGTGTGCATACAATTCAGGCCTGTCAAACAAGGGAAGGGGTAACGATGGGGATGCTTACCCCAGCGGAAATCGTAGCAGTTTACTGATCTTCGGACTTAATTTATTTTAAATATTTTTCGGCCACAGATAATATACTCTTATTTAACTGTTAATTTCAATCTCAATGAACTAAAAATGAACCTGTCCTATCTGATTAGGTTTGTTTTTGAAAATTTCACTATTAAAATGAGAAACGTTCGTCGTTCGAACGAGTGTCGATTGCAAATTTTAAAAAAATAATACAAACAAAATACGAGTATTTCAAGCCTCTGAACGACGCCACTGGACGAGCACATGTAAAATCGTACATTTTGTTCACCAACCTTACGTGTACCTATCCTACATCAATAGTTGGATAAAGCAGATTGACCATGTTTCCACATCCACAAACTGATAAGATCTTTAAGAGCTCAAATCGTGAAAGTGAAATCTGTTGGGGGTTGTTTTTCATAGCAGAGGACAACCCTAGAGCCCTAGAGTATAAGTGCGTTTTCCTAGACAACTTTGCTCTGTTTCACAACATTTACGTAACAACAACAAAATTATGTATTGGTGATCGGGTCCGTTTCCCTGATAAGCCACAACAGGGAAACGGACCCGTTTCAATCTTTTGTGTTTATTTCGAAAGTGGAGCTCGGGCTCTAATGAAAAAGAACTCACCATCTATTCACAAGCCTCTTCCACAATTTTGAATCAAAATTTTTTTTTCAAAACTCAATATTTCAAAAACTCGGCTTTTTTAAAACTTGAAAAATAAGTTTCTTAATAATGAAAATTATAAGATGTAGGAAAAAAAATTATTTTACCTAAAAATAACGGTACCCTCCATACAAATGTTAAAAATGGTTTTCGAAAATCGTATTTTGCTCGAAAACGTTTCCCGAGAATTTTGCTGAAATTTTTTTTCTTTTGATTAATTTTTACGACCTATAATTTAATAAAAAGAAATTGAAATGAACGTATTACTGACTATTCCTACCATAGAACCATTTTTAAAATTTATAATTTCTCATTATCGACATAACGGATTTCTATGAAATTTTTTATAGAGAAGCTTCTAAAAAGTTTGAAAAACATTGCATTTCAAAACTTTAAAAAAAAATATTTTTTGAATTTAAAAAAAAAAAAATATTTTTTTTTGGAGAATTCGATATCTCAGAAATGGCTCAATATTTTTTTCGTAAATTTAATTTTTATTTGAACAATAATAAAAACTTTAAATTGGCGTACTAAAATTTTTTCTTAAAAATATTTTTAAAATTTTGTATATAAAAGCTTATTTTTTAAGAAACCAGTACAGACTTATAATTTTTGTTCTTGCATAAGCTAATATTTGCTTGAATCAGATGGCATCCTGTTTTTAGCTCCAACTACTACTGTTTTAGTCTGTTAAAAAATTAATTTTATGCTTATGAAAAGTTTTTCTCTAATAACATCAATTTTTTAAATTCTTAGTCGTTTACATAACAGCAAGTTCAGGCAGACGGTAACACCATAACCTATTATTTTATAATTGTAATTAATTTGAAGAAAAATAAAAATCTAATCTAATCATAAGAGCAAGTTCATACGATTCTGTTACTCTTTTTTGGATTTAAAAAAAAAATTTAATTTTTTTTTTTTAAAAACTCAATATTTCGAAAACCCCATTCCCGATTTTTTTCAAAACTTGATAATTAAAATTTTCTTATATAATCTACAAGATTTAAGAAAAAAAATTTTGGTTTACTCAAAAATAACGGTACCCACCATAAAAATGTTAAAAAATGGCTTTCGAAAATAGTAATTTTCTTAAAAACTGTTCCTAGAATTTTGATAAAAAATAGTTTCTTTCGTTTAATTTTTTACGATCTATAATTTAATAACTACTTACCATAGAACCATTTTTTCGAATTTCGAATTTCTCATTATCGGCATAACGTATTTCAATGAAATTTCTTATAGAGAAGCTTCTGAAAAGTTTAAAAAAACATTGCATTTCAAAACATAAAAAAAAATATTTTTGAAAGAAACTTAAATATCTCAAAAACGGCTCAATATTATTTTGGAAATTTATTTTTAATTTATTGTACAATTAAAATTTTGAGTTGACGTAACAAAATTTTTGTTAGAAATGTTTTGAAAATTTTGTATATTAAAGGTTATTTTTCTAAGAAACCACTACAAAAACTTACCTATAATTTTTGTTCTTGCATAAATTTCCATTTGCATGGCATCCTATTTTTACCTCCAACTATACTTTAGAAGTTGTTTTAGTCATTAAAAAATGAATTTTATGCAGGGTTGCAAAAGCTTAAGTCACTTGTTAGCTTAAGCTTGGCTTTAATTCACAAGCTAGTAAGTGACTTGTGAATTAAAAAAAATATAATTCAGCAGCTACGAACTGACTTATGAATTAAAAAAAATTTAATTCACAAGTCAGTTGGTGACTTGTGAATTAAAAAAAATTAAATCATAAGCTTCTTAGTGACTTATGAATTAAAAAAATTTAAGTCATGGGCAAGTAAGTGACTTATGAATTAAAAAATTTGAATTCCCAAGCTACTAAGTGACTTAGGAATTAAAAAAAATTCAAGTCATGAGCAAGTAAGCGACTTATGAATTAAAAAAAATCAAATCATCAGCAAGTAAGTGACTTCTGAATTAAAAAAAATTAATTCGAAACCAACTTAGTGACTTATGAATTAAAAAAAATTTAATTCATACGTTAATGGATAAATACTGATTAGAAAAATTATGAAATGGATAATTTATAAGCTAGCGTGATAATCTTATGATTTAAAAACTAGATTTGAAAGCTTTCGTTAATAATTTAATAATTATGTAGTCAAAACAAGCTTAAAAATTTCCAATCTACCAACTAACTTATGAATTAAATTATTTTTAATTCACAAGTCAACAACTGACTTGTGAATGAAATTTTTTTTAATTCATAAGTCACTTAGTAGCTTAGGATTAAAATGTTTTTTAATTCATAAGTCACTTTGGGGTTTGGGGGTTGTGAATTATTTTTTTTTTAATTCATAAGTCACCAAATATCTTATGAATTAAATTTTTTTAATTCACAAGTCATCTATAGACTTATGACTTAAGGATTTTTTAATTCAAAAATTCGCAACCCTGATTTTATGCTTATGAACAGTTTTTCTCTAGTAATATTCATTCTTGAAATTCTTAGTCGTGCGACCCAGTCGTGCATTTTATTCTTATCGAATTCATTGTGTTCGAGCCTAAGGATCTTATAACAGTAGGCAATGCTAATTTATTTTGACACCGAAATTAAAATTCTTCGCATATGGCAATGCTAGCTTATATTTGACAACAGAAAGCAGAAAGTTTATTTACAAGTGCCTTTTTTTTAATATCGCCTTAATTATTTTCTAAATTTGAGTGCTTAGTTTTTAAGTTAAATAGTATATAAGTATTCAGTATTGTGAAAGATAATGTGTTTAATGTTTTAAATAAATAAACCCATAGAAAAGATGTATTTGCTTGTGTTTTTTTGTACAAAGGGAAATAGTTTTCAATCGAGACATTTTTCGGCCACATTATTAATTAAAAAAAAACTTTTATTGTGTGTTGTTTTTATGAAATTATGTTTTTGATTGTTTTTTTTCGTTAGTTGTTCTTTCGGCGATAAAAGGTGCCTTTAAAGTGTTTTAAATAACCTCGAAAAAAGTTCGAACAATAATTGTTAAAAAACCATGTCGCTGTCTTTGACGGATAACGTGTCGTTTTGACATGTCACAACTCCATAAACAATTTCTTACCCCCAACTCCGGAAAAGAAGTTTTACTTCAAAAATATAATTGTTGCAAAGCAAATTTCGAAATTGAAAAAATTCACTTCGACTTAACCTGGAAATACTAGAATATTGACACTAATATTACAACGTTTCACTCTAAAATACAAAACAGCTTTTCAAAATTTAATTCACCCCTGGCTCCAAACAATTTTACAATCTTTCCTAATAGAGCAAAGACTTAGTTGAATCTCAGTTTTCCACTATTTCGTCAGGCCTGGAATGAATATCACATCTCTTCTGATTAAAATTCTTCCACCAACAGCATCGAAAATTCTATACGCTTTACTTTCCTCGTTATAGCCAATCATCAGACACTTCATTGAGTTTTTCTCCCATTTAGTTCGTTGCTCCTTTGGAATATGAATATACATATACCTCGCTGCCAAAAATTCTAAGAGTTTTCACCGAAGGTTTTGAGCCAAACCACTTTTCATAAGGCGCGCTGCGACTCCAATTGTATGCGATGCTGTCCGCTTCCTCAGATTAACTGCGGTGTTTGTTGCCTCTGCCCAAAGATACGAAGGAAGTTGTTTTTCGTGTAGCATTGATTTTGCACTCTCGATTATTGTTATGTTCTGCCTCTCGATGAAACCATTCTGTTATGGAGCTCTCGGGGTTGAAACTTCATGATTAATTCCTTTTTTTAAAAGAAAATCTAGAACAGACTCGTTGTAAAATTCCAGTCCCCCATCCGATCTCAAGCGCCTGATGGTGTATTCATGAGCTTCAACTTCTGTGCAAAATTTCATTAGGTTAACCAACACATCTGTTTCGTGAAATGCTCATCTTACCGCAAAGATCCACATGAAAAATTTCACCAGTAATACTATACTCTGTCCAACAAAAATTGTCAGTACAGGCCTTATGGGAGAGCTTTTTCTAAAGCAGTGGCGCCTGATGCACCCTCACTACAATGCGTTAGGAAAAATGCCAGTAAAAAAAAGAGCAAGCCACTGACTTTTCTTAAGGAATTGTTGTTGTAATTCTTTGCAAAAAGTTATACACCCCAACATGATCGTCGTATCCCACTGCTGATGAGATACTGTCAAGAGTGTCAAGTGTCACTCAATACGATCGTGCGCTCTTTATTTACATCAAAAGAGAGTTACCATTATCATTCTCAATTGCAAGCAAGGAGCTTTTTCAGTGTTTTTTATTAAGGAGCTTTTGGGATTTGAAGCTTTTGAGAACACATTTTAAGAAGATGAGTATGTTGAGTGTTGTCGTATTGCTTTTCAACTTAAACAAAACGCGCAGATAATCTTACCGCTTGGCGTTGTGGGAAAATGTAAATTGAATATTGTTTTCAGTCGTTTTGAATCGGCAGACGGTAGCTCTACGCGTTTTTTTACTCTCATTTGCGGCGATTTATAATATAAACTACGGAATCCCTGTGAGAGCTTTAAAAGGCGACACACTTATGCATGGCAATGCAACCAGAATGAGAGACAAACGTCCTATCTTCCCTGTACTGACAATATTTGTTGGACAGAGTATAGAACGCTTAGCTCCTGACTCTGGAAAAGTCTGACGATGTTGCTTGCCATAAGCGCAGC
>OZ007555.1:149136685-149389522 GCA_963931855.1 Philhelius festivus | reverse complement strand
CTTGCCATAAGCGCAGCCTGCACGAAATGTTTCTTCACTTGACATATTGTTGATTTTAAGATCGTCTAGTCTACAACTGCTTTGATATTCATTTCTCGAAGTGTCTTAAAATTCACATGGCATAAACGCTCATTCCGCTCATTAAAGTTCTTGACGATGCAACATTTTGTTGAGCTGTCTTTGTTGGCACTAAGTTCATTTTATATAACCTGTTTTCTCGCACACCATCCGCGATGACTTTCTGATTTTTCATAAAAACGACAAGATGTGGAATAAAAAGAACATCATGAATAACATAACATTAACATCTTTCGAATTTATAGCATGCACGTCAATGTCACCAATCCCGTCCACCCTCAACTTTCGGCCATCTCCAACTCGAACTTCACATTTTTCTTCCTCAAATGGAATGAAACTTGTGAACCACTACCAAAGGTTCCTTATCTTAGCTTGAGTTGTTGCTGATTGCAAGATGAACAAATGAGACATTCCATCAGAAACTGACAGCTGTAAACTTGGATTAGTTTTGTTTGGTTATCTCCGACTAAGACCATGACGATCATTTTCGTTTTGGTGGCCATCAATTTTGTTTCGTCGATCTCGTAGACGTTTAAAACACTCTCTTGCCCAATGTCCCTGGTTTTGGCAATAATTATGTACATTTATCTTGTCTATGTTGTTTGTTATAATTATTTGATGGTTTTGGATTCCTACGTCTGAATTTGCTGCTGCTGGCTGCATAAGCTGCTCTAGTTGTTATGTTGTTATCTCAATCATTTGTTCGAAGATTGATAAGGGACTCTTCATTGACTAAATGATCAGTTAAACGTTAAAGGTTTTGATCCGCACGTGGCACTGCATATACCACGGGGTTCTAACATGGTCGAACTTACTTGGTAGACTACTGAGAATCTTTACAATGACCACTGGTTCTTTTTGCTCTAGATTCATGTCTTTCAAGCGCTGCGTGAGTGATGTGACTCTGGCTACGTAATCAGCCATGTATTCTTCCTCTTCTAGTTATATTATATTATTATAGTAGTAATATCTATTATTTCCTTTTTTTTTTATTGCTGAATTGATTGCGAAATACTATTTTGAATCAAATAATATAGTTAGTTTATTAATGCATTTATTTTTAATTTCTTAAATAAAGAAATTTTTTCTCACTCTTTCAATTTGAATTAAAATATTGTAAAACATTTTTACTTGCGATATAGGTACTATAGGGCAAGTTCTGCATTTGGAAAAAAAATCGAACTCGAGATTTTGATCAAAGTTGACATTACGATGATAGCGAAGACGAAAAAAGTGGGTCCGACAATTCCGTCTGTCTGTCTGTATGTCTGTATGTCTGTATGTCTGTATGTCTGTATGTCTGTACCTCGAACTACAGCCTAAACTACCGGAGGTATTTTCTTCAAACTCGGTAGTTAAGGGTCTTCGGTGATTCCCTAGAGGATAAATTGAAATTTTTTTTTTAGCTCCAAAACTAAGGGTACCCCCCATACACCCGTAATGCAAAATCTTATTTATCTCGAAAACGGCTCTAACGATTTTGATAAAAAAAATTAGGTGTGATATTATGGACATGGACTACATTTTGGTCAACAAAAATTTTGGGGCAAAATGTTGTTAGGGGTACCTGCCATAGACCCGTTTTTTTGATTTTCGACTTTCTCATTAACGGCTCTAAGGATTTTAACCCAACATTTTTAGCACGAGTCCCCTTAAGTTCAAAATAATATTGTATATTAAAATATTCTAAAAAATATTTTTTGGTTTAAAAAAAAAAATTTTAATCAATATCTTCAAAACCTATGAACGATTATTTTTTGAAATTATTTCCTTAAACCAATATTATTAAATACTTAAAATTCGCATCCCACATTTTTTTCTTGTAAAATTTTAGAGAAATTTCTTATATAAAAATTTTATTTAATAATAAAACGATTTTTTAAAGTTTATTTGCATAAATTCATACTTTTCCGGAAACCAGACGGCAATTTTATGCATTTGAACATTATTATCTCATTAAATAATCCATGTTTTATTTTTAAAAAATGTATCTTAAATTCCAAAGTACTTTTACATAAGAGCAAGTTCGTGCGATCCAGTCGTGCATTTTATTTTTTTTTGTAAATTTATCTTTTTATGCTTTATCATAAGATATTCAATCTTGAAGCATTATGTCATACTAAGTTTGTTTAAATAAATAAATTAAAAAAAATAAATAAAAATAAAATAAATAGTTTGCAATTAATAAACTTCTCAAGAAGTACTTGAGCTGACTGTTCAGTTCTTTTAGAATGAATAGTTTGCACCAAATTTGTGCAGCTGAAGTGCAGTCCGTAAGATATTTTAATTGCTCTAACTCTATACCCGTCATAATAAATGCTTGTGCTTCAGCATCTTTGTCATCCCAAACTTGACTATTGGTAATTGGTCTTTTAGTTGTTCCTAATATGTACGATTTGAGTGTATTTTCTGTCATATAAATTTCCATCTGTCGTCGCCACAGCTGGTAATTCTGCCCGTTGAAACGATGAATGTGGTAAACTTTCGATTCAGCCATACTAAACGCTGGTGACTCTAAAGCTTGATTCTCGAAGTTATACTGATTAATCGCTTCTAATGTTTGGTCCGAAAGGATTGATTATCGCATTGTTGGTATTTAAAGAAATTCAATAAATTCCTCTCATAATTCAAAGCTTGCTCACCCACTCACTATTTTCTTTTAAATAAGCATTTTCGAAATAGTAGAGAGACTCTTTCAATATCCCCATATCCAAAGAAAAGGCTCAAAAAGTGATGTCCCAAACTTAAGATCGATTTCTAAGCTTTAATGTATCCCTTACTTATTTGAGAGTATAGTGCACAACAACTTACTTATCCATTGCAAATTACTTTTTTCTAAAAGAAAACGCTCAAAAGTAGATCAACAACATCAAATTTTGAATTTGAATTAAATACTATTTAATAAGAGACATAGTAACATTTCATATCAATTGTCCTCCTTTATTAATACTAGTTAATTGTGTTAACGCACCCTCTAGAACTACACGCTACCGGTTTCAATTTTATAAGCAGTTTCATCGTACAAATTATGGCCGTAATGAACCCATCACGCGTTGCACAAGAGAGGTTAATTTAATTTGCAATAGGATTGATTTTAATACTTTTAAAAAATATTTGTTAAATAATATTCAAACCATCACTTCCTAATAAATTTCATAAATATGTATTTATTAATTGTAAGAATAATTGTAAATAAAAAATATCAATCATTGTAATATCTATTTAATTTATTTAATTTTATAAGTATATAGCCCCCAACAATTATGTTATTAAGTATCTAGTCTATAAAGATTGTAATCTGATTGATGAAATAAACTAAACTAAACTATTTGTGCCATGGAATAAGGTTAAGAAATTGATGCAATTGCGACCAATTTCTCACAGTGTCATTATTTTCAAATTGAAATCATATTCCAAATCAATATTTATATCTTAGGTTCAGTCCCATATAAGCAATCGTCTTTTAAAAGTTTTGTTCAGTGGTAACCCTTTCAACCATAAAACCAGGAGTCCCGCACGGAATTCACCTAGGACCTTTGCTTTTCTTTTTCAATTACTACAAACAGACTTAATGTAAGCAATAGTGTTAAGCCATTACTTATTCTCGGAAATGCCTCCCTTTCGCTCAGCGTTATTATTTCATGAATAATGTACAAGTTTCTGTTATTACTTCTAATCGCGATTGTGTAAGTTGCGACAATCAGCTGAATTTCCGAGCTCATTATAATTCTATAATTAACAGAGGTTATTCAACTCTGGGTGTATGACTTTATGAACATTCTGTGCGGTACACAAAGAACTGTCTCTTTCAAGATTGATTTTCAAAGACCATTGGACCAGTTATCCATTAATAACGGCATTTGAATTGTTCGAATTTACGCACATGTCATTTAGGGTTTGTAACGCAGCTCAAAAGCTTTAACAGCTGGTTCAAGAACTTCTACGTTGACTTGAATATGTTTTCTAGTATATGGAACGCTCAAACCTTCTAAAAACCAGCATATCCTATTAGCAAACATAGAACATCACCATTTATTCCAAGAACAAAGCTTTCCCAGCATAAACGACTATTTCTGTATAACATCAACATTAACAGGTACTTATCACAAACGAATCAGTTAAGGCTTCTAAAGTTCCGTGGATTGAAACCTGGATATCTAGAAACAACCCCAAGAAAACGTTGAAACTGCCATTTCAAATGGACACCAACCGCCCGCCAGTCTGCCACAGCTAGCAGATCATCAAGATTCCGGACGTCATGTACCGTAGACTGCTTGGGGCCCTATATGTCGTTATGCTTCTTTATACGACAATTTGCTTAGGAACTTATTCATGAAATGGATGGGAAGCAATTTCGAACAATTTTATACCATAGTTACGATAATTATAGGTTCTTAAGAAATCCTTGTCATTTATTCAAAATTGAGTAAAAATTCGGTCTTGAAATGACGGCCCTGCCATATATTCACATGTGGAATGTATAGGTGAACTCATTTGCTAAGATACACTGAGGCTTGATAAAAAGTTTTGCTCGATCGCCAATTCGTTAGGATAATCTTAGCGGCGGCGGAATGAGTAATTGGAAACATTCGCGCTTTGTCTCTACTTACATAAGTATATATATGAGTATGAATCATCATACCGACATAAAACTCACATCTCCCTCGCGCACCTCTCTCAAGCAGACCCAGATAAATGCGAATGCAAATTGCATCTCAGGCGGGTGTCAGAACACGGGAAATAATATGTGGCCAAAGATACAAGAAAATCACACATATACACCTAGATCTGTGTTTTCCTGGCAACTAGCATCCAGCCATGGCATAACAAAAGGATAACATAATACAATTTACCTTGGGTTATTATTTACATTAGTTCTCCTAGGATTCCCTGCATCGATAACAAGAGATGCACACAAAGCGAATGGATGAGGCTATGGCAAGAAGACGACAGCATCAACGACGACGATGATAATAATAATAATGATGATGATGAGCTCGAGAGGACTTCCTTCTGCGAGATGAGATGTTACTGTGGCTGGACTTTGTTGTCCAACGAGCTTGACCTCTCCCATAAATGAATCCCTCGATCTGCCTCGTTCTCCTTGCCATCTGCTAGATAATGGCACTCTACCTTTGGGCTTTTGTGAAAATCTAAACCGTAAGCTGGTTTGCCATAAATATTTTGCAAAAGCCAAACCTCTTTCCTTTTAAAACGTCTAACCTCGTCGTCTTCCTCGTTCTTGTTGGTCTGGGTCTCTTTATGTTCTGGAATGATTTGAAGAAAACTCCAAGCACACACACACACTGCGACTAAATGAGGGGTGCAAGTCAAATGAATGACCAAAAACCAAATTCATCATAAAAGGATGAATTTAACCGACTTAGGGATTTCGGAAGATCCTTCTTCTTCTTGTATATCTTTCGTAGCTGAGTGCCTAATTGCATACTGTAGTGGCACTAAAATATATCTACATGCATATACTAACACATATATATGCATATCCTACTGCAACCAACCGCCTGATGCGCATTCAGATCATCATTATCATCATCATTTATAGCCGCACCTCCTTCCACAATCCCACCACCTCGTCCTTTATGCCTTAAGTGTGGAATTAGGTATCCTTTGAGTATTTAGTTTTGGTTTTTTTTTGTCCATCTTCTTGAATCCTTGATGCGTTTCCCTAAGGAATTTCTTCTAAATTACGAGACCAACTATACATACATAGAATGCAAAGAGAAGGAGCAGAAACGGCAATTTCAATGGAATCAAAATTCGTTGAAGCTTTTGTGGGAGTTGCTAAGATACATATTAGTAAAATTTCCAAAATAGCCAGATATAGGTGAGATAGAACAAATGCATGCTCAAATTAGTCTTCATACTGCATTTATGTTCTTTGTCCAAAATTTAATTAAACAAATCGAAGATTTCAACCTTCGAAGGTATGTACCATACGAAATAAGAGATTATTTTCCTCAAATATAGAATTACACAATTGTGTGAACGAACAACAATGACAGCTTTTGTCGAAAGCATTTGCTAAGTTTGTTACTCATCTAAATAGAATACGTCAATTTCCAGATCATCAGTTAAAATTTGTTGACCATTCATTCCTTAAGGACTATAGGGGCGTGCAGGTAACAAACAAGCAGCTTGAACATTTTAAAATTTAACATCATCATCATCGGCTCGACAACCGGGTTCCGGTCCTGGCCTCTTTCAACAAGTCTCTCCACCTATCCCTGGTCCTGGTCTACGCCATCTATCCAGCGCAAGCATGATCTACCACGCTGTCGTCTACCATAGAATGTACCACAAAGAACTTTTCGAGCAGGTTCGTCTTCGCTCATGCGAGCTAGGTGCCCTGCTCACCGGAGTCTACCGAGCTCAATTTTTGTCACGATATCTGCTTCAAGGTAGATTGCGTACAGTTCATGATTGTAACATCTCCGGAATCGTCCTTCCTCACATACGGGGCCAACAATTCTCCTTAAGACTTTTCTCTCGAACGCAGCTAAGAGGTCGGAGTGCCTTTTGCTAAGCACCCAAGTCTCGGAGCCATATGTGAGTACTGGCAGCACCATCGTCCTGTACAGCAGCAGTTTTGAAGTTATGGTGAGATTTCTGGATTTGAAGAGCTTTGACAGACTATAGTAGGCTCTGTTGCATTTTTAGAAGCCGCCCGCGTATTTCTTCTTCTATTTTGTTATTGGCTGCTACTATTGACCCCAGCTGTTTAAAGGATTGCACCACTTCAAATTCGTGCTCGATCTGGATGAAGGAATCGTGTAGATAAGATACAGCTTGTTCGGTTCTTCCGATGATGTCGATGTCGTCTGCGTGAGCCAGTAACTGGCTGGACCTGTTGACGATGGTCCCTCTTGTTGCCGTGCCAGAGTCACGGATTGCTTTCTCCAATGCCAGGTTGAAGAGGAGGCATGCCAAACCGTCCCCTTGTCGGAGTCCATTAAAGATTTTGATTGGTCTGGATAGTAATCCGGCTATTTTTCCTTGGCTTGTTACGTTAGTCATGGTCAACCTACATAGTCGTGTCAATTTATTTGAGATGCCGAATTCTCTCATGGCTTTGTAAAGTTCTACCCTGGCTATGCTATCATAGGCGGCCTTAAAGTCTATAAACAGATGGTATGTTGGGATGTTAAATTCTAGACATTTTTCCATCGCCTGCCTAAGGGTAAAGATCTGATTAGTTGTTGATTTGCCTGGAATGAAACCACACTGATATTGTCCGATGACGGTTTTAGCGTATGGGATTATCCGGTCTTGTAGGATAGACGAGAGTTCCTTATAGGCGGTACTCAACAACGTGATACCTCTATAATTGCTGCACGTTGTGACATCTCCCTTCTTATGTATGGGGCATATTATGCCTTTTCGCCAGTCCTCTGGCATTTCTTCCTGCTTCCATACGTGCACTATAATATCATGAATTGCTTGACGTAAGGCTGGCCCGCCGTGATGAAATAATTCGGCTGGTATGCCATCGGCTGCCGGGGCTTTGTTCTGTTTAAGCCGGCCTATAGCCTTCTCAACTTTTTCTATGCTTAGTGGCGGCAACATAGGGTATTCTTTTTGCAGTAGTGGAGCCTCCACTTCTGCAGTGAGCTGACCATTTAGCAACTCATTAAAGTACACTTCCCATCGCTCCAGTATGCTTTTAGGATCAGTGATCAGATTTCCCTCTCCGTCCTTGCAGTATGTGCAGCGTGGTGTGTACTGTGTGCGGACCTCACTCTCGGCTATTTTCTATTTCACAGATTAGGTTCTTCTCCCAGGCTGATTTTTTTTTCTGCGAAGCCGTTTTTCTATTCTTCTGAGCTCTTTATATTCCTCTTCGCGTGCCCGCGTTCTATGAGATTGTTGCATTGCTCGGTACGCAACATTCTTACGTTCAGTCTTCAGTCGCTAGCTTGCATTCATCATCAAACCAGTCGTTCCGATTTATACGACTGCTGCCTAAGATGGAGTTGGCAGTACTAATGACAGTATTTTTAAGACGTGTCCACTTTTCATTTACGCACAGCATACTGGCTGCAGGACTTACTCTCCTTAAGTCAGGTGTTTCTAGGGCGAGTCCTAACGCATTACCAAAGGTGTTACTGGTGTTTTCATTGCGCAGGGCAGCCGTGTTGATTCGAACCTGATCGGCGGATGCAATGCGTCTTCGCAAGGCAATCCGCCCTCGGAAAACCATACCAACAAGATAGTGATCCGAGTCGATATTGGCACCTCGGTACGTTCGTACCGTCATCAAGTTCGAGTAGTGGCGACGGTCTATCAACACGTGGTCTATTTGGTTACGAGTGACTCCATCAGGTGATACACAGGTGGCTTTGTAGATATCTTTACGCGGGAACCTGGTACTCGCAACGACCATGTTTTTCGATGCTGCCAATTCTAAGACTCGAAGTCCATTATCATTAGTGTTCTCATGCAAACTATGGGTGTCTGCGTAATGCCTGAATACCGGCTCCCGACCTATTTTTGCGTTCAAACCCCCAAGGATGATTTTAACATCATACCTTTGAACATACATTGAGGGCCCTCTCGACTTGTTCGTAGTAAGTCTCTTTTTCTTCGTCTAAGGACTCCTCCGTAGGTCCGTGAACGTTAATGAGGCTGATGTTCGTAAATTTGCCTCACACGCGAAGGGTGGATAACCTTTCGCTTATAGCGTTAAAGCCGATGATAGTAGACTTCATTTTTACGCTAACTAGGAAGCCTACCCCGAGCACATGGTGTTTTGTATGACAGCTGTAATGTACGTCATGTTCTTTCTTCTGTAAAACACCATTCCCTGTCCATCTGATTTCTTGGAGAGCTGTTATGTCAGCTTTATATTTTGACAGGGCATCGGCTAGCTGCTGAGCAGCTCGAGCTCTATAGAGCGATCGTACGTTCCATAAGAAAATTCGTAAGTCGTTTTTCCGTTTTCTTTGCGTGGGTTGTCGTCGTGTGATCAGTCCGTTTCCGAGGCTTGTTGTCGTTCTCGAAATTCTTTTAGTTTTACGGGACAGGGAATTAACCTGTCGCCAACCTGAGGAACCAGCCTGATCATATTAGCCAAACCTTTTTTAAAAGGCTTGTTTCTAGCGGCCGCCGCGGAGAGGCTACGATCACACTTCCACCAGTCCCGAATAGTTACGGCACATGCATGTTTTCGTTTGCTACATGTTGTTCCCCCTATTCGTCTGATGGCTGACCGCAATAGAAAGTACTAAAATCGATATTTCAGTACTCAAAGCTTCCAATGCAAACACGATGTAGTAAGCATTGTTTATATACAATGGTAGTAAGTAACGCAATATTCCCAATGTAAAGAGGGTGGGGTTGCCAGATTTGTCTTACACCTAGTCGGGACAAATGGCTACGATAATGAAAAATTTCAACATACCTATTGCCCGGGACAAAATAAATAAAATGCACGACTAGATCGCGCGAACTTGCTCTTATATAAAAGTACTTTGGAATTTAAAATACATTTTACAAATACAAAATATATGGATTAAATCAGAAAATAATGTTCAAAGTTTAAAAATCATATTATTATTGAAGTAACAAATTTCCTTAAAATTTTTCGACAAACAAAAATTGGGATGCCAATTTTAAGTATTTAGTAGTATAGATTTTAGGGAATAATTTCAAAAAATAATCACATTTCAAAGGCAGCGAGTCTTTATTTGATTTTGTTTAAATATATACTTGCCATTAATAAGATTTGTTTTTATTAACAATTTTGCCATTTGTTTGACAACAAATTTGTCAGTGGTCTAAATTCAACACAAACAACATCTTTACGTTTAGAGTGAATTAATTATTTTGACATTGTTATTATCAATCATTATCTAAAATGAGTTCATAGCCTACACGATGTTTTTAAGAAATTTATTTTTTTACCTACTACATTCATATAACCATCAATTTCAACTCATATTTCAATTTGACATACAATAACATTATACTTTTCCAACGCATCCTTAAGCGTTGTGGATTGTCTTTTTTTAGGTATATATCGTAACGGATGCAGTTATTGGCACCCCTAAGGAAATTTTCATAAAAATAAAATTTGAATTTTTTTTCTTAAACTTTATATTTTTTCTTATTTTATAATAAAATGTTAATGTTATAAAAATGTAGATCTAGGAATATTTAACTTTTTGGAAGCCGAGCTTTCCTGAATATCATTTTTGTTGTAGTTCTCTGTTTTTCGTGGTGTTTTTTGAAACTGAAAATTGTCGATTGATATAGTTATTGGCACTCTTAAAAGTGCTAATAATTGAAACCCTCCTTTTTTGCAGGACCTATTATTGGCACCCCTTTTTCTTAAAATTAAAATATTTGTTTAACAAAACATTATTAAAAACGTTAACTTTGATATATTTGTATACCAAAAACTTGAAATTTTTTATAAATATACCATAAAATAATCAAAAACGAACGCTTACCAAATTCTATTTCCTTCAATTTTTGATCACTTTTTCACAACACTAAAATGTTTTTACTTTCGCATATATAGAAACGAACTGAAGAGGAGATTAATCAAAACAAAAACACAATAATGGGGAATTACAGTTTAAGAAAAAACAAACACCTCGGGTCAATAGATTTTATAAAAACCATTTTGACTGAAGGGGTGCCAATAGTTGGTCCAAAATAAGGAGGCGCCAATAATAATCCGTTACGCTGAAATATCATTTAAATATCATTTAAATTTGCATTTATTTTCTAAAAAATTACAAATTTATTTTACTACTTTTAACCCTAGAAAAATAACCATATTTCATATCTCATAAGAGAAACACATAATTTATGCATCGATTCGACGTGGGTTATTTATGAAGGGTTAAAAATCAGCTGATTTTGTACTGTTATAAATGCCAATCATACTCGTAGCTACCAACTTAAAAATTTGAAGTAAAAGTGCTTATGAGGTCAATAAAGCATTTTATTCGGACTTGCATTGCTGCACTACACCCAAAGAAAAACCTGTGTAAAATTAACCTACATCGGGGTATAAACTAAGTTACTCCTAGCTCCTAGGGCAGTTTTGAACTTGGTAAGTTCTAAAATAACATACCTTAAATTGCTAAGGCAAAACAAATTTGTTAGGAACTGTCTAAATAGGTAAATTTATGCAAGTTTATCTATGGAATTTTATCTTAAACCTTTTTTGAATAAAGCTTGACAACTAGGTAAATTTACCATAGTTCTTTGGCTAAATGAAGCTTTCAGATAAGATAAATCTATCAGGAATAAGATAATTTTTACCTAGTTTCTCTTCCAATGAGAGGTGATAAAAAGAGAACAGAATATTTGTAAGCTTAATAAAGAAAGAAACAAAATACTTTTTAAGTTTGTGTGTATACATGATTTGCTATGCCAACAATACTGATAGGCTGATAGTATTTATTTTGTAAGTCTATCAATTATCTTATTATAAGGGCCATGCATTATATTTACTATTTTGCACATATGGGAACCGAAATATAAGTGCGGTTGAAATTGTATCTACTAATTCTAACATTTTACGTCGAAAAAACACAAAGCGCCTTCAAAATAATGCATATTGCATATTTTAATTATTTTATTTATAACTTTTATCGGAAAAAGGGTTACCATATATTTTTCGTAAGCAAATAAAATTCAAATTAACTTTTAAATCTGTTTTGTTTTTATTTAGGTCATGGGTCATTTGCGT
Organism: Philhelius festivus; assembly: GCA_963931855.1. Lineage (NCBI taxonomy): Eukaryota > Metazoa > Arthropoda > Insecta > Diptera > Syrphidae > Philhelius > Philhelius festivus. The sequence goes on along the minus strand of OZ007555.1, from coordinate 149,377,722 downwards.
GTGAGAGTTGATAGGAAACCGGAAAGGTCAAATTTAATACAAAATATTCCAAATTACACACTGAGAAGCTTATGCTGCTTTTACAATAGTAATAAAATCTCATCTTTTCTGTAATTTTCTACTATTACTCTTGTCACAAAAAATTACTACTCGTGTAATACAACATAAGAAATAAATTTTTTTTGTCAATAGTGAACGAAAAGGTAGTAAGTAGCAATAAAGTCTCCAAGATGTTAATGTATTTAGTATAAATTGAAAAAAGTTACACAATATATAATAATATAATAAAATACTTTCTATGCAATCACCATGAAAAACGAAACATACCACCTAATACATTTTAAGTCAGTCAAGTGCTACAGCCAAGTTAATTTATCAAAATCATAATTTTTTAAGATATGGTAACCCTCAAATACTTCGTTTGTTTGTATAAATATGGCTGCCGCTGACGAGACACTTACACTTCTAGTAACATCTTTATTCTTTCTATGGGATTAAAGACGCTTCTTTACGATTTATGTTTACTCACCTGCGAGTGAGAAAAGAACGTTGACATCAGAAAAGTAGGTAGTTTTACCTGTTCGTGAGGTAAATCTGCCTTAAATATAACTTGATTAACCCGCACATTTTCTAGATCTGTGGAACTTTACGTTAGCCCTAAGGCAATTCTGCCCTTAGGTTAAGGTAATTTTTAAATCAATAAATAAAGTTGGAGGCAAACTTACCTTAGCCCTAATGAAACACCTAAGCGCTAGGGCAAAGTTACACATCAGATTCATGTTTGCAATGGGAGGTAAAATCAAGTTATATTAAGGCAGTCTAACCTAAATCGCATTACCTTAACAGTGCATAAATCGTCTTAGTTCTCAGGTAAAATTATGTATGTATGTCTAACAAAAATATTTACCTAAGGCGTTTAAAGTAATTTTACACAGTATTTTTCTCTGAGTATAGGTAAAGATACGCCTGCTGTCAGTTTACAGTTATTTAATACTATCTACAAGATAAAGGATTTTTTTATTATTTTATATTAAAATCACGTTGCTCACCGTACATACATATGTGTGGGATAACAACATTTCCAAACTTAATAAACATCCTAAACTAAAAGCAAATATTTAATATTTACACTATTTGAACTAAAATCATATTTCGAAATACATTATTCCATTTCGAATATACATAATTTACGAACTACTATAACTATAGTATAGAGACATAACTTAACGTAATGACCAGGCATTCTGAAAAGTAAAGTCAAGCAAAGTCAAAGTAAAGTCAAGTTAAGAAACTTAAGTCAATGTCAAATTAAAGTCAAATCCAAGTTAAATTTTTCTATATTTTGTCATACTTGAAATATCTAAATTATAACATTTAAATTATAATTTCATTTAAATTATGAGCTAAAAACTATTAAGTTGAATTAAAACTAATTAAACTTAGACAAACTCTATAGTGTTCCAATTTATTCCCTTTGCCTCCCCCTACATATGTTAAGAAATAATTTTCGAAAATCAAATTTTTCTCAAAAATGGCGCCTTGAATTATGATAGAAACTTTTTCCTTTTCCCTCTTTTTACGATTTATAATTCAATAAAACAAAATTTGAAATTGAAACTTTTTTTTGATTTTTTACTTTCTCATTACCGGCTTAACCGTTTTTATATTAAATTTTGTATGCAGAAGCTTCTAAAAAGTATTCAAAATATTGCATATAAATCATAAAAATATTAGAATTTAATATCCGAAAAACGGAAAAAAAAGCACTTAAAATTTGTGTTCTTAAAAAAGTATAAAAAAATTAGCTCCAGCTACTAAACGTGTTCTTTCAGGTTTTTTTAAAAATGAATTTCATGCTTTTGAACGTTTTTCTATCCATTTTTTAAATTAAAAATCTCTTGAACATTTTCAATTTTTTTGTCTGTCTATGCCTAAATGGGTAGCATTTTAAAATTCCCCCTACACTTTTTTTCTTTTTTTTAAGGCCATCAATAACGGCACCACTAATAAAAATGTTTTTTCGAAATTTTGGAGAGTATTTTTGAAATCAAAAACTGTGCCTACCCCAAATTTTCTTAAAAAAATAAAATATAAAAACAAACTTTCTTTAAGTAAAATCTAGCTAATAGTTAAAAACAATTTCGAAAAATGGTTTTCAATGTTACCCCCTAAAACCATTTTTTGTTTTCGATTTTCTCAAAAACAGCAAAACTGATTATGATCGATTTTTGCATAAAAACTTAAAGTTGTAGTACTAAATTTTATTTTCAAAACTCTTAAGAATATTTGACTCAATTTTTGATGAAAAATATGTCCATTTTCGAAAAGTCAGGATTTATAAGGAGATTCCTATGTACATTGAACAAGTGGACCTACTGAAACGAAAGCCATACTGCCAGTTATGGGCAAGCTTTCGCTCTTAAAGATATTTCTTGAACTGATAACTAATCAGCGTTTCGATGACATTCAAAAGAAGGGACGTAAGTGCAATTGGACGGTTGAGGGAGAAGAAGATTCCCATTTCTATCGCTTATCAATATTTTTGACGCAAACTCGATTTTCTTACTGCAAAGTTTCAGCTCAAATGACGTTATCGAACAAATTATTTTAGCAACTGTGTTATCGAAAACAATGCTTTTGCACAAAATTATTGTTTTGGGTTTTCGAACAGTTGCAGTTTTTGCTTAAGAACATCTTGATATTGCATTTTTCAACACAAATGATATTTTCGAAACTCCTATAAGGCCGAACTATAACCTTTATTGGGACTTTTGCTCGGGGCTGGTTTTTGACTTCAGCTTTATTTAACAAAACCAATTTTCTTCAAATTCAATATGGCGGTGAACGCTTAAGTTTTGTCAGGCCCCCTTTGTGTAAGAATCTAAGCATCTAAAATGCCAAGTTGAAAAATATAAATCGTAGAAAAATATGTGGCTATTAGAACCAAAGTTGCAGGCAGGTAATTTTTGAAAAACTTTGATTAAGTCCATTTTTAATCTTTGAATACAAAATGGCGGCCAATGCAAAATGGGTGACGATCGAAGAGAAAAGACTCGCTAGGAATCTAATTTTTCCTATTTTTCAAGTATTTTCCGACTGGGCTAAGTATTGTTTTAATGACTTTCTTCGACCCTGGCAGTGGTAGTTGATGATTCTCCGTTGTGATTTATGATAGTGACAAGCAAATAAGTTGGGTTTTTCTAGGTCTGGGGCGAGGTTGATGGCGAGCCACTGCTACCTCTGTGAGTCCATACCAATCCTATGTAAATTTTAATTGTAAAGATACTTAATGAACGCTATTTCGTAAGCCAAAGCCAACATTTTATATAATCCCTGGTCTGCCTTCACTAGCTCTCGCAGGTTCTTGAATTTCAAACCATACCCCGCAAAGTTGTATGGCCAATTTGAGCATCTCGCCCTCTGTTCTAATCAACAACAAGTTCTTCATCTATTTAATTAAAAGTGTTCTCACCTTAACCAGATCCTAATTTATGGCCAAGTTCATCAATGAACCGAGTGTAGATATACACCGAGAAGTAAAGAGTCTCCAGTCCACCGAAGCAGCTTCCTTCGATTAAGGAAAATCAATGAAAAACGGAATCCACAGTACAAAGATGTTTAGTAGAGTATAGACACATCACTAACGGTATGTTAGAAACTTGCAGCGAAAACTCAATCTATTGGTATTTCGTACCAACGACACCCGAGCATATTTTTTTCCCTTTGTCCATCTGACCAGCTTTGAAGAGAGATGTTTTAGTGGAATTAAAGGCAGATATACCGGGTGGTAGAAGGAGAGCAACAAAAAAAAAAAACTTAAAAAAGGGGGTGCGGAAATAAATACCTTAACAACCGTCCCAACGGGCGGTAAATTGATTTTCAAAAAATGTCCCCGTGCGAAACATCGAAGCAAGACGTCGCGTCGCGTCGTAGTCATTTACGTTTTTTTAATACATAGTTTGGTCGTAGTCGTCGTCGTCGTTCCCCTTAGTTGTATGGCAGATCCTTCAGTATACCTACACTACAGTGGTGTTGGAGAGTGAGTGAGTATTTTGTTGTCGACATCGGCAACATAGACGTGTCGCTTTTAGTCATAGCAGTTTGCCGTCAGAAAAGCGATTTAATTCGCTTTCTCTAACGATCTTCCTCCTGCCGTGCAACACGACTCAGGACTCACTCAGTTAGAGTCCACCCACCTTTGGTCGCACATAAGCACAGCCTCGAATGTCCTTATTGAATTCTATATTGAAGTATTTTGTCGCCTTTTAACCTCCCTCCAATGCGCCCTGTTTTATCAAGAATGGTGTCTTGTCAGTAGTTCGGTCTCATTTAGCTCGCTCGACGACGACGACGGCGGCGTTGTCCGTGTTAAGCAGGACAACAAAGAAAAAAGGAACTAAGGAAGAAGAGTAAAAAAAATAAGCGAGTGTCAGGAAACACGTCCGGGTAACCCACTTGTATTGAAAAACTCAAGCAAACTGCACTGGGAGGGGGGGAATGTCCTTTGCGGGCCTTTGCTAACAATCTAATTTCTTCATGTATCGACTAACGCGAGATAGCAAGGACATCACACTTCCCACCATGACTCCTATACCTACTCCTCGATAACACATCTCTGAGATAAGAAAAATCTCACAGGGAGTTCATATAAACATCACGGGATATGTCATGAACTTGTCTCTCCCGACGACACGAACGACGACTACGACAACGGCGGCGCGGCGGTGGCGGTGGCATCAGGCAATATCTGCGACATCCAGGTCGAAATAAAGGCGAATTTAATTAAAATCCTGATTATCCCGTGGTGGGTTGGCTTCATTTTCAAAATTGGAAATAGACGCATTTTGCTTGCGTGTGGTGTGGTGTGTGAAGTGTGAGTGAGTGTCGTTGGGTATGATTTGTGTATGTGGTGTAATTCGATTTTAAGATGAATAGAAGGTGAGGGCATTCAGTATAGGTAGACGCGGTCAAGCTTCAAAGTTATCATTGTGAACATTACATCCATGATAAAAATGGGCACCATTCAATCAACCACTTTAAAACCCTCTGGTCAACATGCTCACTTTGGTTTTGTATGGGCTAGTGGAGTAGAAAAGTTTATTGGGCGTAGTTCAGTTCGTTCTTAAAGGCCATTCTTACTACGCAATATTCATAACTAATTATTTTGGTTTTTGGGCGTTCTTAAGGAATTGCTTACCTTATCTTTTAATAAACAGTGTAAAGTTTATTTTTTAAATTTGAGAACTTGAAATTTCGATGATTTGTAAGGTATGATAATGCACGAGCACTAAAGGGGTTTTAAATACCCTTAAACAATGAGACATAGTGCGAGCGTAAAAAAACTGGGAAAGGATTTAAGAGGAGGTTCCAATGCACAATAGTTTTGAAGTTCGGGATATTGAAATAGGATGGAAAAACAGAGCTGCGAGAAACACACAAACTGGGTACTGATGGGCATTCCCTCTAGCGCAAGTAGTTTTAAGGATTGAATTGTCTTAGGGTAGGAATGCGATGATTGAAAAAAATAAAGAAAAAGCTTTCGCAATTCTGTATTTTCGGACTCGTCCAAATTGGTGTGTCGATGTTCTTAAAGCTAACGTGTTTTGTGCTCACTTTTTTTTAATTCTTTTTTTTTTTTTTGGATTTAAAAAAAAAATAGTTAATTACTCGTACCTTAAAAGAAAAATACAAAAAACAAACAAACTGATAAAATTCGCATTAGGTATATAAAATGGACTGAGTAAAACTGATTAAAAAAAATTAGGTCCCGCAATTTTGTCTGTCTGTCTGCTCGACTACAGCCTAAATGGCTGGGCAGATTTTCGTTAAACTTGGTAGATTGTAGATATCGTTTTTAAATTTTTCCCCCCACAAGTTTTTCCCTTTTTTTTATAAGACCAAAAATATCGGTACCTGCCAACGATTTTTTTCGAAATTTTATAAAGTATTTTTTTTTTCTCAAAAACTCCATCTGAATTTCTTAGAAAAAAATCAAAAACTTCATTTTGTTAGAGCAAGGTAATGGTTGCAAAAAACCTTTCGAAAAAAGGTTATTAATGGTACCCACCTGGAACAATTTTTTTTTTTGTTTTTGATTTTATTAAAAACGGAACAACCGATTTGGATAATTTTGTGTGTGCTAAAGCTCCACAACTGTTTGAATTTCATTGTGGATTCAAGTCTTCCATTTTTTTTTTTGGATTTTTAAAAAAAGTTTTAATTTTTTTTTAAACGCAATTTTTAGAAATTCCATTCTTGATTTTTTTTTCTAATCTTGACAAATTAAAGTTTCTCTATACAATCTACAAAAAGTGAGAAAAAAAATTATTTTAGCTAAAAATAACGATACCCATCATATACAAATGTTAAAAAATGGTTTCGAAAATCGTATTTTTCTTGAAAAAGGCACCTAGAATTTTGATAATTTTTTTTTATTTTGATTAATTTTTACGATCTATAATTTAATAAAAAAATTGAAATAACTGACTGTACCTACCATAGAACCATTTTTTTAAATTTTGAATTTCTCATTATCGGAATAACGGATTTTAATGAAGTTGTATAGAGAAGGTTCTTAAAAGTTTGAAAAACATTGCAGTTAAAAACTTAAAAAAAAAGTATTGTTTTAATTTAAAAAAAATCCTTTTTTTACATACTTTTTAGCATTCGCTTAAAGGCTTTCACTTTTACCCCACAAGTAAGGGATGTGGTCAACCTACCTAGTTTGAGGCATTATCTTAAAAACCTGTCAATTATTTTTTTTTGAAATATGATTTTTCTTTGTACAATAATAAAAAGTTAAATTTGGCGTACTTACACAAACTGCTAAAGAAGTTGTTTTAGTAATTTCAAAAATAAATTTTTTGCTTATGAACATTTTTTTCTCTAATATAAAATTCATTTTTGAAATTCATTCTTAGTCTTTTACATAAGAGCAAGATCAGGCGACCCAGTCGTGCATTTTATTTTCTTTATTTTTACAATTTTTTTTTTCGAAATTTTATTAAATATTTTTTTTTCTCAAAAACAGTTCTACAGTTTCCTAAAAAAAATCACAAAATTTAATTTCTTTTTAAGCTAGGTTATCCTTGAAAAATAAATCTGGTACAAACGATTTTGATAAAATTTTGTATGCTTAAGTTTGGATACTGTAATAACTTATGTAATTAAACCTGCTGTAATATTTTATACTGTATTAAGAGCTTTTTACAATATCGAATAGCTTTTGTAAATATTAATTTAAGAATCAATTGAAAAATGATTATTATCAAATTGTATAGCAACAAAGATTGTCATTAGAGCTGTAGCGAATCGTATGTATTCGTTACTGAGTAACGGGTATTCAATGAAATACCAAGTAACGAAACGATACTCACAAATCAGAGTCGTTACTTGCACGATGTCGTTACTTTTTTTTTGGCACAAATTGCAATGAGCAAAAAAATCGATTTTTCGGTAAAAAAAATTCAGATTTTGTAGATGTTTTTTAATCCATCGGGATCTCAGCCATCCTCCAATGGAATTTGACAGTTTATGCTTTGGTTGATGGGTAATATTCTATTTTTTGACCTACTTAGAGTATTCCTGTTTAGATGCTTTCCAAAAGCCGTAAAATCACGATTTTCCTGAACAAAAAAAAAATCCAAAACATTAAGATTTTTCAGGAGTTTTTCAATCAATAGACATTTGAGATCTTCTTATTCGACTAAAATAAAACCAACCAACACATTGCGTATGATTTACGTATTTTGTTACAGTAACGATACTCATATTTGGCTTATACTATAACGTGGTACATACGAATTGTATTGGAATACCTAAAGTAACGATAGTAACGAGTAACGACATTTTTGTAGCGGGTACTCATACCTAAAGTAACATATGCATTTCATTTTGTATGGTATTCATTTTGTCGTTACTTTTACAGCTCTAATTGTCATATCCAAATAAAATTATATTTCTTTAAGATATTCTGTGGAATATTCTTGAACCTTATGCCTCAGAAGTGGGATTCGGATTAAAAAAAAATGTTTAAGATTCACTTGGCTTATATTGAGCGCCAAGTCCTGAATGAAGCATTGACCGCAACGAATGTGCCGTTTGAGAAAACGGCATCTGTGGCTAAATTAAGGCCATTATACAATGATCTAGTGACCAAGAGAGGAAACTCTAATCCTGATAACGATGATAACCAAGAACCTGAAGATTAACTGAAGTCATGAAAGTTAATAATCTCGATGTATAAATGAACCGTGTACACAAGGAAATAGAGTTGTTGCGAAAGCGAAAAGAATTACAAATATTGAAAGACGAAACCGATCGAAATTCGATTTCCTGGCTTTTGAAGCTGTGGTACAAACTTTTAATGGTAATGGCAATTACGACACTCGTAAGTTGTTTTGATTACATCTAAGATGCTTTTGTAGTACTGGGATTCAACGATCATGCCAAATTCGTAACCGTACGAAGTCTTCTAAGTGGAACAGCAAAACTTCTCTTACGTACAACTGCTCTTCATACATAATATGAAAAACTCAAAAAAGCTCTGATGGAAGAATTTGGTCGTCTGTACACAATTAATGAAGTATTCCAAAAGATGAAATCACGTAGTTTAAAGTCAAATGAATCTGCTAAAATGTATGTAATTGAAATGCAAGAAATTGCTCCACATGCCAATATTCCTGAGGCAGACCTAATAGAGTGTATCATCGATGGGCTCAACGACCGGACCGCAGAAAAAATGTTTGCTATATTATATTTTATATGAGTGCAATTTCCCTCAAACAATCAATGTTACAACTGGACCGATATGAGAAGAGACGTCTGCGTCCTAGTTCCACAATTAAAAATTTGATCTCTGATGTTTAAACTATTGTAACCGCTGGAACGTCAAAGAAAGTTTATGCTCCTGTTATTGCCATCAAATTGCCAAGACCAAGCATGGACCAGAGGCGATGCTTTGACTGCTTGGAGTAGGGGCATTATCAAAGCCAGTGTTCAAAGCCGAATTGCTCACGAAGTTCATGTTTCTTGTGTCATAAAATTGGACATTTGTATCAAAATTGTCCTAAGAAGAAGTTCTTAACTGCTGCTGTATAGAAGAAAGCGTTGAAAACCAAGATGACTGCAATGCAGAAGCCTGCAACAAAATAGATGAAGAATCAGAAAAGATAAATGCGTTCAAAATGGCAAGTGTTGCCTTCATTGACAAACAAAATAAGTGCACTGAGAAAAATCATGTTTTTCTCCTTTCGATACCGGAAGCTCATGTAGTTTTGTAAAAAGATGTTTGGTACCATTCGTTTTTCAAAAGAAAAACGAAACCCTACTTCGAGGAATGGGAAATAAATAATTGAGAGATAACGACTATGCTTATTGGACGTGATGCTTTATACAATTTACTTAAGTCGTTTAAAGAAAGTTTATAACTAGTTTATTAATAAAACTGAAAGAAAATTAAACGAAAAATAAATTAATTAAATTATCAAAAGAAACTCTGAGTGCACTTATCTCTTTTGAATTATTAAAAATCCAAACCAAGTAGATGGTAGTAGTAAAATTGATTCCGATAATAAATTTAGAAAAAGTATTGCCAAATTTAAATTTGAAACCAAATAATTTTTCCTTGCCGTTGATAGAAGATTGTTTAGAGTACTTTGCCAATAAAAATATTTACCAACAATATACCTGAAAGACGGATTCCATCAAATACAAATTTCTGAAGAGTCTATAAAGTACAAAGCATTTGTTAAACCTTTTGGACAGTACGAATATGTTTGTATGCCTTTCGGTCTAAAAAATGCGCCTGCTGTTTTTCAAAGATAAATTTATTTAACATTCCAGCCGTTTATTGATAAAGGTTTAGTTATTGTTTATCTTGATGATGTTTTTATAGCAACCAAAAACATGAACACGCATGTTGAAATTTTTACCAAAGTATTGCAATTACTAAGAGAGGTTGGACTTGAACTAAATATGAAGTGCAGACTTGCAAATTGGATACCTCGGTTATAATATAAATCAAAACGGGATTCGTCAAAATAAAAACCAATTAGAAGCAATACGCACACCCCTGGCTTTGTCCCTGGATTTTCATGTATAGCTAGTTTATATCCTGGAACACTTTAATACTTTTCAAGATCACTTAACATTTGTAATGTGACTGATTGTGAAGCTCTATCTTAAACACTAAAAATAAAATGCACGACTGGATTGCACGTACTTGCTCTTATTTAAAAGTATTTTGGAATTTAAAAATTATTTAATATAATGATTTAATGATGGCGGCTCAAATGCATTAAATTTCCGTCTGATTTCTAAAAAAACTTAATATATGCAAACAAATTTTAAAAATCGTTTTATTATTTCGTAGTATAGGTTTTAGGAAATAATTTCGAAAGTAATCGTTCACACGTTTTTTTTTATTTACTTACATATCTACAAGCATAAAGCTAACAGATTTCTTCTTCAAAACTTAAGTATTACAATATTATATTAAAAAGTAAACAATAAGAATAAATTGGCCTTAAACAAATCCCTAGAATTACTTAATTCAATAGATTGACAAACTTCATTAAATTCCCTTATAACTAGATCTACAAATCGTAGTTTGTTCTGTAAAAAGATTCAAACAGAAATTTTCTACCACGCATAGCTCTTGACGGAACATAAATTGGTACAATTAAAAGCAAAGATGGACAACGTACGTGATAACATAAAATATCCCTCACAAGCATTATACCATGAATTTTTCTTCTTGATTCAAGAGACTTAATGCCTAGAAAAAGACATCTTGCTTTATAATCTGGGATAGAAGTCCACTTCATCTTATAAAATATGAATCTAGTAAACCGTCTTTGAACCTTTTCTAAACCATCAGAGCAGGTCTTAAAACCCGGATTCCAAATGACATCTGCATAATCCAATATAAGAGATAATATAGGCATAGTAATGCGTAAGGATTACTGAAATCATTACATTTATAAAAATATTAAAGAGGAGCGGACCCAAATGACTTCCTTGAGGAACACCTGAGCTGCATTGAATAGATCTCGAAAAAGTGTTATTTATTATGACTTTTTGAGATCTTCCTATTAGATAAGATGACAGCCAATCAAGAAGAGTAGAATGGAAACCATAAAGTTTTAATTTGTGTATTAAAGTGGAATGATCCACCGAATCAAAAGCTTTACTGAAATCGGTATATATCGCATCTACTTGATTCTTACTTTCAAACGAATTTAACACATAATTTGAGAAAAAAGCTAAATTAGTTGTTGTAGAACGACCGGAAACAAAGCCATGTTGTCAGTCAGAAATTATGCTCTCGGGTTATGAATTCCAATTTAGTTTTTACCAGGGATGGCAGATAACTTGGAAATAACACGATAATTCTCAATTTTATTTTTAGATCCAGATTTATGAATTGGCACAAGATAAGATATTTTCCATTCACTTAGAAATATACCCTGAGATAGAGATTGATTAAATATGCTATGCAAAGGATAGCACATGGACTTAGCACAATTTTTTAAGAAAAAAAGCGGATATACCATCAGCTCCAGGTATAGTTTGGGCTTTATAGACTGGAGTCCTGAACATATTTCCTCTAAACTGAGTTGTAATCCTCCGATATCAACGCTAGAGGTTGAATTATCCAAGAGTGTACTATAACTGTTATTTCTCGGAGGTGAATAAACGGATTGAAAAAAGTCAGCAAATAGACAAAGTATTGATGATGTTGTGTCTGATGCTTCAGTGTCCCCGAATGTCATTTGCTTTGGGTAGCCTGACGTATTTCTTTTCACATTTATATATGTGCAAAACGAAGAAGTATTTGTCTTAATGTTAGTCTTAATATTCATTATATTGTTGTGAACAGAGCTTTATACTACTACAGCGCCATCTGTTGGGAAATTGCATATCTAATTTATGGAAGAAACAAAAAGCTCTTTTCCAATGTCAAATGTATTTTACCTTATTCCAACCATCTAGAACATTCCAAGATGCGAACCTTCGAGAACAACTAACTTGAGTATATAAGGGAGTGCTCGCGGTAAGCACGGGACAGTTGATTTTGGATTATGAAAGTGTGCAAAAGTATTGCTTATTGGATTGTGTAAAACAAGTGTGATTTTAATAAAGTATTTGAGTCGATTATAAATTGAGATTTATTGTTGTGATTTGGAAAGTAAAAATAAAGAAGAAATATTAGTAAGAGTAATAAGTTTTATTTAGAGAACCTAGCAAAAATATTACAATATTATAACACTTGTGAAGGAATTTATTAAGACTAAAAAAATATTTGCGCAGTTTGCTAAAATTTGCGTAGTCTAAATTATCATTAGTTTGCTTATATTTGTTAAAAGCTTTACGTTTTAAATTTTCCAGATTAATTATTTCCTTGTTGTACCACGGGAGCTTTGGTTGAATATGTTTGGATATTCTCGAAAACGGAACGAATCTACTAAAACTGTCATAAATAATAGACACGAAACGCGAATACTTTTGTTCAAGGTTCAGATTGACAAGATTAATAGACCAATCAAAATTTTCAAGAAAATTGTTAAGTTCAATGAAATTTGCCTTTTTAAAGTTAAAGAAGATAGAACATTGCTTTGATTCTTTTGATAAATACCTATAAAGTTTAAATTCAATAAATAGTTCCTTATGATGAAGAGATTCATTAAGTAAAGAAAAGGGAACAATTGAGACTATTGAATTAATAAAATCATTACATACAAAAATTAAATCTAACAAATTATTTAAAGAATTATGAATACAATTGATTTGGTTGAGATTAAGTGAATAAAAAAGTGAATAAAAAAAAAATAAATAATAATCTTTCATCAAATTACATGCACTGAATAAATTATCATCTTCAGACCAATTCCATACAATGTTAAATAAATTAAAATCACCAAAACAACAAACATTATCAAAATCAAAACATAAATTATTAATATTTTCAATATTCATAACATGTTTTTCATAAATTTCAAAATCACTCTTAGGTGGAATGTAACTTACTTTAAAAAATAAAGTAACATTTTTTGTTGAACATAAATTGATCGATATACATAATTGCTCAACATCCAAATGAAGTAGTGAAACTTATTTACAACGTAGCTTGGTACTGACGGCAAACAAAATACCTCCTCCACGTTCAGAAAGGGTGTCACATCTGTCACATCGGTCCAGGAGGACAAAATGATGTAATTCGCCACACCAAAAGAGTCCAAAGTAATGAACTCTGTTGCATCAATGAAGTTGGACTCATTTTTTCGGAGTAGCGATTACTCAGATCGTGAGAAGGAGTTAGCACTTGCAGAGGCAGTGTTGTGTATCCATACCATTTGCCATTAGCACAGCTTAAGATCAATGGATTTCAACTGCAAATTGTTAAGCAAGCTGAACGATAAAAAGTTCTCCTGTTCTAGAACCAAAATCGAATTTGTTGTGAAGAATGTACTCTCTGCACATAAAGAGTTACTACAAGAACAAAGTAATATAAGTTTTGTATCAATTTTCTCCGATGCATCCAACAAAAAGGATCTGAAGCTATTTCTCACTGTTGTGAGGTGTCCCGCATCTGCTTCAAATAAATCTGGTCACTTTATATTTGGTGGCTCTTACAGATTGCTATAAGCAGCCTTTCAAATGAAATCGCGAGGGTTCTCTGTGGGATGGAAGACTAACAATGAACGTTCCGATCAACTATCTAAGCCGAAGCAGATTCTCAGATGAAGTATTGGCCACAGTTCAAATATCGTGAAGGATGGAAGTGATTTGTATTTGTATGCATCTTAGCCTATGAGAGTTTAGACTTCACTGTCGGAAATGGCGTAATTTAAAACACCGATTGATAAAAAGAAAATTTTTTTGAAGATAACGTGAGTAGGTATAAATATCTAAATACATACTGCAATATTTTAATGTAGATAGTTCAGTGTATAGATAGCTAAAATATTCATACAGAAAAACCGTATCATTGAGTTTTATTGTGGTGGATCGAGGACAAATATTAAAGTAAGTTGTGTATGGTGTGCTTTTCGATAATATCTTATATTCAGGCATTGGAGTATTTTCGCGAAAGAGCTTCCAAGGGACAAACTAACCATCTTATACATTCTCATCTATTTTCGATAGCCCCTCTCTAACTACCCCAAATCACCCATCAGACATTTTTATATGTATGAACGTTTGTAGACATTTTGGAGAAAAGGGTCTTTTACGTTGACCTACCACGAAGGCTTCATCTTCGTTTTCCGAAATAACTGGAAAATCGAAAACAACCCTCCCAAGATACAGTTGAGGGAATTACGTGTGTCCACCGTCCCGTTGTCGTTGTCAATGTCGACGTTGCTGCCACCGCTGCTGGCAATTTCACATGTCCTCAAAAAAAAAAAACATCCTGAAAATTCACCCGTCCCGTTTCGTAATCCTACAACAGAAAACACGCACGTTTCAATACAAATTTTATACATACACACACAGGTTCATCCACATTACAGAAACCAAGTTATCCATTTGGGACGAACGACAAGGACGAGAGCAATAGCTACGGCTACGGCAGCAGCGAAGATTTGACACGGGAACACACATTTTCGGACAACGCAACGACGCGCACAAGGCGATTTTCCATAATATCTTGTGCATTGTATGCGAAATAAGATATTCCTCCCCAACCATCAATCCAATCCATCTACCCACCCCCTGGCATTCTCCTGCTTTTCTAACGGCAAAACGAATATGTTGGCGAAGGATACTTTCGTGTTCGTCCGTCCGTCCAGGCGTTCGTCGTGTATGTTTTCGAGTATATGTTATATTTCTTCCAAGGACCCAAATAGGCGATTTTTTCTTCATTTCGCAAAAAGGACGTTTTTTCTGAATCCCCCTTCTCATCTTTGCCGCCCACCTCTCCCGCCGCCGCCACCACCGTCGCACCGTGTTTGTTCGGTTTTTTGCGCGCGTGTGATGGTCTGCGCGTTATTTATTTTCCTTTAGCGCTTTTTTGTCCGCCACCCTTGGGCTTAGGTTGGATATCTCATTTTTTTCGTGTTTGGTCCTTTTTCGTCCTGCCGTAGCTGCTACTGATGGTTTTTCACATGTGAGTGGTGTTTTTTTCGTGTGTTCTTTTTTTTTTTTGTTAACAATGTTCCACACATAAGATGTGGAATAAATTGGAAAAAATAAGACGAAGAAGAGGAGAAGATTCTAAGGATAAAAGAAGGCTCACCACTGCATGACGATGATTACGAAAAAAAGAAGCTGAAACGGCGAGAGGTGGAGGGTTTAAGTCGAGGGGAGATGGCCAGCCTTAGATGGATTTTCTTTTTACCCTTTTGGGAATTCTAAAAACGGTTTTTTTTTGTATGTTGGTCCAACCGTGGACCCGTTTGACTGAAAATGAAAACGGACATTGGACGGGCAAAAAAAACATCGAATTTACCAAGGATGGGAAAATATTTTTCATCTTTCTCAGAATGGGGTGGCAGTGGGGGTGGAGGATGAGTTGGGTTGGTCACTGCTTGCGTGTGTTATTTTCATCTTCTTTCCTTTTTTGCACTTTACAGAGTTCTCTGCATTGGTGGATTTGTGGCATGGTGAGCTTTTTAGCCAAAAAATGATAAGAAAGAAAAAAACATATTAGGCATAGACCTGGTTAGAAAGGTCCCCGTCCTGGTCCCGGCTCACTATGGGGTGCAATACCACATTGAATAATTCATAATGTGCGTTCATCCCTTTAGGCTTTATACCTACATTTTATTTTGTTTTGCTTCTCATCTCAAAAACTGAAGTGTTGTGTATTTCTACGACCATGAACAACCGCTCCGCTGAGGAACGGTAATTTTTAGAACGTTTTACTCAAATGAAGACTTAAACGTATCGAATTGTGGTAATTTTTCAGGGCACTAGGTACTTATTTTTTTTTGCTGGACGATTCTTTTTTACTTTTAGATTGATTTGGCCTGTTTGACCGTTTTGGTCGAAACACACCACTGAGGATATTATAGGCAGAATGAAATGAAGAAGAATGATTCAGGATAATTTATAATCGAAAACATGTATTTGTGTGCGGTCTATGCCTGCCTACCTACACAAATAGGTATATTGTAAGTTAAATAAGTGAGTAGATATCCCTTTTTTTTTGCTGTTTGTCCTTGGGGAATAGGTTCATGATATTATGAGTGCTTCATCTTAAAATTGAAAACGTTTAGTTTCAGCTTTAAGGCATATTGCTGTACTTACCAAGTTTGAAAAGTTATACTATAGATGTTAAAGGCTCTCAACGATTAAATTAAGTTAATTTGACTTTAAAAAGTGAACTTATTTCTGAACAGGAGGATTCAATTTTCAAATGTAGATAGGTATGTATGGGACATATAGGTACCTAGATCTGATTTGAAAACTTAACAAAGTTTGAATTAATGGGAGACAAACTAGAAAACTGTGGGGTTTTGTGTTTTGTTTTTAGTAATGGCACTTATTGCTAATTTATTTATTCAATCTTTAATTATGGTATCTTTATAAGACCATCATTGTAAATTAATATGCATATAACTTAAATGTAATATAGTAAATAACTTAATATAAGCATCTGACAGCTTAGATACCTAATTACAAAGAGTGAGTTTCTTAAAAAAATATTATCAAAAAGCTCTGAAACTGTCACATCTCTAGCAAACATTACTAAGTAACACTTATAGGTACGTCTCGCATTAAGCAAGCTCAAGCCAATCAAAAGAGACCTAACTTCATAGAGTGGCATTATGCCATCGATTTAGTTGAGTTTCCATAGAGCAAACCTTGTGGAATTTCTTTCCACAGATTCTATAGGCTTAATATTCACTTCATAAGAAGAGCACCAAATTCTACAAGCATATTCAAGTACAGATCTTACCAACGAAACATAGATCGACTTTAAGGTGTAGGGATATGTAAATTCCTTCGAGTTCCTTTTCAGGAAACCTAATAAACTCTTTGTCTTAAAAATAATATATATGAAGCGACCATTGAAATTTAAATGGAATACACCCAAATTCTTTTGAACGTTTACTCGTTTCAGCTCAGTATCTCCTATTCCATTAATAAATCCAATTGCTTTTGTTAAGATCAAGACAGTTCTTCTTGTATCTATCTACCACAGAGATATTGCTTGAACCAATTCAGTTGGCCAACGGTCGATTGCGCAGAGAGAGGATTTAAGAGAACAAAAATGGTGCGCAAGATATTTAATGAGTAAAGATTTTTCTTTAAATCTTACAGTGCCTAACTCAACTTTGCTTTGATAAATAGTTTAGGGATTATTGTTTATTTCTATGTTTTATGATTTGTGGCTTAGCAACAGAAAGGTTCCGAGGGCGTTATGTTTATATTTATTTTATGATGTTAGTGTTTATTTGATATATGTATTTATTATTTTTTGACTTGTTTGAATAATTTTTACCTACGAGTTTTTAAGAATTTATTTTACCCTAAAATAATTATTATAAATTTGTACTTCAGAAATAAATATAAAACATAATAATAAAATAAAAACAATATAAATAAGAATAATATAATATAAATAATAAATGTTCATTTACATATACTTAGTTTTAAGAACTAATGTCGCTTTCATAGTATCGTCACCTGGATTAATTATAATTGAATCCGAAATTGTGTCCCACGTCAGGTCGTGAGAAAAGTATTCTTCCTCAGTTCTTATGGCTTTTTCACACACTTTTCGCCAGTCTTCAGTTTTTATTTTTGAAAATTCTTCCTCTGCTAATTTTTGAACATCCATATGATAGGGTGGTAAACGTAGAACCTCATGTCCAATGCCGTGAATGGTGATCTTATGCTTTGGGTTGTGTGTAGTTCGGTGTTCTTTTACTAGCTCATACAGTTCAAATTTCAACATCTGTATAGTATGCGGAATATTGTTTTCGGTTAGCCATTGTATCATCTCGGATTTCTTGCTAGCGCTGTGTTGAAACATTTAAAGGGTAATCATAATCCCTTGAGCGCGGGTAGATTATAAAAAAAAATAAAGCAGAAGTAATTTGTTTTTCTTCTAATTTATTGTGGTACGAGGCGTTGTCCATTACAATAACTGAAGGTTCTCCAAGTTATTCAAACTTGTTCTTGGATCCATTTGCAGAAATTTTCGAAGTTCATGTTGTCGTAATAGTCTCCCGTTTTCGTTTTTCACGAAACCTTTTCCACCACCTGCATGCGCCATTATCAGCTTCTGTCCCTTTGAAATTGGCGTCTTCAACCCACTGCTACTGTCATCAGTCCAAGCCCGTGACCTTGTATGTGAGCTATGAATATAGCTTTCCTCCAAATAAATGATGTCATATCATTTTATTCTGTTCCCGGATTTTTTTCAGATACTTCACTCGCATGAGTTTATTATCATTTCTTTCACAGAGAATTTTCCGGTTGTTTTGCGTTTTTTTTTGTAGTTAAGTCCGTTTCTTCTTAGAATCCTGTTGAGAGGCGTAGTACTTAAATTAAGCTCAGATCTTCCTGGACTCGTTTTAAGGATATGATCATTTTTTCCTCCTGGTGGAAGTTGTGCATTATACGCCAAATAGCTGCGATGTCAAACTCGTCTAGTCCAGTTTTCCACTTCTTATGCTGCACTTTTTTATTTGGTGACTGCACAAACCCATATCTCTTCGTATTCCATAAAAATCCTTCTAATTGAACGTTCAGAAATTCCAGTAGTTTCCACTGTTTGCGTTGTTGCGTAACTCGCAGGATTTTCAAGAAACAAATTCTTTGCTTCTTCCAGTTTGTCATTATATATCTTAACAACTATCTTACGCGCCTGGCTTCCAGTAGGTTTTCCTTTTCTAAATGGATCCATAAAAATTTCTTTTAAATGTATTTCAATGTATTATTCTTGGTTGCTTTTTAAACTGAATTGCAAACCAAAGCAAATTCATTCTTAAAAACTCGTACGTAAAAATTGTTCAAACTCGTATAAGCACTAATCTAACTAACTAACACTAATCTACAATTAATCCCAACCCCACATGTCGAAAAAAAAATATATCAAATATACACTAACGCCAAAAAATAAATATAAACACAAAGCCCCCGGAACCTTTCTGTTACTAAGCCACAAATCATAAAACATAGAAATAAACAATAATCTCTAAGCTTTTTGTCATTAATCCTATGTCGCAGCTTGCAGGTAGTTTTTTTTGTCTAACCCAATTGCATTTTGCAATAGACTTATTTTTTATTATAGGTGCACTGAAATTTGTTCCAATAATAAACAAAAATTATTAATTTTATTTTTTCGAAGTAAAGTTTACACCTAAAAATCTTTTCTTTTTATCTCACCAGAGATGAAATAGTTTTTTAGACATCAAGCTATGAAAGAAAAATAAACCATGATCATATCCCATTCAAAGAAAGTCCATCACTGGAAATTAATTTCTATTTTACTGAGAGCGAAGCTACGAGTATAAACAAAACCAGCGTTGCCGCCAAAAAAAAATTTTTCGTGCCAAACTCTTTGAAAAAACGTGCCATTTGTGACATTTTCGTGCCATATGAAAAAAACTTAAGTTATTCTTTAAAAATAAATTTTAATTAAATACTATTACAAACAAATAACAAACAAAAAATCAGTTCCTCTATTCGAGTATAGGTATTTTCCAGAAACAGGAGTTTTTGGCAAGCTCATAACAAGTAATAAGTTTGTATTATTTAACTACCTATTTCAAATCACATGATGAGTATCTATTATTATTATTAAATAAAATGCACAACTGGATCGCACGAACTTGCTCTTATGTAAAAGTACTTTGGAATTTAAGATACATTTTATAAATATAAAACATGGATTTAATGAGATAATAATGTTCAAATGTATAAAATTGCCGTCTGGTTTCCGGAAAAGTATGAATTTATGCAAATAAACTTTAAAAAATCGTTTTATTATTAAATAAAATTTTTATATAAGAAATTTCTCTAAAATTTTTCAAGAAAAAAATGTGGGATGCGAATTTTAAGTATTTAATAATATCGGTTTTAGTAAATAATTTCAAAAAATAATCGTTCATAGGTTTTGAAGATATTGATTTAATTTTTTTTTTTTTTTTAAACCCAATAAATATTTTTTCAAATATTTTTATATACAATATTATTTTAAACTTAAGGGGACTCCTGCTAAAAATTTTGAGTTAAAATCCTTATAGCCGTTAATGAGAAAGTCGAAAATCAAAAAAACGGGTCTATGGCAGGTACCCCTAATAATATTTTGCCCCAAAATTTTTTTTGACCAAAATGTAGTCCATGCCCATAATGTCACACTTAATTTTTTTTATCAAAATCGTTAGAGGCGTTTTCGAGATAAATAAGATTTTGCATTACGGGTGTATGGGGGGTACCCTTAGTTTTGGAGCTAAAAAAAAAATTTCAATTTCTCCTCTAGGGAATCACCGAAGACTCTTAACTACCGAGATTGAAAGAAATAGGTCCAGTGGTTTAGGCTGTAGTTCGAGGTACAGACATACAGACATACAGACAGACAGACGGAATTGTCGGACCCACTTTTTTCGTCTTCGCTATCATCGTTATGTCAACTTTGATCAAAATTTCGAGTTCGATTTTTTTTCCAAATGCAGAACTTGCCCTATAGTTACGGTGACCATCCGTCCTCTTTTTGAGAGGAAAGTCCTTTCTTTTTGTGTCGTGTCCTTTCTGTTTGCTTTTCTTAGAGAGGACAGACATTTGTCCTTTCTTTTCTAAATTATCCTTTCAAGGTCCTCTTTTTCTCTTTCAAACCACGATTTTACGACTAGCAGCACTGCTTTATGTCATTGAATTCCGTCACATATTTATTGCTATTGTGAATGATTTTCAAATTTACATCTCCATCTGCAAGTTAGTGTCATTCGCATTGGCTTTCGTTCGGCTTTTTGAATAATAAGAATTAATGTTGAATATGACAATATATTAAAGCTCGTACAGCCTTATTTACTAACTCGTTTTAGCGACGAAGTAAAGTTACTTCGACTTTACAACGGCTCTAATCCTGAAAACCTTATTTATAATGAAAATGCACAAGGAATAGCGGTGGAAAAAGCTAAAACTGGTTCATAGGAGGTTTAAGGCCGTTTTATTTAGTATCTAAATGTCATTTTGAGATGACATCTTGTGAAATTTACAAAAGGGAGTGTAAGCAATTTTTGTTTTCGTTTCTTATAAAGAAAAAAAAAGTAGTACCCCTTGGCATAATGGTAAGTGCGTTGGACTGTCATGCGGAAGGTCTCGAGTTCGATTCTCAGCCGCTGCAAGAAAGTTTTTTTCAGGGGTGTACTGCCTCTTGCGAGGAATTGAGAAATCCTCCAAGAGTATCTCTTGTCATGGAAAGTGCTGCTCATTAAGCATTCGGAATCGGCAGAAAATTGTAGGTCCCCTCCGTTCCTGGTAACACGCACACAGGAATGGTTGAGAGTTGTAAGTTACTAGGTCCTGGTTCACTTCGAGCTGTTGCACCACCAAATTTATTTATTTATTTTTTATGCAGAATTTAACACATTTTTAAGAAATCGGGAAGATATATATCTTAAAAAAATACATTGCGAAGAAATATACCAACATTAAACATTTTCATAGTTCCTTTGAATGACTGTGACTGTTATATCTATAGTCATACACATATCTAAAAGTATATATTATTTCATTATTTCGTTTTTTTGTTAATTCATTTTTATTTATGTGTTTTAAAAACTGAACTGAGCTGTAATATGAAGTACAAAACTTTTTAATGAAAATAATTATATTTGTTAAACTTTTGTACTTTAATAAAAGACTGTCCTTTTTTTTGCTCCTGAAAAAATGGTCACCGTACCTATAGTACCTATATCGCAAGTAAAAATATAAAGACGTTATAAAGCTTTGTTATAATAAGTTAAATAAATAAATTAGCTGGAGGTTTGAAATTTTGGCAATTATTAGGCTTAATAATTTCATTATATGACATCATATAGCATTAATTGTTTTATACATATATGACAGTCTATTTTTGTTGTTTGTTTTAATATTATTAAGCCTTGAAAACATTCGCTCTGCTGATGCACTTCCGTGAGGCAAACTAAGAATAATCAACATAAATTTTGAAATATTAATGAACATTCCTTCGTCAATATTGTTTTTTAATTTGTACAACTTAACCTAGAACGTTTTGGAATCTTCAAGAAAAATACTTTCGAACAACACTAATGTGGAATGCTTCATCCAGCTTCATATATCCTTCCCATTATGGTATAAAGAAATTCAAAACCAATGTCATCGGTGCCTGTCAATGTGTTTTAATCCTGTCCACTTTCGCTAATGCTCGCACTTCGTTGTCTAACATATAAAGGGTATTCATAACCCCTTGATTATTTCATTGATCAAATCTATCTTATTTAAAAACAGAGAAACCTCTCTGTTTCAGTGAATTTTACAAATCCATACAATTTTGATGACTTTCAAGGCAATTACTTTCCAATAGCTATCCGACCTTTCTTCACATTCTTGAATCAGCCTTGTAAATACTTCCAGAACTATTTTCAATGCCAGGCGTAAAAATCAAACAAATCACACATCTGCCATGACCAACTTTACTACTCGAAGCAAAACCCATTTCGGAAAAACACGTAGATATCCATCAACAACAAATTATCCCGATTACAAAACCATAAACGAACCAATAAATCGAGGATTTTATTTAATTAACTCCTCATGATTTTATTAGCCATCTTAGACAACATCCTCCAACTCCAGCCCTCAAAACGAAGGTAGATTCATAGTGGGGTAGACGTTTCCGTAATCTCGTTTTTATCACTTTTTTTTCCCTTCTTTGACTCTGTGTATATTATGGTCTTCGTCGAATCTCTGTCTAACTGTCTGCAGTTCAAAAAGGACCTAACCAAAAGGTATACGTTGAGCTGGCTCTCCAAAAGATACATAAACGCAATCGTAAAAGAATTTAGTGACGATATAAACACATCATCAATAAATGAACGTAGTTAACATAAAATTCGCACTCGTAAAACATAAATAAAAAAAAAGACGAAAAATAGGAAAGATCTTCTTCAAGATGCGTTCTACATCAGTATGGTCCGTTTCTTAGTCCATCTGTCCCGAAAGCACACACATCATGCAAGCTATAAACAGCTATAAAACTGAACCACAAAAATCCATTGTCTATTATTCTGCCACGACCCGAAGAGAGCGGAGATGAAATACGAGCTTTAGAGGGTATGAGTGCGGGTGAGGGGGTTACATTAAAGTTCAATCTGTGGAATCTTCTATACGAGAAGCATTCTCAGTCATGAGTAGTTTTTCTTGACTTTTCTTTGACTTGAAATTGTAAGGAAGAAATTGAAAGTTAGTTTTTTCAAGACCGCAAGAACTTTGTTGTGTATACATATCATTTTTTATAGCAATTAGGGCTTAAGGATTATTACACTTGTAATGTCATAAATACAACTTTATATCCATATTTAAAACGAAAGCTGTAAGAATGCAACAAGTAACAGGGCAGAGTGATACCTACTCGTACTTATATTTAAGGTGTTACAAGGAGGCAGTACGTGCAGGTTGAATTGAGGAAACAATAAAATGCAGGGCTTATGTCGTCTCATTTCAAAGCTATACATTTGTAAAACATTAAGATTTATGGTATTGGGCATAGGTTCAAATGCATTATGTTCTTTCCATTCGGTATTATTCTCAAAATTCGAACATGAACATTTAGGGACGACGAAAAGAATGGATCTCGAAATCATGACCTGTTTGCTGGCCAGTTCGTTAGATTTTCTTGAAACTTAGGTATCTTAGTGTATTCCCTGATACGTTTCCTTAATTTTCTGAGGACCAAAAATAACCTGCACCGTGTCTAATCAAACACTACTGACTGGTCAAAACTTGGTCTAGACCAGGAGTGCAACAATCGATCACGTTGAAGTGCTTGTTTAACCTCTTCGTGATGGTCTCCGGGAAACTATTTGCATAACCCCATATAATTAAGTAAATAGGCTACAATTATAAGTGCAAAAAGTCTACCTTTCTAAGATAAGTTACCAAGGCTAGCAAACATCTTAACGAAACCGATACTACGCCTCCGATAAATATTGATAAAACGTTCATGGCTTTTCCCGTTTGTTTCTGGAATATGAAGACCTTTCTTCAAGATAGAAGTCCTCCAGCTAGTGAATGATTTTATCCGATACAAGTTGAACATCTTAGGGGTAAGTGAAGTTCGATGGTTGGCCTCAGGCATTGCATTACTCTATCCCAGAAAGCCAACTGAAAATCCTCGGGAATCTTCCGTTGAATTGCTGCTTTCCAAAATAGCTCTCAAAGGATTGATTTCCTGGGAGCATTTAGGTGTCATAATCTTGAAAGCTTATAGTCTTGGAGTAGTTGCGTTACCATCATTCTGTGTAACGTCCCAACAAAGCTCTCTTCTGACGAGGTAAAGAATGTCTTTTAAGACCAGCTGAGTGCTGTTAAAGATAGTACATCACGGGAAACATCATAATGGCAAGGGAATACTTGACTTACAAGGTTTGGAATGACAACAATGGGCTAAGGCATGTTATGGAAAAACATGCTGTTAGCAACCGAAGCGATAAAGATGAAATGTTTGTCTATTTTTGAAAGTCCAACCGCCAATAAATAGGAGGGACCATGTTTGAGCACATGAAATGCCACAAAGTCAGGTGGATATCGATGGACAGACAAGTAACTTCCAACCAAATTGATCACATCACAATCAGTCAGCGGCTTCTAAGTAATATCCAGGACGTCCGAAAAAGAAGAGGTGCTAACATTGGAATGTTCCGCGAGCACCATCTGATGGCTGCTACGTGTAAGACTACGTCCAGCTGCGGATTGAAAATCCAAAGTAAATACCCGAATCCCAAAATTCAATACCGATAAGGGACCCCGCAGTCTGCCAGCAATTAAGGAACTACTTTTCATCACAAGGATTGAGAGCAATCAGCAACATGGAATCTACCTCCATCGAAAAGCAATGGTGTGCTGTGCGGAATTAGTTCATGTCCGGTACTGAAGTATAGTCGGTCTGTCGCAAGTAGGAAATAGTTCGTGACTTTCGAAGAAACTGTAGGAAGGATCGAAGAAGAAAATAACTTAAAGCTCGCATCGCAGCTACTACAGCAGTAGACAGTAATGGGATGGAGTCTACGTATTGCACACAGATGACAAGTTCATCGTAGCGTTCAACGTGATAAGCGTAATTCTATGAATACATTGGCTACAGAAGTAGAAGAGGCTGCAATTAGGTGGAAAGTAGGACCGTGTACAGAATAACGAAAGAGCTCACAGGTGTCCACAGCTCTCACTAACATCTGGTGAAAGACTCAGACAGATCTCTGCTAGTTTTAGAAGAGAATCAGTTCAAAAGTTGTCAGTAGCACCTTTCCGCGGTTCAAAACGCATTTTTGCAAGTGAGGTGAATATAACGTCTTTTTAGTTGTCCAAAGTAACAAATCCCCAAATAAGCACTATATCCCCTAGTAGCGATGAAATCATAGCCTTAATCAAAGCACTAAAGAACAGCGACGAAGTTTGGCTAGACCTTATCGCCGCAGAGCTCTTAAAAGCCAACAACATTGCGAGACCTACTGCATCCTCTCATTGAGAGAGCTCTGCTGAAGAGTGGACGAAAAAAAAAGGAAGAGTCAAGCTCTCAAAGAAAGGAAACCTTAGTGCGAAAACAGGAGAGTAATTTTCGGGCTTGAGTGTATAAAAGACCAACTCGACGACACACTCGACGCCGAAAAAGTTGAATTCCTCATTGGATCTGTCTGTTTTGACTTCATCATCGAACAGTGCCTTGAATGCCAACAAAAAATATATATTTGTCTCCCCAAAGTGGGATCAAGTAAAGTTGTATACTATCAGAAAAATGTTTCTGTTGGTGATAACTGATAAGCGATGTACTGCGTGTAGCTTTGCGGACTGTAAATGGAGGAATTCAGTGGACTCTCTAAACATACCTCAAATATCTGGGCTACGAGGTCTTATGCTTTCTCTCTTTTATACATACTCGTACGAGTATATACATACGTTCGGAATTCTGTACAAAATATGAAGAAATAATTGTACAATGTTAAAGACCAAGCTGCGACTGTTTCGTTCAAATGTTGAACCCGTGCTACTATATGGACGCAGCACTTCGAAAGGCTGCGAAACATCTTGACAGACTTGACTTCTCGGACGTTATAACTTCGAGCACATAAGTAGCTGTAGGTAAGTAGAATAACAGTGGCTGCTATGCAAGCTTCGGTTGGGGTAGATAGAAATGGCGACCTCCGGCAGTTTTTCCCTTTGGCCCATTAGCGATGAAGTGCGCCATTTTGATACCATAATGGAATTAGTGATAAAGGAAATAGTGTAAAATCTCACGTAGTCATCAAGTTTGGAATAAGTTCAAAACTCACACAATCATCCGGAAATTGGATCCCCCATTCAGCCATACCACCACACTCAATCGACACCATCTACATACACTGTGCCAAGCTAGGCAGCTTGTTGACTGGTACTGAAAAAGAAGACCATCCGATTGAATTATTATCCGGCCCCCCCGCACAGCAGGCCTCCGTTAAAGTCTTCAGTCTGCTAGCTAGGATCTAAGAAGTCAAACGAAGGACACGGCACAGAAGCAACCGAAGTTCGTCCTATTAAGAAAAGATATTAAGTCTTCGATCTTCATTTCCGAAAGTTCGTCAATGTCGTCAACAAATAACCTATCTAAAGATTGTGTTCTAAATTTGTCCAGAACAGGGTATTTGCAGAGGAAGTGGATGTCTATTTCGAAGCATGCTCTCCTATTGGCCAGTATCCGCAAAGAGTAGCTACGGTCCTAGCTATGTCTTGCCTGGGTCTGCATATTAGATCAAGAGTTCGGGATTAATTATAGGTGGGCCAAATCATTCTAGATATTATAATGAAATTGTTCTACCTACGGTTTGATTTGCCAAGAAAAATTGAGAGAATTTTGCTTTTCCGTAAGTGAGTTACGAAGGGCTGATCCTTGCCTGACCAGCTCCTCCACCCATTCATTCCAATCAATGCCACAGAAAATAGTGAAATATTGGTTAAAATTGAGGCTAGCAAGTTCATTCCGGCATTGCTGCACCAATTTGAAGAATGATGTACTAGAATTAATGGCTTTAACAGCCGCCTGACTTTCTGTGATAAAAGCCGTATTTTGGTTCTGGTTTGGATCTTGTTGTAACTTCCAAGGAGTTCTATCTAAAGTGGTACTAACTTCAGCAAATCAAATCCGGCAAATCACAGATGAATCTGGCAACTCACGGAAGAATCCGGCAAATCAAAGACGAATCTCTCAAATCACAGACGAATCCAGCAAATCACGGACGAATTCAGCAAATCACGGACGAATCTGGCGAATCACGGATGAATCCGGCAATAGCTTATTTCAATTTGTTTGAGAACCCTTACCACTGGTGGGGGGAAGTCTTCAAACTATAATGCTTATATTACCTTTTTTGGTCTGTACTTCGACTTGATCTGGATTGTTTTCCGTTGTTTCCTCGGTAATGGTCTCTCGCACTCTGTGGTTTTGTCGAATGTATAGCGGTCTTTTATTATACTTTTCAGCCAAACCATGCGTGAGCTGTAAAGCTAGGAAGTGCACATTTCCACGCAATATGATCTCTTTCGCTATACGTCATAGCTGTTAAATTACTTATTATTGTTTGCCTCCATGTACGTTTGGTGGTGAAGAGGACGGGTGGCATCATTTTATCTCGTACTGCGCTTATGGTAGCAGGTGATCGATAGGAGGCTGGTCGGTTCTTCTATGAATCTTGACTCACCATGGTGGTTCTATGACAATGTTAATACTAAAAGGGGGTGACCGGCAAGAGGACGATAGATCTCTCCTTTCATCATTTGAAAACTCACCATCGAGGTTCTTGATCATCGCCCAATGGCTGTTTTCAGTGGAGTTCTGCCTTCTTAGTAGTTATTCTCCTGTTCTGAGTTCACCAAAACTAGTATTTGTTGTTGGTATTTCGTAGATAAGCTGATAAGCTCCTTTCCAATCATTTGGTGGCCATGGCTTGCAGTCGACCCATGCTATGGGAGCATGTTGTCGGTTCAGTAAGTATTTATTTTATTTTATTTTAACAGGTCCATAGCAAGGGGGGTCGAAGATGTAATGCTTCATTACAGTATGTCAACAAAATCATCTAAGATTGAAGAAACCACTTTTTCCCAAAGGTTTTTTTTTCTTTTACTACAGGCCTTCTTAACCCTTTCTTCAATATTAATTTTTCAGTTCAAATTAGGATCTAGAATAACACCTTGATACTTATTTTGGACTGGAAGAGAGCTAAAGTGTGTTTTGCCGTTTATTCGGGGAGGAACGAAGGGCTGTACTAAATAGCATGGCTTTAGTTTTGATTTGCTATACAGATAGGCCACAAGCCATTTCTGGCACAGTTTCAAGTGCCAAGTCACTAGAAGAGGGGACAGAACCCCGCCTTTCGCTCTTCCCCTACTACCGTACTTCGTCAATATTATAGTACCTAAAGTACCTATAGAATTCTTCTGTCGCTGCGCGTGGATATAAATAAAAAAAGAAAAAGAGGCAGTATACAACCCTAAAAAACTTTTTTGGAGCCAAGGGGTACCAACGGCAAATGGTTCTGCAGGCAAATTCACTTATTCTTGTGAGGCGTCTTAAGTCATTGAAGACGAGCGTTGGAACCAAAGAAGAAGTAGTATTTCGTAAATTTGAAATGATAAAACATTTTTACTACTCTTGGGTCTTTTAGGTCTTTTAGTATTTTTTGCCTTGATTTTGGTAAGCCAAAACATTCTTAAAAGAATATACCTTAATTTTTGACACTTTTACGGGCTTAAATTTTAGAGCCTGAACTCTTGCGCTTGCTAAATAATATTACTTGATCACGATTTAAAGTCCTCATTTATAAAGTACCCTCGTTGATAAAAAATTGTTTGTCTGGTTCTGTATCTTCATATAAAAAACTATTACGAGCCCAGTAAATTTCAAAATGGAAGAACTCTATTTCCTTTAGATTTTTGTCTGGGATTACCCGTTTTCATCAATTCAAATGTTTCGACCCATGATTTTGCATATACTTAACTGATTTGTTACATAAAATTCATTTAATATTTCTACTTACGTGTCGTCATTTTTGTACTCGCCAAAAAAGGGCAAACAAATCAGCTTCTTACCACCCCCTATTACATGAAGGTTGTGGTGGCAGATCACAACATGGAGTTCCTCTCCAAACAACCTGCACGACGACGATGTAGCGATTACTGGCGCTTCTACTAACCGTAGTGTGAGTCATAAAAATACCCTCGTTCTCTGTTCACTTGTAGCCGGTAATAGTATGATGTGCTAGAAATGGGGCTTTCGGAGCATTTAGTTAGTTACAGTCGAAGCCAGCCCAGGCCAGGCCAGTAACAGTAACAGCAACAGCAACAGGAACAGCAAACCGGCTCAACAAGTGCCTCATAAAATTTAAATCAATTCATTTATGTGTTTTGTGTGTTGTTTCTTTTATTCTCTTCCTGTTCCTTCCGGTTTCAAGGAGCACCAAAGCACCAGAGATACGAGTCGAGTATGTAGATAGAGACTTTTTATTTGATTCCGTTTTGTGTTACATTATTTTTTTATGTCAACGAATTTCTGCATTTTTATTCACTTTTTTGTTTGTCTGTGGCGAACAAGTGTCATCCTCGCACAGGCAACTACTCCTTAACTCCACAATATTCCCGAGCTCCTGGATAGCTATACTCTTGCAGGATTTTCGGAATGTTTCGCATGAAATGTGTGTGTAATGGTTTTTGCAGTGTTTTGTCGTTGCGTTTATGTTTTTCTAGAGGTTTTTCGTATAATATTTTCGGTCATAATAAGGACTTGAATGGTTTTTATTGTCCTTGGTGGTGCTTTGGTTGTTAAATATGTTCCATGACTGGAAGTGGCTCATTAAAATAGATTCGGTTCATATAATATATTCGAGCATAAGAGTTCGCCTGGAATGACAGAGTGTATATCCTTAGCCGGACCAGCACGGATATGGCTTAAGTGATGAATTCGTATTGCGGCGTTTATGGTTGTAATACGGACGTTAACAATTATTATGTCCTAAAGTTTACCAAGAAGATCATGCAGTGGTGGTTTGAGGTTAAGTGCATATTAGGTAAAAGTTAAGTACAATATAAATGCGGATTTCTATCCTCTTCGATTTAGCTGTATGAAGTAGCTAATTTATTCATGGCAAACGTGGTCTCAAAAAATTTTTATCTAATTTGATAAAATCTTTAAGTCGTCTAAGTTTCATAGTCGGATTTAGTGATACTTAAGTGGCCACAATAGCAGACTTGTGTGCTCTGTCAAACTGAACCTAATGGCTTTATTTACAAAATCCAAAAAATTCTTTTTTTCAATGTTTTTTTTTTTTTGTTTTGGAATATTCATAAAAATTCCCAATAAAGTCGACGGAATTATCCGATTGCTTACAGTTAGCGACCCGGGCTAGCGACAGGCTTTTATCAGTTTTCTTTAAGTTCTTACATCTTCGTGCGTGCAAGTCCCTTTTCTTACACTTTGTAAACGCAATATCTATTATTATCGTAATTACCGACTTACTGAGCCAAAGAACTTGAGGCCATGCAGGAAACATTACTTAAAACCGCGGTATGTCTTAAGCGAATTATTGTAATCATCGTTGGGATTTTTTTTAAATAATAATTATTATAACTTTAGAAATAACCAAATTTGGTGGCAAGAGGAACTAGTATAGGCTTTTACTTCCCATTTATACATTTTAAAAAGTTAGCTCGTTAATTATGGGTATGGCTGGTGGTGCATAGAAAGACTACCAATTTGATTTCATAGTTGACATTGTACCATGCTCGGAAGACCTTCTCACCCTCTAGATTGGAGGTATAGAATCGAATAAAATAGAAATTAAAAATTTGCCTAAGCTGGAGTTGATAGAAAATAAAACGAAAGTTTATTACAGGGCATTGCTCTATCCCTGAAGCAGCTTGAAGCAAAGTACTAGCAAAATAGGATACATTAGCTTCTTTATAGGCCTTCGGAAACCTGACAGAAGCTTCACGGAGATTGAGGAGCAATGATCCACTCTGCTATACTTGATACCTATTTTGCGGGAAGCTTTTCAGCGGTTGAAGATAGAAAAGAGAGAATTCTTCTCAAGACAAATCGAGAAGACTGGAAGATAGCTTCAAATTGAAAAATGGACAATCAGTACCTTTCAGTCTTTTAAAAATGGTATTTACCCAGCCTTTTTACAGAAAGTGAAAGAGGAATTAATGCCTTATATTATTAGCGTACTTCGTAGTAATATTTCACTTGGGTATATACTGACTCTATGGAGAAGAGCTAAAGTCATCTTTATTCCAAGAAGATGGAAAAAAAATGATACAGTACATCCAAATTAATTTAGACCGACATGTATAACATTTTTTAACTTGCGAATTCTGTGCGATCTATGCAACCGCAAAGAACGCGAAGATGTATTCCATTTCCTGGGTGTGTGCCCAATTCTCAAAGAGTTCCGAAATCGCTGTTTAGGTGTAGAAATTCTTAGCTTAGAGGAAAAAATCAACATTTTGAATGGAGAAAGAGGCTGGGACGTTCTTTATGAGTACTCATTGATCGCTCTTCGTTACACAACCAATATATCTAGTTGAGGAAAATTTGTATGTTTTTAATGTTTTCAAATATGATCAAGAATATAATGAACAAAAAAAAATGTATATTTAGTATGTATAAATTATAACATGAATGTCAGTCTGGTAGACGGCCTTCGGCCAAACCATCAAAGACTTATGTCATCTTACGAGTACAATTAAGAAAAATATATTTTGTATTAACTTTTGAAGTTAATAAAACTAAACTAATTTAAACTGCTTAGGAACTCGAGATTTTGATCAGAGTTAACATTACGATGATAGCGAAGACGAAAAAAGTGAGTCTCGAAATTCTGTCTGTCTGCTGTCTGTTCGACTACAGCCTAAACGGCTCGGACGATTTTCGTTAAACATGGTAGGTAGATGTCATTTTTAAATTTTTTTTCGAAATTTTATAAATATTTTTTTTTTCTCAAAAACAAATTTTTTTGAAAAAAATTAGAAAAAAAAAATATTTAGTTAAAACTAGGAAATGGTTGAAAAATTTTTTACAGAAATGGTTATTTTTGGTTCCCCCCTTGGAATCATTTTTTTGATTTTCTCAAAAACAGGCTCCCTAGCAGTTAAATTAATGTTGTGTATTAAAATTTGCAAAAACTTTTTTTTTGATTTTAAAAAAAATTCATTTTTTTTTAAACTCAGTATTTCAAAAACCCCATGCTCGATTTTTTTAAAACTTGGTAAATAAGAGTTTCGTAATATTAATTACAAGATATGAGAAAAAAAATTAATTTTACCTAAATATAACGGTACCCTCCGCCTCCATACAAATGTTAAAAAATGGTTTTCGAAAATCTTATTTTTCTCGAAAACGGTTCCGAGAATTTTGCTAAATTTTTTTTTCTTTCGATTGATTTTCACGCTCTATAATTTAATAAAACAAAATTGACATTAAGATATGACCGTCTGTACCTACCATGGAACAATTTTTTCGAATTTTGAATTTGCCATTATCGGCATAACTACGCTGACCATCCGTCCCGTATTTCCCGGGACAGTCCCGTATTTTACTCGTTTGTCCTGGCTAAATTTTAAGGAAACCCGGGACGTACAACTGTCCCGTATTTGATTTTTTGTCACGGGTTTGTCCCGTATTTGCATATATTTTTATTATGCGAATAACGTTCAAAATTTTAAACAGTCTTGTTTATTTTAGCTGAGCAGTTAGATGCTTTTCAAAATGTGTATTCACAAAAAAAAAAACAATGCACAAATTTGAAATATATAAATCATTATTTTTTAAAATATAAGCTTATGTACTTTTACCGAATTAAAGAAAAAATTTGGGCATAAATTGGTTCAAAAAATGGAATTTGATTCTCTTAATTAGTTACTTTAGATTGGCGTACTTAACTCCAAAGAAAAAATGTGAATTCAACGATGATCTTCAGAAGAAATTTTTCTTCATACAAAGAAAAAAAATGGAAGAACCCAATATAGGTAGCAACCTGTTCAAAAATCGCTTATACGTTTTCAATACGCAGTGGTGATATTGAACAGCACTTAAAAGCAAAACAAAAAAACACAAAGAACCCGACATTGCTGCCGCTTTAAGCGAAAGTTCACAATGATTTTTTAGTTCATCAAATTTTCAAGGACCTGGAAAGAAGAATGCAATTAATGAAAGCACCAGGGCTTACCACACAATATAACATAACCACTCATTCAGGTTTAATTATTGCGTATCGAAACTTATAAAAAGTTGTTTTGATCAAATGTATTTCCTTACACTCACAAAATGTGATCTTTTGTGCAATGTTGTTGCACCTAATTCCATCGAAGAAATTAAAACTTCTCTATGCAAAGTAAGTTTTGTAACCGTTTTTTTTTTTTCTGATTGTTCATGTCTGTACAAAACTGTGTCCGCTCTTATGATTCGTTATTTTACACCACAACAAGGTATCGTTGTTAAGATTTTAGATTTTGAAAATCTTCCAAGGGAACCATCTGGCATCATTCTGAAAAATATGGCAACATAAACTGTAGTTTTGGCGGGCCAGCAAGAAAAAATTTCAAGCCGTAACAGGTATCGATCTCATTGTAGTGAATTGTGCTGCTCACGTTTTAAATAACTCTAAACAAACTGGAGTTGAATGTTCTGCAATAGATATAAAAGTTGTCATCATCAAAATCCACACTGTTCGCGTAGAAAAATTTAAAAAAAATTTGCGAAAAAAAGACTGAAGGAAAAAGTCGAACAAAAATTAATTACTCAAAACGAATGTAAAGCAAATATTCAACAATTTTATATAACATGTTAAGAATACTTAAACCAGTGGGATGTATTTTTCAAAGAACTTGAAGTTTTTAGTTGGGTATATTTTCAAAACATTACTAACTGGCCAGAAATAGAATCTTGGTTATCTTTTGTCAACCAAAAGCTGATAGGGATACAACTATCAATGATTAAAACTTGTTTGACGAATTTGTTTGTCTAAAATCATTCTAAACCTAATAAATTATAACAAAATGGACAGAAAACAAAACTACTGTTGCCCCAAAAATGGAGAGAAATTTTAGAGCAACTTCGTAAACAAAATATAAACTTCAAAAATCTTTTATTTATTGAAGAGTTCGACTTGTGTCTTCCAGGTTCAAATGGTCCAACCGAAAGAGTCTTTTCCATAATGAACAATATTTGAACAAATGAAAAAACGCAACTGAGTGTTGGAACTTCCATAGCCATATTAATGGTAAAATTAAATTATAATTTAATCTACCAGGAATTTAAAAAATATTTAAAAGAAAATGGAAATATCATCTAAAAAATTTGTTAGGCAAAAAAACAAACAATAATCTCTTGGACAATGTGTGATTAATGTTTATTTTTCAAAGTCTTGGTAAAGAAAGACTGGATATTTAAAAAAAAATGAAGGTTTTGTTTAGTTCTAAGCATTTTGTGCTGGGATTTAGTATTCTTTTGTTTTTGAGATTTTTGTTGATTTCTTACAAAATAAAAGTAAAAAAAGGTATGTCCCGGGTTTTGCTTTGAGAAATATGGTCACCGTAGGCATAACGGATTTTAATGAAATTTTTTATAGAGAAGGTTCTAAAAAGTTAAAAAAAAAAATGCATTTCAAAACATACAAAAAATTTTTTTTGAATTTTTGAAAAAAATAAATCATTTTTCCTTTGAAAATTCGATATATCAAAAACTACTCAATTTTTTTTTTGGGAGTTTAATTTTATTCGAAAAGTAATAAAAACTTAAAATTGGCGTATCAAAATTTTTTACTCAAAATGTTTTAAAAATTTTGTATATAAAAGCTCATTTTTTTAAGAAACCACTACAACAAATTATAATTATTTTTCTTGCATAAACTAATATTTGCTTGAAACACATGGCATCCTGTGCTTAGATCCAACTTTTAAAGGATTTGATTTAGTCATTTAAAAAATGAATTTTATGCTTTTGAACAGTTTTTCTCTAATGACCTTCATTTTTGAAGTTCTTAGTCTTTTCATAAGAGCAAGTTCGTGCTACCAAGTCGTGCATTTTATTTTAATGAGGACTCTGGAAAAGGTAGGTAATTGATAACTTGATAAAATTGGAAATATTAATTAGAATGATTCTCAACCACCGCTAGCATGATTATAGGGTAGATCTACAGAGACTGGCCTTTTTAGCTTACAAATATTATATAAATGCCTCTTCAGACATCGAAGCTGCCTTTGACGACAGCTCTTATGAGACCATACACAAAGTACTTGAAAGGAAATGCATACTTACTAGATTAATGAGAAGGATAAGTGAAATAATAGGCACATGAATGATGGGAGCATACGCACGACAAAAGTTCAGAAAGTCATCACAACAAGAAGCTGCCTCATGGAGAAGTACTACTGCCCTTAATGTGAATTACTAGAAAGTCTTGCTTCTCAAACTATGTGATGCATTGGTTTTTCTGGCACAATATGATAACATATATAACAGTCTTCGGGAAGTTTTCAGAAACTCTATGTGATATAATGATAATGATATCGAGAACGGTATTTTCGGACGCGAACCAAACTATTTTTGTCAATGGGGTACTGTACAAGCATGTTTCACGCGAAAGTAAATACTATATGAAATTGTACCGAACACAATCTCAAAATATTTTTCAATACAAAAAAAAACATTGATAGGTATCATGTCGGACACCTAGGCAGGCCTCAAAGCATTAAACTCCTACGCCATTAGTTCTAAACTGGTATGAGAATGTATGGGCAGACTAAACGACCTCGGCAAGCATAATAATGCCACACTTCATTGGGTACCGAGACACGTAAGTAGTTATCATTCGAAAAGAAATCACAGACTTTCTAGCACAAATAGGAGCTAAATGGCGCCTGAGCCTTATTTTTTGATAGGAGACAATGAGATTACAAATAAAATAAAATTGGGAGAAGAACCCATGAGATCAAAAAATATGGACAGAACTCGCAAAATTTAGGTAGGCCGAAATGCTTGTTGTGACCTTCAACCAAGAACACTTTACATCCTGTATCGGATTGAACAGGAATAACCTACGAATAATTATGGGTTTCCTCACTGGTCACTGCAAACTGTGAAGACACTTATGTAAGTATTGTTGACCTCGTGACATGTGATACATGCAGGTTCTGTAATGCGCATGAAGAAACAATGGACCGTATATATTAGGTAGATAAACTAAAATTTCTGAAAATACTCCGTACACTCAAGTGTCTCATGAAAGCAAGTCGGAAGGAAAAGCTGTAGTATCAGCGATCTAACACAGCTCCAGAGGAACAATAGATTTAAAGGTCTCAGTGCACTTCTACTCCAAAAATTATTCATTGATATCATAAGAAGCTACACATTTCGCGTAGAAGACAGAAAGATTCGGACATTACAGATATTATAACCAGCATAAGATCTTCCTATACTGGAAAAAGTAATTCGAATGGTAGGAAATTGAACCCAATTGCACCAATAGGTTTGATGGTGACTGCAAAAATTCAAGTGAGATTCAGTTTACTTACTGAGTTGCTTATTTTCTCAATCGGCTCCCTATCCATGAAGGGTCACTGCCTGAGACGCGGCACGCTACTTCCAGTCATTTAAGCCAAGGGCTCTGGCATACACAATCGCTTGGTGTTTAAGCTGGAGGTTCGGTCATCCTTGTCGCTGTTATAACTTCGGGGCTGGGATTCGAATATTCTCTTAGCTGGAGCATTGTTGTCCATTCACTCAATGTGGACGAGCCAATGTAGTCGACTGTTTTGGCTTTCTGAACTACATCTACATCATAGTACAGCTGATAGAGTTCGTGGTTATATCTTCTCCTCCATTCACCCCCCTCGTACATCGGACCAAATATCCGTCGAAACATTTTTCGTTCGCAAAAGCCCAGTATCATACTTCCCTTTCTGCATAGTCCAGCACTCGGCGCCATAAAGTAGGACTGCTGGTATAAGGGCTTTGTAGAGCTCGCACTTCGTCTCACGAGTGAGCAGTTTTGAACCCATTGCTTGACAGAAGTAGCGTCCGTTTCCTAGGGCAATTCTTCATCGGATCTCCACTAACTTAGATGAACTCCTTAACTACTTCGATTTGTTGATAGTACATACTTGGTCCTAATTTTATTTCAATACCAACAAGTCTCGCCTGAACTTCAATAGCCTTGAAGGACTCTATTACAAACCGTTGGAAATTACTGATGATGTCGATATTCTCTGCATATCCCAAAAATTGGATAGATTCGTTTAATAAAGTGCCCTCCGTGTTAACGTCTGCCCTGCGCACAATGGGCTCTAGGACAAGATTGAAGAAATTACATGCTAACGCATCTCCTTGCCGAAACTCTGTGCATGTTTGGAATAGATTAGAGGAGTTGGTCCCTAGTTGCACATTGTACCGAGTATTTTCCAATGTCATGCAACACATTTGGATCAATTTTTCCAGGATCATGAGTTCGGG
This sequence comes from Philhelius festivus, assembly GCA_963931855.1. NCBI lineage: Eukaryota > Metazoa > Arthropoda > Insecta > Diptera > Syrphidae > Philhelius > Philhelius festivus. The sequence goes on along the minus strand of OZ007555.1, from coordinate 149,340,053 downwards.
CATCGCCATATAGAGCTCCTGGCGATAAAGCTATCATATCGTTGGTTTTTTTCCGGAATTTGCCTCAATGTGAATATTCGTTCTATGGGCGATCTGCCTGGCCGGAAGCCACGCTGGTTCTTACCGAATAAATTCTTACAGAAGGGTTTAAGACGTTCACATAGCACATTGGATAGGATCTTTTATGCGTTATTTAACAGGGTTGTGTCTCATATGGAGCATATGGAGTTAATGGTCCAAATAACATTACTTCCGTACTTAAAGAGCTCTGCAGGTAAGCCTCCAGATCATGCGGCCTTGTTTTCTCAAGCTTATTTATATCTGGGCCTACATCCTCTAAGCTGGCGGGTACAACTGGTTCTTCATAGATTGGAAGCTGGTTGTATTCTTGCACAAATAAATGCTCTACATGATGCCCATTTAACAGTTGCTGGAAATGCTGCTTTAAAGCATTCACAATTCCTTGTAGTTCGGTAACTAGGTTACCTTCGTTGTTTCGAAGAGCATGAACTCCAGTCTTATAACCAGCAGCCAGATGCTCGGCTTTTCCATAAATCTTCCGAGTGTTGTCGCAAGTCGCAAGACTCCTCAATATTCTTGATCTACCAGGCTGCGTAAACTCCATTCTTTCTACGCAAGATCTTCTCTTCCCCTCTCCTCCTTGCTCGATACTATTCTCTATCTGATCTTGTGCAGAAGGGTTGGCGGCTGTCGGCTTCATCCGCCCATTTTTCTTGACATCATCATCATCGGAGAGGTAGTAGTTCCTGGGGTCGATGTTAACGAATTGCTCTTCGGCCAAATTGCAGGTGAGGGTGATGCCGTGCTTGAGTAGTATGGCTTGTCCAGGGCTCTGTTGAACTCTACCTGTGTTGCTGCGGATGCACAATCCATGCACTTACGTTTGCACTGGGTTTGATGTTCTGATGGGCTCGTCCGCTACCTTGCACAATGCTGTCATTCCCGGTTCCTATCGACCTCCTCGCGGTGCCTTTGGATAGGTTACTTTTATAGTAACTGAACTACCTTGATAGGAACAGTCTGGACGGTGTCCTTAAAGTAGGAATCCGCTAAGGAGTGTGTAACAACTCACCAGAGGGGTGCACATTCTTAGTTGTGGTTTTTACCTCGATTATAGCCGAGTGTGTGTATACCAAGGGTTGGCAGGCCCAGAGTTTTGCAGGAGCTCATCTGCAAGTGACCATAATGGTGGCGAAGCTCGACCGGAAGCTTTATTCTGGCACCATGGGAGATAGTGCCCACGAGTTTGAGGGCTATAGCGTACGTCTTCGGGCTCTCCTATTCTATCTTCGGATAGAGAGGTGCAGCTGTCCAGTGCGTGCTCTCTTTCTCAGACTATCTATGAGGTAGGCCCCCTAGTAAGAGTATCATAGTGGCTTGGTTTACTCCAAATGCGGAAACATATGGTTTTCAAGCGTGCTTGAATTCAAGAGGTGTTAGATAGACCTCGCCTTAAAGCAAGAGGTGTGCACATGCTGCAACATGTCACAACTTTGCTACTGAATCGGCTTCGGCTGATTCGGGGTTAATGCTCAGGACCCAATCTGACTCCGATGGAGGTAGGCCTCCCGTGGGGTAAAACCGGAAACGGTAGTCATCCACGTTAAACCCAAAGACATTCTTCGGCCAAATTAAAGGATATATGGATGTGAATGAGATTCGGGTCCAACAGGGGGGTGAAGTAAACGAAAACAAGTCTCCAAGAACTCAGTACACTGAGGGACTTACATAGCTCTCACCTAATAGGAAAGTGCTGCTCATCTTGGCTGTTTGGACTCGGTGGAAAATTTTAAGTGCCCTCCGTTCCTGGTAATACGCACACAGGAATGGTTGAGAGTTGTAGGTCACTAGGTCCTGGTTCTCTTCGAGTTGTTGCACCACAACATTTTTTTTGTTTTTATTTAAATTTTATTAATTTTTATTAATGGAAATACTTAAATATACATAAAAGCAACAGTTAGGGGGAAATCTGGGACTTAACCTTTACCACGTTCAGTGCTACCAATCCAAGTTGCTTGAAGTCCCATTCCACCATAATCCCTAGACTAAAGTTTTTATCCGTTCACACAATATCCCCGAACAGATTAGTCGGGCATACACTCTTCTTAAATGAGTTGATGTAGTGAATGGTGCATTGCATGGTGCCTGAAAACAGAATTGGCTCCATCGTCGTCGTTATACAGTTGTGCAGAAGTGGTCAGCACCAGCTATGGCTCTACTACAATATTTTCATCCATCTACATACTCCTACATGCTTATATTCGTGATTTGTTGCCGTTACATGTTCCTTTAAGCCTTTAGTGAAGCCTCCCAACATCATTCTCCGAGTATCACAATGTTCAATTCGAAAATCAATTATGAATCGTTCTTGATTTATTTAAAAAGCAATTTTTAAAAAATCTACTTTTTATATTTCTTAACACCAATCGTCACATAAATCTCCTCCAAAAATTATAAAATCTCCACAAAAGATTGCCACTGACTGACGCGTATCTTCAATCAAAATGATGGACACAATAATTCTCAATTCGCATGCAAATGCGATACATCGATACGCAAAATATCGCCCAAAGGATATTTCCCGTCGAAAAAACATTGAAGGCTTCAAAAGAAAGAACTCAAAGCAGAAGTTACATTGTGTTCGAGTCGTCAATAATTGTAATCCGGTAAAACATACGCGAATCCCCCTGAGAAGACAAGTGCCCTAGTTATGTATGTATGGTGTAGAACTTCTGGCACGAGATGAGCCGCACCATCATGCAGCAATCACCATGTACCAAGTCCGAGGCCGAAGCCGAGGTTGCATGAAACAGAGGCACTTTACCCCTCTGGGCTTCCTATCCTGCCGGCGCTCCTCTTCACTTTAGTGTGTGTTGCCCTTTTTAATGAATCTCTGGAGTCTCGCCTGTGCTGTGCCGTCATGCTACTAAACTGTTCGCAACAATGATCATGAGAAATTTCGCGATAATGAGTGTGGAACCGGCGAAGAAGCCTTAGTGTAGCCGTGGTGGCTTGGGATTGGGATGGGATTGGGATTGATGGTGGCATTCTTCTCGGTGCTCTGCTAACCGCCAACCACGAGATTTTAGCATCTTCCTGTCATCTCAATCGGTGCGGTGTCTTCATGTCCATCCTCTGGAGTGCATTTGGTTTAGTTTTTGCTCTTTTTTCACTCGAATTGACGGATTAACCGAAAGGAGAGCAGGAATTAAAAAAAATACTACCTCAAATGTCAGAGGATACACATAAAAAAGCAAGCCGAACAAAAAAAAAAAAATTGGATGAGTATCGACATGTCCAGAGGCTCCCATAAGAACTCAAGGTTGATTCCCTCTCTTGCTGGATGGATGCAATTCAATCTCTTGGCGCTGCCACAATAATTCGTTCGGCGGAAATTACGAACACGCGATTTTTAATTTTCGCATCGCACTCGTACGCTTCGGTGATGTTGTGTTGGCTGTTGTTTTTGTTCTTGGTTGGTGCACGGACGCAACAGCAGTCAGTGTCAGTGGTGGCGGGACCAGAACGATGACGCGGTTTTGCAGAGTTTTGCAACAAGTAGTAGCCTGTGGTGGTAGCCAGCGATGAGTGAATTTTCGAGGAAGAATATGCAATGACACTGTGTGGCAGGTTTTTTGTGCGTGCGTAAGTAGAGGATCAAATTGCTTAGAGAGGTTTTGTATTATATCTTCGCTGGCGGCGACGGCGTCGATGGTCATTGGCCTAGGACTTGGCTACCAATGAACATTATTTAAGCATCATCTTACCAACTTTTCATTCTTTTGAGCGGCACTCTAACGCTTTCAGACAGTCCCCGTTGACAACCGGCTTAAATGACTCCTGCTAAGCCTATATGACTTTGAATACATGCTTTAGTTTTTGTAACAACATCGGTGATGCGGAGCAGGACCTGTCAGGAGCAGAACAGTTCTCATTTATTGGAACAATTCAAGGCCCTATTTCCTAAAAATTATCCAATTATTAATTTGGCCTCAACTCCAAAAAAGCGTTTCGCCGCAGGTACGACAGTGGGCTCATCAGTTATACATATATTGTGGTAGGTACTCGTGCCCTTCTAAGACGCAAATATTAGGAATCTGATTGACTTCACACACCTAGAATGTAAATGTCCGTGGTCAGACCTGGGCGAACCGAACTTTGGACTTGAGGTCACTTGAACATTCAGTTGAAATAAATTCAATTACTCCACTTAAACAGAAGTAACTTTTTAATTTTCTTCATTTTCGTTCTTAAAGGACAACTAAATCTGTCAATATTTAGCTGGAGATTACTGTCCCGAGCATTTATTTAGTGCGCTACTTATTGACATATAAGTCATGTAAAGTTGCAAACAAGCTGCGGACCTCTCGGCTATATACCTTGGGTAAATTTTAGCTTGGCTAAACTTTGGAGAGAATTTTGGTAATGAGCTTAAATTTAAGGCGATTTGCGTACTAGTCTTTAGGATTTTACAATGACGGGAACTGTCATAGAACCACTTTTGTTTAATTTTCGACTTACTCGTTTAAAAAAAAAAATAAATATTTTTCTTAATCGTTTGATTCATAAAATGTTTAAGGTACATTTTCCATCTTCTAGAAGTATACTTTTGGTCCCCATTTTGAAGTTCAAGCTTATGCTAAATAATTCTCTCATTTTCAACTTCATTTTCTGTACTCAGAAAAAGTTGTTAAAAATTGAATTCTCTACAACTTTTTTGTATTCGATTGATGTTTTTGTACTTAAGACGCAAGACCAGATTGAACCTTAAAACATAAATCTACTAACTCGCTGATAATTTGAAGTCGTGAGCACTAACAAACCTTAAAACTTCGCAACTATGGCTGTTTCTTTTCGATTTAAGTCGGTCTTAATCATAACAGCATAAAACTACAGTCAACACAAGAATATATGTAGTTTGAAAAACGTTTCTTTTTAGAAAGTGGTATCACCTAAGAAATGGCCCACGAGATGCATATTAACCCTTTGTGTATTTCAAATTTTTACTCATGTAAATAAAAATCGGACTAAATATTTTGAATTTTGATATTTGCTTTGTCTTTTCGACAAAAGCCTCAATGGCTCCGCCGATTTCGCTTAAACATAGATGAAGGTACATACTATTATAAAATGTTTCCCAGAAATTTTTTTTCTTTCTTTTAAGACCAAAAATAACAGAAATCTTATAAAATATTTTTTTTTTCAAGTATTGTGCACAGATCGTTTTCAAAAAACTATATATGTCATGCTTGGGAAAAAATTCAAAATAAAATGAACGACTGGGTCGCACGAACTTGCTCCTACGTATTAGATTAGGAATTTTAAAAACGAATGTTCTCGTATTAGAGAAAACTGTTCATAAGAGGATAAAATTATCATAATTTTTTAAATTCTTTTAGTAGTAAAAGACAAAAACAAAATGCTATGGAAATATTATGCAGAAACAAAAATTATAAGTCCTTGTAGTGGTTTCTTAAAAAAAAGCTTTTATACACAAAATTTGTAAAACATTTTTAGGAAAAAATTTTGATACGCCAACATAAAGCTTTTACTATTGTACAAATATAAAATAAATTTCCAAGAACAAATATAGAGCCCTTTTTGAGATATCGATTTTTCCAAAAAAAAAATAGATTTTCAAAAATTCAAAAAATATTTTTTTTTTTTAAGTCTTGAAATCAATATTTTTTAAACTTTTTAAAAGATTCTCTATAAAAAATTTCATTAAAATCCGTTATGTTGATAATGAGAAATTCAAAATTCGAAAAAATGATTCTATGGTAGGTACAGTAAGTAATATCTTAATTTCAAAATGTTTTGTATTAAATTAATCGAAGAAAAAAATCCTAGCAAAATTCTTGGAACCGTTTTCGAGAAAAACACGATTTTCGAAAACCATTTTTTAACATTTGTATGGAGGGTACCGTTATTTTTTGGGTAAAATAAGTTTTTTTTCTCACATCGTGTAATTTATATTAAGAAACTTAAATTTATCAAGCTTGAAAAAAATCTAGCATAAGGTTTTTGAAATATTGAGCTTTGAAAAAAAATTTTGATTTTAATGTAATAAAGATGAAGTAGAGAAAAAATTCATGCACTTAAGGTGCAACACAGGCCAGAAAAAAAATTACTGACAACTCAATCTGGAAACAAAGAAACATTTCAGAAATGTTTCTCAAAGCGTCCACAGCAAAATAAACTCTGGTGTGGATGTGGACACACCTTTATAGTACCTTTAAGTCGCAAATAAAAATGGGTGTTTATGGTACCCCCTTACGAATAATTTTTTGTTTTTGATTTTCTCAACCTAAAGTGAGTATTCATATTTTCAATCTTTTTTTTTCAAAACTCAATATTTCGATAACTCCATGCTCGATTTTTACTTGCGACTTATAGGCACTATAAGGCAAGTTATGCATTCGTAAAAAAATGGAACTCGAGATTTTGATCAAAGTTGACATTACGATGATAGTGAAGACGAAAAAAGTGTGTCTGGCAATTCTGTCTGTCTGCCTGTTTGAATATTATTGTGTATTCAAATTTTCCAAACAAATTTTTTTGGATTTTTAAAAAAACTTTCAAAATTTTTTTTGAAAACACAATATTTCGAAAGCCCCATGCTCGATTTTTTCAAAACTTGATTATTAAAAGTTTGGAAAAATAATCTACAAGATATGAGAAAAATAAATTAATTTTACCTAAAAATAACGGTACCATCCATACAAATGTTAAAAAATGATTTTCGAAAATCGTATTTTTCTCGAAAACGGTTCCGAGAATTTTGCTTAAATTTGTTTTCTTTCTATTATTTTCTAATATCTGTAATTTAATAAAAAAAATTTGAAAACAAGATATTATACTGACTGTATCTACCATAGAACGATTTTTTAAAATTTTGAATTTCTCATTATCAGCAGTACGGATTTTAATGAAATTTTGTAGAGAGAAGCTTCCAAAAAGTTTAAAAAATATTGGATTTCAAAACTTAAAAAAACAGAAGGTTAAATTAATTAAATTAATAAAATAAGGATTCAGCGAATACTTTGTAAGATGGCTTCAATCTTTTTTATTCGATAGATCTTATTCGATGTTATTTAACTGTTGCGAATCGAATAAACTTCAAATCAATTCATTAATCCGAATCCCACACGGTAGTCATTTAGGACCTATCCTTTTTATTTTATTTATAAACGACTTACCATCTGTGCTAAAATACTCCAAGTGCCTCATTTAAGCCGACACGATGTAACAATTTTTAAAACTATTTCAAATACTCGTAATTGTGATATTAATTCGTTTTTAGACTGATGCACCCGTAATTGTTTGTTTCTTAATATCGATAAATGTAAAACTATGTGTTTTACAAGAAAGCTTTAATTTATTTCATTCAACTCGTGAAACAGTTATGTCTATTCTTGGTGTCACATTTGAATCAAACTCGAATTCAGTCAACATATTATAAACTCCATTTCAAATAAAACTAATTCAATTCTTGGCTGGATAAAAAGGGAATCGAAACAATTTTCTGACCCTTTCGTGAGAAAACAGCTTCTTATGTCTTTTGTTCGACCCATTCTGGAATTCCCTTGTCAGGTTTGGTCACCTCATTACGAATGCCATAAAAATAGACTAGAACAGGTCTTAAAAAGATTTATTAGATTTGCACTCAGAGGACTATGTTGGGATTTCCCACATTATAACAATAGACTTAGACTTATTGATATACCCAATACTCGAGAACAGACGTTCCTATTTATGTTTTTTTATCTATTGTAAAATTAATTAAAGGTAACAAACAAATTTGAGGAACATATCGGAGAGCATAATTTCAAACTATCGTACCAATCATGAAAAATGTTCTCATTTAAATAAATTTTTAATTAATTAATTAATTTAAATTTTAACTATTTAATTTTTACAATTATAAAAAATAATTTGTTTGGTAAAACAATAATTAATTTATGTAAATTTTAGTTAACATTTTTCCATGCAATTATTTAAAATCTTAATATATGTACATCTTTGAAAGAATTTTTGTAAAACTAGTAATTTAGTTATGTTAATAATAAACAATAAACAAGCTGTACTAAACAAACTATATAATATATTAATCTTTCAATTAACACTTGTTTTTTAATTCATAATGTCTTTTGCTGTAATTTAAAATGTAGTTTTAAAATTTAACTTTTTTTTTATAAAAAAAAAAAACTTGAAATAAGTTAATTGCGGCAAACGACAAAATTTTCCATGCTATTATACTTAAGTAAGTATATGAAGATGTAAAAATATATCATCGCGAATTTGTAATAAATAATAATTAATAATAATATTAATACCCTTTTTTCAGAAATTCTTTTTTCAACCATTACCACCTGTAACTAAATAAAATTTTTTGAACCTTTTTACTTGCGACTTATAGGTACTATAAGGCAAGTTATGCATTCGTAAAAAACATCGAACTCGAGATTTTGATCAAAGTTGACATTACGATGATAGCGAAGACTAAAAAAGTGGGTTTCGCAATTCTGTCTGTCTGTCTGTTCGACTACAGGCTAAACGACTCGGCCGATTTTCTTTAAACTTGGTAGATATCATTTTTAATTTTTCCCTCCACACGTTTTTTTATTTTTTTTTTTAAGACCAAAAATGACGATACCCCCCATACGAATTTTTTTCGAAATTTTATAAACATTTTTCTTTTCTCAAAAACTGTGCAACAGATTTTGAAAATAAAGATACAGAAAAATTTCATTTAATTAAATCTAGGTATTGGTTGAAAAAAATTTTCCGAAAAATGGTTATTGAGGGTACCCCCCATGGAACCATTTTTTTGTTTTTGATTTTCTCAAAAACGGTTCAACCGATTTTGATCATTTTTTTTGCTAAAGCTCCCCAAAAGCATAAATAAAATTGTGTACTCAAATTTTCAAAAAAAAAGTGTTTTTGGATTTTTTTTTCAAAACTCAATATTTCGAAAACCCCTGGCTAGATTTTTTTTAAACTTTATAAATAAAAGTTTCTCAATATAATCTACAAAATGTGAAAAAAATTGTTTTATTTTACCTAAAAATAAAGGTACCTACCATACAAATGCTAAAAAATTAAAAAAAATGGTTTTCAAAAATCGTATTTTTCTCGAAAACGGCACCTAGAATTTTGATAAAATTTTTTTTCTTTCAATTAATTTTTACGATCTTTAATTTAATAAAAAAATTTTGAAATTAAGATATTACAGCTTGTACCTACCATAGATCCATTTTTTCGAATTTTGAATTTCTCATTATCCACATAACGGATCTTAATGAAAATTTGTATAGAGAAGCTTCTAAAAAGTCTAAAACACATTGCATTTCAAAACTTTAAAATAAATATTTTTTGAATTTTTGAAAAAAAAAATCTATTTTTTTCTTTTTTTAGAAAATTCGATATCTCCGAAACGGGTCAATATTTCTTTTCGTAAATTTAATTTTTATTCGAACAATGATAACAACTTTAAATTAGCGCACCAAAAGTTTTTCTTAAAAAGCTTTTAAAAAGTTTGTAAATAAAAGCTTCTTTTAAAGAAACCACTACAAGGACTTATAATTTTTGTTCTTGCATAAATTCATATTTGCATAGCATTCTGTTACTACTAAAAGAATTTAAAAATTAATTTTATCCTTATGAACAGTTTTCCCTAATAATATTCGTTTTTAAAATTCCCAGTCGATTACATAGGAGCAAGTTCGTGCGACCCAGTCGTGCATTTTATTTAAATCTGTAGAACAGTTTTTTAGAACAAAATTATTTACAAAAATTTGGGAAAAAATCGTATGGCAGGTACCGTTATTTTTTGACTTAAAAAATGTGTGGAGGGAAAAATTTAAGAATGATTTTTACCAAGCTTAAGGAATATCGGCTTAGCCGTTTGCGCAGTAGTGGAACAGACGGACACAAAGAATTACAAGACTCAATTTTTTCATATTCCTTATCCTTATGATCGTAATTTTTCTCTAACTTCATCCATATTTTTATATACATATAAAATTTTTGAGTTCCAAAGTATTAGGCTTAAGAGCAAGTACGTGCGATCCATTCGTGAATTTTATTTCTTTTAACTTTAACTACTCTAATTAACTTGGGGTTAGATTTATGGAATACCAACTTTATATTGCATATATAAACATGATGCAAAGGTTTGGCAATTCAGATACTACGAGTATAGCTGCACTATGCCGATCAACATTGCTCATTTACATTGTCGATCAACTTCGTCAACACTTTAACCTGTCCACATAGTCTTACTCATTGTCAATGTTGACGTCTAGAGTGTCATTTGTGTTGATAATAATTTTGGAATAATTAATGGAAAAATCATGATCGAGAAAGTAAAAAATAAGGAAAATCAGTAAGGAGCTTTGACAAGCTAAGTTAAAATAATGCCTTAATCGCAGGCAAACAAATCTGAAAGCTGACTGTTTGTGCTGAGAAACACGTTAGAACTTAGAAATAGAAAATTATTGTTCAGTACACAAAACTTTGTTGGTCTCTGCTCATTTTAAATCGGGTTCAATGCTGACGCTGTTGATCACGACGTCTACACTACTACTCAAAATGATTGATCGGTGATGTTGATCAACATCAATCAACATGATGAGGCTGCCCTACCAAAAAATATTCTTATATATTTTATATAGCTAGTTTATTTGTTCCGTTCGTATTAGATTGAACTATCCTGAATTTTAGTTATGAATCATTTGGTGACGTGTCAGATGTCAGTGGTCCTTTGAGATTCTAATATTCCTTTTCATGAATTTTGGGAAATATGAAGAGATTAAAACTCAAAAGTTCATTTTTTTTTATTTATCGGTAAAGTTTTTTTTTTTGAAAGAGACTAGATACCTGCCGGTCTCATCTCCATGAACACATGAGACCAACTCGAACTGCTTCAAAAGAAGAAAATTTTAATATCGCCGCGTCTGTACCTATATTTCTCTATAACTTCAATTTTGCTCGTCCTTCCAGCTAAGGGCATACGGATATCTACCTATTCTCAAATGCAAACCAAGCACAAATATGCCACTTGAAGTTTTGTATGAGAAGCAGGCATCAGCAAACGTAGCTTCATAAATATACTGCCCTGCCTTTGCCTTAGACTGACCATTCCGCATAATAATTCCTCCTCAACAAGATGACCTTTTATATTGGTTGCCAATTCTTTTGAAAAATAAAAAAAAAAAAAAAAAAATGCCAAAATCAAAAGAGAGCAGCCTTTTTGCAGAAAGAAAAGAAAATTCTTAAATAAATGAAAGGACTCATCTCCGCCAGCCAACGTTGTCGTCGTCAGCAATGATGGTATAGCAAAATATGGAGAATTTCCACCATGCATTGTCCTTGCAAGCGCGTCGTTCTTTTTGCTCACACATCACAATAGCAAAAATAGCACAAAAATGTAGACCCTTAACACACAAAAAAAAAAAAAACTTAAAAAGGATAAAAAACAAGGCTCGCGTCTAGCAGCTTTTTTTTACTTCCACCTCCGTCGTTGTCACCGCCGCTGTCGCTGTCGCCGTCGTCTTCGTCATCGTTCTAGTTTACTACTGTCCCTCTCTCTCATTGTTGAATGGGGCGACTTTTCATGCATGTCCTCCACGATGATGCGGGTTTTTCATATGATGCTCCTTCTGCTGCAAGTGTCGGTGCCACTGCAGCAACTGTTCTGCTGAGATATGAAGTTTCAATGTACCGCAATCCCATCCTACTATACCACCTCCGCCATCTTTTTATATCGCTGCTATGCTGTGCGCCATGTTGCTGTCCATGTGTCGTTGTTCCACCGCAATTCTCTGGCTGCTTGCCCTCAAGCTGGTCTTCCGACCTCCACACACAACTCATGTACATGTACAATGATTCTGCTCAGCAGCACATCCTTCCAACATCTTAAGAAGGATATATCTAGTACTTCGCTGGGTAGTGTGTTGGTGTGGTGGCTGGTGGCTGGAGGCTGCAGGCTTCAGGATGCTTCTTCATGTCACGGCTACGTGTGTGTGGCTACGTTTGTTGTGTGCCTTCAAGTGGAATTATCTGCTCTGGTCCATCCGTCTGTTTCGCCGTCCGATCATTGATTTTGTTGGGACCACCATTCCATCGCTATCTGCTCAGCAAAAGCACCCAACCACTGCATAATGGGGCGAATGGATTTGGTCCTTCGCGCCAGTCACCGCCGCCGCCAATGCTGCTGCGCTTATTCATTTCCAGTTGACATATGGCGCCTACTGCTGGCTGACATTTGTCGTAGTGGTGGACCCTGGTGGTGGACCAGCGACTGCGAGACGTCGTCGTTTCGCTTATAGTCATACAAGGCGAACCCCCATCACAGCAAGGCTTGGTTTGGCGGGGCCGACAAACAAGCAGCAATTGCACAAACTGCCACTGCATGTAAATACATATTTTTTTTTTTCATGCAGTGCCCACTTGCCATGGATGATGTGCTTGGCATCGTATTAGTGTCGGTCGTGCAGGGATAATTGCTCAATTTAGCGGTTATACCGTCATGGATATGTCGGAAAGCTTGTACATTGGTTTGATGTCAATGAAAGTTCAACTTAGACTCTTACTTGCATGTTTACTGAAAAGTTTATTATGCACTTGAGTAAGGATATGTTGGTGGTTTTAATTTAATCGATGATTAAAGTGAAGGCAAACTTACATAGGGATTAAAAGTCCAACGGGAATATACCTACCTACATAAGCAACTTACAAGTTCTTATGTGTAAATCTAGGTACCTAGATATACTTGGACACTATGGATGCTATGTTCATCATAATAATGCAACCGCTGGAAGATAATTATTTATTTTTGAACCAAGGACTTCGATGAATTATGATATCAGCGGTGCTTTTCGTAAGAACCATGAATATGTAGTCTTGGCAGAGGTACAATGTTAGGGAACAGAGAAATTGATTATGGTCACAAAGTTGCTAGAGAGATTTCCTTTAAAAATCTCTTGCTTCATCTGGACTTAAATTCCAAGCAACCAACTAATAACGCAGAGCAGATACATGTTTCGGAAGGGTTAAAGCTTAGTCTGGTAGACTTTTACTTTAAAGTGATTCATGCGAGGGAGTTATCTAAACGTAAAAAAATCGAAAATGAATAAATCAGGTGTAATCCATATCTTACCATCTACTTCTCGAATTTTAGAAAAATATCGGAGGCATGTCCATGTTCAAGATGGATTGAATCATATTATTTGTTAAAAAAAAAATATTTGTTAAAAAATAAAAACAATCAAACTTTCAAGAAATATTCAGGGCCACCAATGCGACCCAAGAGTTAAATATTCATGAAAATACTCGGGACATTGATTATGAATTATGGAATGGAGATTGAGAGTTGATTAGAATTCGAAGTAGATAATCATCAAAACTCATTCCTAAATAGTGACATTATATGCCTAGAAACTCTCTTGTGCCTTGGTATGTTATAAATGTACATTAAGCAGCCATTAAATGCGACATACATACATTTTTCGTTTACAATCAGAATCTAGACAGGCATAAACTATACAATTGCAAGAAAAAAAAAACGGCAGTAAAAAGGATTTAACTATAGATGCAATTTCATATTCGAAAGCAATAAACTCGAAGATAAACTAAGACTTTCGTAATTCACCATAGACTTTTCTTATGGTATCTGAGGTATCATCACAACAACTCATTGTTTTATAATCATAAAACCTAGATATTTAACACTTTGATCATAGGGTAAAGTTATACCATTGAGATCGAGCAAGAGTAGGGTAATCTATACTCTGTCCAACAAAAATTGTCAGTACAGGCCTTATGGGAGAGCTTTTTCTAAAGCAGTGGCGCCTGATGCACCCTCACTACAATGCGTTAGGAAAACTGCCACTAAAAAAGGAGCAAGCAACTGACTTTTCTTAAGGAATTGTTGTTGTAATTCTTTGCAAAAAGTTGTACACCCCAACACGACCTTCGTATCCCACTGCTGATGAGATACTGTCAAGAACTCAAGATCAAGACAAGAGTGTCAAGCAGGGATGGAAAATTCGGTACAATTGTACCGAATTCGATACAATTGAGTTTGTACGAGTACAAAAGTACAATTTGTCTCAATTCAGTACAATTTCAAAATTTCCAATTTCATGTATTTTACAAAAAAAAATAAACAAAAGCACATAAAAGGAAATTGAAAGTTGAATTGAATACATCATCCTGACCTGAATGAATTCATTTTCATACCAGAACAATAACTCTCAGCTATAAGCCCTTATAACTCTTAATTACAGTTTTCTTTTCACTACTTGATAGCGTCTTGCTTTTCTGGCTCTTCTATTTATCGATCAGCTTTTTTTCAGACGTCGCGTCGCATCGTTTTGTTTACTAAATACTAAACTGTACACTTGTGGATGTGATTGCGGTTTTTCGGCTGTCCATTTTTAAGATACTGAATTTGTGAAATAAATTTTATATTTCAATTTTTTTGTATAAGCTGGTGCCGAAAAAATGGACAAGTAAAAGATTTAGTTTCGTCATTACAATACAATATAATACAATAGTTATGCACATTTAAAATGAAGATAGTGGCGCAAAATTTTAAACAGCCTATTATTAAGGTATTAGTATGATACTACTTAACAATTTACTAACTTTAAAGTAGCTTACTAACTCATTCTTAATTTTAAACATTTTCTAACTAGTATTGTACTAAAGCAATTTTCTTAATAAATTGCCTCTGAACACACCTAAAACAATGACAGCTCTTGCAAAAAACTAAGTAAACAGACGTTTTGTGGCGTTTGCAAATAGCATGTTACTAAAAAAAATAAAATAGGTATTCGTCATTTTAACTTAGTTTCATAATAAAACAGCTTTAACATCTGCTTTGGTTTTTTTTAAATACTTTGCCAAACTTTTAAATAGTTGAATTATTGATTTTTTTTTTCATACAAAATTCGTTTTCGGTACAATTGGCATCATTTCAGTACAATTTTATTCCAGATTTCAGTACAATTGAAAAATTTCATTTTCCATCCCTGGTGTCAAGTGTCACTCAATACGATCGTGCGCTCTTTATCTACATCAAAACAGAGTTACCATTATCATTCTCAATTGCAAGCAAAGAGCTTTTTCAGTGGTTTTTATTAAGGAGCTTTTGGGATTTGAAGCTTTTGAGAACACATTTTAAGAAGATGAGTATGTTGAGTGTTGTCGTATTGCTTTTCAACTCAAAAAAAACGCGCCTATTATTTTACCGCTTGGTGTTGTGGGAAAAGGTAAATTGAATATTTTTTTCAGTCGTTTTGAATCGGCAGACGGTAGCCCTACGCATTTTTTACTTTTATTTGCGTTGATTTATAATTTAAACTACGGAATCCCTGTGAGAGCTTTAAAAGGCGACACACTTATGCATGGCAATGCAACCAGAATGAGAGACAAACGTCCTATCTTCCCTGTACTGACAATAGTAAAGATAGTTCACTTCTTTATAGCACTATTCCAATTGGTTTAAGTGGATTTAGACGTATTTTGTTCATATCAGACCAATAAATTCTGGATGTGTAATAGGTCGTCACAGTCACAGTCTTCAATCAACCCAGGGCCCCAGACAAATAAATGGTTACATTATCTGCTTAAATATGAATATTACTACTTGCAAGAATTTCAGGTAGATCATTTGCAAAGACGCAGCAAAGGAGGGGGTCCCAAAACCGACCCTTGTGGAACACCTGAATTAACCTGATTACCTTTAATAGTGTAGATTCACAGCTATGCTTTCTACGAAACCCCGATTGCCATTTGAAAGCTTATTATATCCATCGAAGTTTTCTTAAAAATGTTGGGCGAGTAACTTTTCAAAAACTTTTGACAGAAATGGTGCTAAGCTGATGGGTCTAAACTGCGCAGGATATGTAGGATTTGCGTTTTTCGGAATTGCAATGATTTTTGCATATTTCCATTTTTCGGGGAACTCACAAATGTATACAGGGTGTCCGGTAATTCGTGTACCATACTTTGGGATTTGATTCTTGGTCATATTCTAAGAAAAAATTGGTCTACAGTAAAGTCTGATTTTCATCATCACTTTTTGACGATTTAAAAAAGGCTAACTTTGGTGTACCCTGACCCATGTTTAGGTAAATTTCTCTTTCAGTACTAATGGTAGGGACCTCATTTTGGACGTTTTTTTTATCAAAATAAATTAAACTACGTTTAAATTATGAGCTGATATGTTTTTAGGGTTACCAGATACTCAATTTTAATGGTGTTCAATTTTTCTTGCCAGAGCAAAATTTTGACTTTGAGGTCAATTTTTTCAAAAAATGCGTAATAAACATATAGTTTTCTTATTTTTACCTGATGGACATAAGAATAATAAAAAAAACTCATTGATATACATTTTATGATACTTGGGAAAATCTACAATAGGTAAAAAATCGAATTTTGGGTTTTTTACCTACTTTTATTGCAATACTTGGCAATTGGAGTGGTTTTCCAAGTTTTAAGGTAATTTTTAAGACTGTACACTCATGAAAAGGAATAAAAGTGTACTTATGCCTACTTGACTTGCTGTCAAAATACTAATTACCTTACCGCTTCTCATGGAGAAATAAATTTCGGGCTTGAATGTTTAATGGGTAAATTAACTAAATAAGTGGTATAAACGAATAGAAAAACAAATTCATCCATTAGATTATCAAGTTAAGTCACGATTACAGTTGGATAAGAGCGTTTTCTGAAATGCCTTCATTTACGAGAGAAGAATACGCAGACATTTTATTCGTTTATGGGTTGTGCAATGGAAATTCAAAAGAGCACAACGAAGATACCAGGAACTTTATCCTAACAGACGACTTACTACTTGAAATGTTTTTGGAAATACCTTTCAAAGGCTTCGGGAAATTGGATCACTTTCAACTGCAAGACCTAAGCATAAGAAGAGTTTCGGTGGATGAAAGAATACTGGCAACTGTTGAAATCGGCCTTTTCATCAACTTAAGACGCTTGGTTCTACAGTTTATTGTTTCCAAAGACAGAATTTCCAGTATACTGCGTGGAGAAAATATGTATCCATATCAGTACACACCTGTGCAAGAACAGCTTTCCGATGATTTTGAAAAGAGACTCGAATTTTGTTACTGGTTGATAGAGGGAACTTGGATGACAACCAGTTTACAAACAGAATTCCTTGGACAGACGAATCTCAATTCACAAGAGATGGTATTACGAAAGTCCATAGTCTCGATACATGGACTTCGAGCAATCCACATTCAAGACGGCAAAGATCATTTTAGCACAGATTCAGTGTCAATATGTGGGCAGGTGTAATTGGAAATAAATTAATCGGGCCTTTCAAATTACCACCCCGACTTAATTCTACTAACTATCTGAAATTTTTACAAAATGATCCACCAAACCTATTGGATGATGATCCACTAGCTTCATCATATTTCCAAAAAGATGGTGCTCAGGCCCACTATGGGTGTGATGAAGAATACGGTGATCGATGGATAGGCAGAAATGGACTAATTCACTGGCCTCGAAGATCTCCCGAACTCACTGTGCTGGTTTCTTTTTTGTATGGGGACGAATGAAAGAAATCGTTAACTCATCTGAAATAACAACTTTAACTGAATAAGAAGAACGTTTTTCCGAAGGATCACTAAAAGTAAAGCTAGCCCTAAACGACGAACATACTCGCCGAACTTGTTCGTGTTCGCTATGTTCTCGTCGTGTAGGGGCTGGTTCGCGAGCCGCTCGCTGTTGGCGAAAAATTTCGATTTTGTCGTGGGTCCTCTTCATACATAACAGTGCTCAAAATACCATTTTCAATTTTGTCAATAAGAACAAAATAAAAATGCCTAATCAATATATGTAAATATTATAACACATGTCATTCGCAAGTATTATCTTTCCTCTCTGTCTAATGGCCAAGTTACGGTACATTTAAGTTGACTCTGTGTCATTGGCTTTTAATTAAACATGCGGAAGTTTTAATATTGTGCAGTTTCCTTTTATTTTAAAAGTCAGGACTATATTCATTATAAATAACATTTTAATTTTCAACAGCAGTTAGTATCTATTTATAACAGTTTTTAGTATTTTAAACAAGACTGAATTGTGAGCACTGCTTAGTATGAACAGGACCCACTGTGCGTCACACATGCTTACTCTGTGAAGAATCAACACGAAATGAATGTTCGCCAAATGTGTTCGCCGTGTAGGGGCTAACGCAAACGAACAAGTTCGGCGAGCATGTTCGTCGTTTAGGGCTAGCTTAAGGCAAGAGTTATCGAGAATAAACATTCAAAATGAAATCCAAAAACGTGCTCTAGCATGCAATCAAAACGCTGGCTGGAGGGCACTTTGAGCACTTATTATGACTGTATTTGTGTGTACATAAAATAAAAGATTACAAATTATTGTTTTATTCCAACCCTTTACACATTAAGGTAAACATTTTTTTTTTTTTTCAATTTTAACTGTTTTAAATTTTCCCAAGTTTCATAAAATGTATGGGTTTTCGGATGTAGTTATTAATGAGTTTTTTTTTTTATTATTGTTTTAGTCATCAGGTAAAAATAAGAAAACTTTATGCTTATTACGCATTTTTTGAAAAAAATTGACCTCAAAGTCAAAATTTTGCTCGGGCAAGAAAAATTGAACACCATTTAAAATTGAATATCTGGCAACCCTAAATATACATCACCTCAATTTAAACGTAGTTTTAAAGGTTAGTATTTCTTTAAAAAAAGTCCAAAATGAGGTCCCTACCATTAATACTGACCGAGAAATTGACCTTAACATGGGTCAGGTTACACCAAAGTTAGCCTTTTTTAAATCGTCAAAAAGCGATGTCAAAGTTGAAAATCAGACTTTACTGTGGAACAATTTTTTTCTTAGAATATGACCAAGAATCACATCTTAAAGCATGGCAAGCGAAATTTTTAGTAGAAAAGCTTCTAAAAAGTTTTTGAAAAACATTGGATTTCAAAACTTAAAAGAATATACGTGGCATATTACCCCCCTTTGGTCAAAGACCAAAAGAGCATCTTGGAAGAAGAAAGCTTGGCTAATGCTGTTTGTAAAGTAAGGCAGGGTAAAATTAAACCATGCATACAAAAAAATTGAGAGCTAAAAGCTGTTTATCTGAAAACGAAAATTAGCTGGTCAAATACATCAAGACTTGAAAATATGGCCTATCCATTGACAGCTGACATCAGTTAGAAATCTGGCCTAAGCTTTTGCAGACAAAAATGGCATAAAACATAGATTTAACCGTGAAAGTAAAGTCGCTGGCCGAAATTGGTTCAGTTTATTCATGAATCGTAATGCAGATTTAAGATTGAGTAAAGCTGAAGGTGTTTCAATTGCTCGAGCACTCGGAATGAACAGAGCTGAAGTAGGCGCTTACTTTGAGTTGCTCAAGGATACATTAGAAAAGAAAAAAAAAACAAAATTTTCGACGTGGATGAACGTGGTCTTCAACTAAACAATGGACCAGGAAAAGTTTTGGCAACGAAATGCTCAATAGATTCGCATCATCTGCTGTATTTTGCAAAGAATAAGGTCAAACATTTTTAGAGGGAACATTTGTAAATATTTTTTTTTTCTTAAAAACTTCGACAGATTTCAAAAAAAGATACAAAAAAATTTCATTTAGGTAAAACTAGGTAATGGTTGAAAAAACAAATCCGAAAAATGGTTATTGAGGGTACCCCCCAAAGAACCATTTTGTTTTTGTTTCTGATTTTCTCAGGAACGGTACGACCGATTTTGATAATTTTTTTTTGCTAAGGCTCCCCAAAAACTTGAATAGAATTGTTTATTTAAATTTTCAAAAAAAGATTTTTTAAAACTCAATATTTCGAAAACCTTTTTTTAAATTTTGAATTACTCATGGCACAATACAAAACTGCGAAAAGGACATGCATGCATTGATGAAATCGACTCCTTGTAAGAATAATAACTGCATATATAGGTATGTAAGTAGTGTAAGTGTACTAATTTTGTTGTTTCTTAAGGAGGTATGTATAGGTTGAGTGTGACTGAAGGAAGGAACATTATGCGTGCGCAAGGATATTTTAATAAACAGCTGCATTGATACGGTTTTTCGGGAGTTTCGCGATTTGAAAAAAAAAATACAAAATCAGAAGGGCTGTTTTGAAGTTCAGGACAGGACAATCGTGTGAACTTGGGATAGCCTTTGAGAATTTTTGCATAAAAATAATGTTATGGGAATACCTTAGTGCATTTGTATCTACATATGTCCATATGTACCTATAGATATTATACTTACTTATGTCGATAATAAGAGATTTTAATGAATTTTTACTTGCGACTTATAGGTACTATAAGGCAAGTTATGCATTCGTAAAAAAAATCGAACTCGAGATTTTGATCAAAGTTGACATTACGATGATAGCCAACACTAAAAAAGTGGGTCTGACAATTCTGTCTGTCTGTCTGTCGCTGCGACTACAGCCTAAACGGCTCGGCCGATTTTCTTTAAACTTGGTAGATATGGGTTTTGATTTTTTACCCCCACGTTTTTTTGTTTTTTTTTTTTTTAAGACCAAAAATAACGGTACCTGCTATACGAATTTTTTCGAAATTTTATAAATACTTTTTTTTTCAAAAACTGCTGAACAGATTTAAAAACTAAAAACACAAAAAAATTTCATTTAGTTAAAGCTAGGTAACGCTTGAAAAAATTTTTCCGAAAAATGGTTATTGAGGGTAGCCCCCATGGAACAATTTTTTTTGTTTTGATTTTCTCCAAAACTGTACCACCGATTTTGATTATTTTTTTTTTTGCGAAGGCTCTTCAAAAATTTAAATAGAATTGTGTATTCAATTTTTCAAAAAAAAATTTTTGGATTTTTAAAAAAAACTTCAATTTTTTTTTTTTCAAAACTCAATATTTCGAAAACCCCATGCTTGATTTTTTTAAACTTGATAAATAAAAATTTCTTTCTTCAAGATGTGAGACAAAAAAATTTCATTTTACTTTAAAATAAAGGTACCCACCATACAAATGTTAAAAAATTTAAAAAAATGGTTTTCAAAATCGTATTTTTCTCGAAAACGGCACCTAGAATTTTGATAAAATTTTTTTTCTTTCAATTTATTTTTATGATCTTTAATTTATTAAAAAAAATTTGAAACTAAGATATTACAGCTTGTACCTACCATAGAACCATTTTTCGATTTTTGAATTTCTCATTATCCACATAACGGTTCTTAATGAAATTTTTTATAGAGAAGCTTCTAAAAAGTCTAAAACAATTGTATTTCAAAACTTTAAAATAAATATTTTTTGAATTTTGAAAAAAAAAATCTATTTTTTTCTTTTTTTTGAAAATTCGATATCTCCGAAACGGGTCAATATTTCTTTTCGTAAATTTAATTTTTATTCGAACAATGATAAAAACTTTAAATTAGCGTACCAAAATTTTTTCTTAAAAAGCTTTTAAAAGTTTGTATATAAAAGCTTCTTTTAAAGAAACACCACTACAAGGACTTATAATTTTTGTTCTTGCATAAATTCATATTTGCATAGCATTCTGTTACTACTAAAATAATTTAAAAATTAATTTTATCCTTATGAACAGTTTTCTCTAATAACATTCGATTTTAAAATTCCTAGTCTTCTGTTACATAAGAGCAAGTTCGTGCGACCCAGTCGTGCATTTTATTTTTGTAGAGATGCTTCTAAAAAGTTTAAAAACAATTGCATTTCAAAACTTAAAAAAAAAAACATTTTTTTGATTTAAAAAAAAAATCATTTTTTTTTCGAAAATTCGGTATTTCAAAAACGGTTCAATATTTTTTTGGAAATTTAACTTTCATTCGAACAGTAATAAAAACTTAAAGTTGGCATACCTACCAAATTTTTTTCTTAAAAATCTTTTAAAAATTTTGTATATAAAAGCTTTTTTTTAAGAAACCACTACTAATAATAATTTATAGTTTTTGTTCTTGCATAAATTCATATTTGCATAGCAATCTGCTTTTATCTCTTATTACTAAAAGAATTTAATTTTCTCAAATAACATTCGTTCTTAAAATTCATAGTCCATTACATAGGAGCAAGTTCGTGCGACCCAGTGGTGCATTTTATTTTTTTTTATTGGCTTATCTAATCTTGTCATTTACTATTTAATTTTATAGTTGTACTGTTAAGTGTGGCATATTCGACCGACTTACCCTATAGTACATAAAACTGTTCGAAGAAATCGGAATATTTTCTGATCCCAGGCCAGTCTGTCTACACTCTCCAACATTTCTTTTTGTCTTGAAAATTGCAAAAGTTGAAAAATTTTAAAAATTGCGTATTGACAAGGTCCTCACAGTCAACTGATGAGTCCATGTGAGAAACGCCGATTTTTGTAGACTAAAGGCCAAAAAAGCTATTTTGAATCAATATAATTCAACAAGTCCATTAATAGTGCTAAGTCTTCTAATTGGCTGATTTATTTCAATAGTATATAGAATTTGTATTATAAAAACCTTCATATAAAAATGTTAACCTTCAATTCCGAATGCGTTTTAATACTTTCCGATTTTCTGACGAATGTTTTCGAGAAAAATTATCTCGCAAGGTTACATAATCCTAAACATTCTGAAAAATTATTTTTGTATTTCAAGGTTAATGTTTTTTAAAAATATGAAATTTTTAAAAGTTTTCGAAAGAGTAATAACTTAAAAAAAACCGCCACAGTAAAAAGTAGAAAAATACCGGCACCTTTTTCAGGGATATTTCTCGAGGTGAACAAGCAACCCATCATATTTCACTTCGGGTATTTTAATTGAAATATTTTGCTAGGCATTTATTGAATTCGGACAGACACTCAAAATGTCAAATTATTCTATTGTTTTTATTTGTCAGAGCGTAAGCACATTCAAATATCATTCATCATTCCCTCTTGACAAACGAATAGGTTTATGTCGAAAGCCATCAAAAAGTACCAAACCCCTTAGTTGCGCCTTTAATTAAATTAGCATGCCTGTTTATAATATCTATAGGTACATATGGACATATGTAGATACAAATGCACTAAGGTATTCCCATAACATTATTTTTATGCAAAAATTCACAAAGGCTATCCCAAGTTCACACGATTGTCCTGTCCTGAACTTCAAAACAGCCCTTCTGATTTTGTATTTTTTTTTTCAAATCGCGAAACTCCCGAAAAACCGTATCAATGCAGCTGTTTATTAAAATATCCTTGCGCACGCATAATGTTCCTTCCTTCAGTCACACTCAACCTATACATACCTCCTTAAGAAACAACAAAATTAGTACACTTACACTACTTACATACCTATATATGCAGTTATTATTCTTACAAGGAGTCGATTTCATCAATGCATGCATGTCCTTTTCGCAGTTTTGTATTGTGCCATGTACGATGGTACCGATACCGACCGTGTAGCCCGTCTGAAGGAACAGCACTTCATGTAAGCAATATTCTACGAATTTGTAGCCTTCCTCCATTTCTGCTATTGTTTCCTTTTCCGCTTCATTTACATCGAAAGTCGCGTACGAGAACTGCTGCGACAATAAGCAAAAAGGACATACCACCACTTGATTGACAAACACGAACGAGCAGCGCAGCGAAATTCGAAAGAAAGAACCAAGACAAAACCTCTAGGGGGTAGCGACAACGACAACGACTTTGACGATACGACGAAGAAAAAGAAGAACACGGGGACTGGAACGAGGACAACTTGAAAAATAAAGTACAAAGGGCAGAGTGACATTGCAAAATGTGAACAAGTCGATTGCCCTTATTGATAAAGGACATTTTTTCCAAAACTATACGAAAAACAAGGACAATCGATTCGCATATGTGTAGATGACTCCCAAATAATAGAACGAAAAAAAATGCAGTGCATCCCTATACAATCCTCGTTTTTTGTCCTAGAACAACAATAGTGCGAAACTGTGGCACTTTAAATGCTAATTTTTGCTGTCTATTGCCTTCTTGAAGGATTCACACAAGGACGCAAGATGTCATTCAATCAAAAAGCGCATGTAATCGATACCACTTCTCGTGTTTGACATGCAATTTGCAATTGCATTCGATTTGGTTGCGAAAGTATTATATTTTTTGTTTGCGGACCATGAAACCGATCCTTATAACACGATCATTCAAATGCAATCACTTGGAATTTATTACCGGATTTGCATATTTGCCCTGGGAATGCTCCTGAATTAGCTTGAGAATTAATCGAATTTAAATGGGCCAGGCGAGGGCAAATAAAAGGCTAACAAATTATGACATGTTTTTTATTTGCGAATTGAGCTATCAGAGCCGTTTTGATTGATCAACACGACGAAACGATTTGTCAAATTGGATTTCGGGGTATTATTTTGCATACATCGATCGAGCCGCTTTGTTTTCTTTGAGCATGCCCTCGTTTTTTGGCAAAACATTTTGTCACCGCCATTTCGTGGGATAATTTTATTCGCCCTTCTTTGAATTGCGCAATGAAGTTATAAGAAATGAGGATGTTATCGTTATCCTGGGAGTGATCAAATGTATTGCTGTCTGATTGAATTCGGTTTCGATCTAATCAAGTTTAATATTGAAATGTAAATTGTTTATGTTAATACAAATTCAATTTTGTTTTTATATTATAGCTTGAGAATTTTATCCAACGGCGTGGTAGTGCCCAGCCAACTTCGCGGCACTAAACCCTTTTTACAGGAACAACCTCAGACGATATTTGATCCCAAACCAATAAAAAGTCAGAAATTTCAAATTGACAGTTTGTATTTGCTGATGTGATCAAAGACAGGCACTTTACCAAATTTCAATTCCTTAGCTTTAGAGGTTTCTGACATATACGACTTCAAAAATAGCATAATTTGTAACTGGCTGAGGCAGCTTGAAAGATATGAAGACGGCACTGATGAAGTATGTGAGCTCAATAAAAGTTTATATGTGCTAAAATAGTCATCATGGTGTTGGAACAA
Organism: Philhelius festivus; assembly: GCA_963931855.1. Classification (NCBI taxonomy): domain Eukaryota; kingdom Metazoa; phylum Arthropoda; class Insecta; order Diptera; family Syrphidae; genus Philhelius; species Philhelius festivus. Next base: position 149,315,044 of record OZ007555.1, on the reverse strand, counting down.
GCGTTTTGGGAGCTTCATTTTCAATCTAGGATTCAGATTTTATTCAGAAAATAATACCTGTTCTTTACTCATACACTCTGTTCAATTTATATTATTTGCAGTACAGGGAAGATAGGATATTTGCCTTTCAGTCTGACCATTATGGATTTCAATAAGCTATCTTTAATTTAAAGCTTTTACAGTATTGCCGTAGGAGCATTAAAAATTGCCGCAAAGCTCAGAAAAATGTTTGCTACTAAAAGCTCGAAAAAGCTTAAGTCCTGAAAGTTACAAAGCACAAACCAAAGAAAATGCCATGTGAATTTCTATTAACTTGGCAATGGTAACTCTGATTCAGTGTTTTTTTTTTAATAAACACAATAAGGGTTGGTTGCAAATTGTTGATCATTCTTCCTCTTCTTTTACTCATGTAGCAGATATGTCATGGTGAGCTGTACGTGAGCTCAAAGAAGATTACACAAACAATTTTCATGTAACTCAGTGATTCTCTTTCTTATTTCAGTATCAATTTCTTAAGTTAAGGTGCCGTGCCAGTGTTTCTGAAAAAGCTCTCCCATAAGGCCTGTACTGCAAATATAAATTGAACAGAGTATAGTTGCATCAACTGATCAATACGAGTTTTATATAATCATAAAAGAGCTGAAAAATGAATTCGAGATCATTTCAAAGAAAGCCTCGTTCTTTTTGAGTTTAGAGTTTGCACAAAACGAAGACGAAGCAGAAATTAGTCAAGAAGCACCTGCCAAGAAAATCCTTGATAGATTTCAATTTACGGAGTGCAAGCCAATTTCGACAGCAATGGTGAAGACTGCTGAAACGACAAAAGAAGGGAAAGAAAATATACAAAATCGACAGACAGTAGGTGCGTTAATGTATCTAATGGTGAGAACAGGACCAAAATTGGCTTATAGCATAGGATTTCTGTCAATATCCTTAGAGAATCCAAGTATGGAAGATATCACTCGAGTCAAAAGAGTATTCCGACTGGGACTCTGAGGATGGGAATTGAATATCGGAAAAAATATGAAAAGAGGTATTAATGTTATAGTGATACAGATTTCGGTGGATAAGCAAAGACTGGACGATCAACCTCCGATTTAATTATCACTCACGCAGGAGGGGCTATTTATTGGTTAAGTCTGAGGCAAGAAATGGTTGCTACGTCTACAACTGAAGCCGAAATAGTAGCAGCAAATGAAGCCAGTAAAGAAATAATTTGGCTTAAACGAATAATTCACTTCAAGTGGACAATTCTGCAGCTGTTATACTCGCTCAAAATCTAGAATTTCACAGAAAAACTATAGTAGATTGCGAAGATCAAAAGAGCGATGCAAACATAGCTTAGTAATTAGGTATAAAAACTAAAAAGAAAGTGAAGATTAGTCGAAGTTCAGCCAGCATTCAATCAAGAGTAAAATTATATAATTATATTAAAGAGCATTTTTACTTGCGATATAGGTACTATAGGGCAAGTTCTGCATTTGGAAAAAAAATCGAACTCGAGATTTTGATCAAAGTTGACATTACGATGATAGCGAAGACGAAAAAAGTGGGTCCGGCAATTCCGTCTGTCTGTCTGTATGTCTGTATGTCTGTACCTTGAACTACAGCCTAAACTACCGGAGGTATTTTCTTCAAACTCGGTGGTTAAGGGTCTTCGGTGATTCCCTAGAGGAGAAATTGAAATTTTTTTTTTAGCTCCAAAACTAAGGGTACCCCCCATACATCCGTAATGCAAAATCTTATTTATCTCGAAAACGAGTCTAACGATTTTGATAAAAAAAATTAAGTGTGATATTATGGACATGGACTATATTTTGATGAAAAAAAAATTTGGGGGGAAATGTTATTAGGGGTACCTGTCATAGAACGGTTTTTTAATTTTCTAATTTCTCACCAACGGCTCTAACGATTTTAACCAAAATTTGTATGCAGGAGCTGCTTTGCATTTGAAAAAATATAAACTAAAAATTTTTTTTGAAAAAATAGTTTTTGGATTTTTAAAAAAATAATACAATTTTTCTTTTGAAAATTCAATATCTTGAAAACCGATACACGATTAAATTTTTAGATTACGTTTAAAAATGTATTTTATTAAATAATAACAATTTGCATATCATTTTTTTTTATAAAAATTTTAAGGAAAATTTAGTACACAAAAAACATGTTTCAGTGTGTCTGTATGTCTGTACCTCTCACTACAGCCTAAACCACTGGACCTATTTCTTTCAATCTCGGTAGTTAAGAGTCTTCGGTGATTCCCTAGAGGAGAAATTGAAATTTTTTTTTTAGCTCCAAAACTAACGGTACCCCCCATACACCCGTAATGCAAAATCTTATTTATCTCGAAAACGGCTCTAACGATTTTGATAAAAAAAATTAAGTGTGATATTATGGATATGTACTATATTTTGGTGAAAAAAAAATTTGGGGGGAAATGTTATTAGGGGTACCTGTCATAGAACGGTTTTTTTCATTTTCGAATTTCTCACCAACGGCTCTAACGATTTTAACCAAAATTTTTATGCAAGAGCTGCTTTGCATTTGAAAAAATAAAAACTAAAAATTTTTTCGAAAAAATAGTTTTTGGATTTTTAAAAAAATAATACAATTTTTTTTTTTTGAAAATTCAATATCTTGAAAACCGATACACGATTAAATTTTTAGATTACGTTTAAAAATGTATTTTATTAAATAATAACAATTTGCATATCATTTTTTTTTTATAAAAATTTTAAGGAAAATTTAGTACACAAAAAACATGTTTCAGTGTGTCTATATCTGTATGTCTGTACCTCTCACTACAGCCTAAACCACTGGACGTATTTCTTTCAATCTCGGTAGTTAAGAAAGAGTCTTCGGTGATTCCATAGAGGAGAAATTGAAATTTTTTTTTAGCTCCAAAACTAAGGGTACCCCCCATACACCCGTAATGCAAAATCTTATTTATCTCGAAAGCGGCTCTAACGATTTTGATAAAAAAAATTAATTGTGATATTATGGACATGGACTACATTTTGGTCAAAAAAAATTTTGGGGCAAATTGTTATTAGGGGTACCTGCCATAGACCCGTTTTTTTGATTTTCGACTTTCTCATTAACTGCCCTAAGGATTTTAACCCAAAATTTTTAGCAGGAGTCCCCTTAAGTTTAAAATAATATTGTATATAAAAATATTCGAAAAAATATTTATTGGGTTTAAAAAAAAAAAATTTTAATCAATATCTTCAAAACCTATGAACGATTATTTTTTGAAATTATTTCCTAAAACCAATATTATTAAATACTTAAAATTCGCATCCCACATTTTTTTCTTGAAAAATTTTAGAGAAATTTCTTATACCTATAAAAATTTTATTTAATAATAAAACGATTTTTTAAAGTTTATTTGCATAAATTCATACTTTTCCGGAAACCAGACGGCAATTTTATGCATTTGAACATTATTATATCATTAAATCCATGTTTTATATTTATAAAATGTATCTTAAATTCCAAAGTACTTTTACATAAGAGCAAGTTCGTGCGATCCAGTCGTGCATTTTATTTTTATTGCTAGAGATCTACAAGAACAAATCAGATTTCGACAAAACATTTCTTTATCCGGGAGAAAGTCACTGAAGGAAAAATTAAAATACAACAAGTATCACCCAAAAAACAAGTAGTTTATATAATGACGAAATCAAGTCCTTGTCCAAGACTTAACCTTTGGTGCAGCGAAATGGGTCTGTCATGAAAATATTAAGTATCAATTAACAAGTGAAAGTGTTGAAGTTATTGATTACTTATGTTTTAATTAATCTACTTTACGTTTTTAGAGCTTAATTAAGTTTGTTTTTCCAATAAAAAAAATCAAAAAATCATAAATAAAAAATCAACACCGTCATAAGGAAGGACAAAATTACCTGGGCAATTAATAGCTTCTGTCTGTATATAAGTCTCCTGGCCTTGGTTGGCATACTGCAAATGCAAGATGTGACAGTTCCATGGAAATAATTTTCAAAGGATGCCTCTCTTTTAACTATGTCCCCAAGTTAGAGACAAGTAAGAGTAGTTTTTATCCCGAAAGTAGGTAAGCGGGGCCATGAACCACGAGTTGGCAACTAGATGTTAGCCAAAGCAAATTTGAACTGACGCTATTTGCTACCAAAACTAAGATACAGCCCTTCGCTCTACGCCGACTCAATGGCCAAACACTCTTGCTTCTTACAGTGTTAAATATCTAGTTGTTATTCTAGAGAATAAGTTTAAATGGAAACTGAATATTGAAGAAAGCGTTAGCTTTCTATGTCTGTAGTTAAATATTTTGGTAAAAGGTGGGGTCTTCAATCGAGGATGAGTTTGTGGACATACACATCAGCCGTGGTATGGCCGATCCTCACGTATGGTTCGATTGTATGGGGGTCCGTGCTTATACAAAGCATAAAACATCGATAAACTGAAGAAGGTACAAAGAACCCATTAGCGTTTGCACCACAGAGGCTCTAAGATCTTGCCTAAATGATGTCTTAAGCGTTTATCTGTACATTTCACTACTATATTTACTTATATCTGGTATCTTGCTCTGCGTTAAGACTATAAGAATCCAAGTATTGAATTGGTAAACCTTATGGACACAGCAATATTACGGAGTTGATTCCAAAAGAGATCTTTTCCCCTTCCACTTACTATACTGGACATCAGAAAAGATTTAAAAGTTATTTTCCCATCAAGGAAGGACACAACAACTATCTTTACTAATGGCTTAAAGATATGGAGTGTGGTGTTGGTTCAGAAATCTTCTCTGTAAGTTTGGATATATCTACATCGGAATAAAGGCTCCCTGACTTTGCTAGTATTTTTCAAGTTGAGTTACCTGCTATCCAGCATGCAAGGTACAACAAGATGCCACCCAGAACTAGAATACGGCTTTTATCACAGACATTCAGGCGGCTATTAAAGTCATTAATTATTCTAGTACATCATCCTCCACATTGGTCCAGCAATGACGAAATGAAGTTGTTGAGCCTCAATATTAACCACAATGTCACATTTATTTGGGTTCCGGTTCATTGTGGCATTGATGGAAATAAACGGGTGGATGAGCTGACCAGGAAAGGATCAGCCCTTCATAAGGCAACATTCCCCTCGGAGTTATGAAGGGAAATATTCTCTCATTTTTACTTAAAGAATCAAACCATAGGTGAAGGAGCTTAACTAACTGCATTATAACTGGAAAGATCTGGCCCATTTATAATAAATCACGAATACCTGATTTGATATGCAAACTAAAGGCAAGACATAGGCAGGATCTTAGCTAACTGTAGCGGACACTTGCCAGTAGGTGAGCATGCAGTGAAGTTAGGCATTTCTCACTACACTTACTGCCATAGCTGTGGAACCAGTCAGCGGGAAAAGGAAATAATCCTCCATTTTCTCCGCAAATGCTCTGCCTTGGCCAGCATTTAGAGCACAGTCATTAGGAAGTGCAGGTTTTTGATGACATTGATGAACTTTCGGAAATAAAAATCAAAGACTCTCTTTTTTCACGAGACGAAATGGCTCCAAAACGATCTTCGTTTACTTCTCTGCCGTGCTCTCCGTTTGATCCTAATACCGCGAACTAGCGGACTGAGGGTTTTGACGAGTGTGCAAATGAAGCACCGGATGATCACTCGATCGGATTAGTTGCCGTTTCAACAGCAGTCAAGCTGCCTAGTTTGGCACAGTGCTTTAGGCGTTGGATGAAAGTGGGGGACTTATTGCATAAGTGATCCAATACCTGTTGATGATAGTGCTAAAGGAACTACGTGCAATAAAAAAACTATTATACACATCAAAAGCTATTCCATCGTTTTTTAATTTAATCAAAACTGGGCGACTTCGTAAGGGTATGTCCACAATATTTCATATCGATTTCATCCACAGGTTCATACGAGTTACGGTGTCAAAATGCCGCACCACAGTGTTTATTGGTCCACAAAGCTGTAGATTCTCCGTGGTCGCCATTTCTACATACTCGTACATTACCTCCATTTGTAAACATCCCTAAAAAGTTCTGAGGGCAAATTTCAAGAAATTCTTTGAACCTGTTCGAATCTTAATCCTTAACATTTGTGCATGGTAATATGGTGCGTTAAGCTCAGATTATCTTGTAGTTTGTCTACTGGGTATTACTGGATATGTGTCAATCTTACAATCCCAAAACCATTTTATTGGAAAACAAATTATCCTTCTGAAAATACCATATAAACAAGCACGGACACTCCTTGTTTGATTCAAGAATGAAGAAAGGATAGGACTAAACTTTAGTGCCAACCATAGAGCCACGGACCTATCCAACAAGGCAACAGCCAACGATTGCAAACTGGATATCTTGTATCGAATGGCAACCAATGACTCGGCCAAACATTTTTAGAGGCCAACCCCTACCACTAGCGACGACACATTCGATGAAGACCGCGGTTGACCCTGACCAACGTGGTATACAAAAGTTGAGACAATTAGCTTGGAATTTAGCTGGCTGGATTAATTGAAATGTTAGTGAATGGATTATGATGCCGACCACAGTAATTTAAGGACATTCATTTTAGTAACAAACAATTTTGTCATCATCTGACACCCACACGATTTCATTGTCAACAATGCCCAATAAAATAAACCTATGCAAACCACAAAAAGCAATATATTGAGTTATGTGTATGTGAAATTCGAGGTACAATATGATATGTCCTTGTTCATTTAATTTGACTTTGAAGTCAGGTAGTTTAGAACTCCACCGAACTGATGCCTGTTGTGTTTGGCAATCTTTTCAATCAATTTTCTCGAAAAATCGCACCAAAACCAACAAAAAGGACTAAAAAACCATCATTATCATCCTTCGTCGAATAGCCCGTTTAACAAGGTCGCACCATGCTTCAAAGGAATGCCTTTGACAATACTATTACCACTAATCTTCCTGACATCTGCCTGCATATATTTTTGTTGTTGCAACTCAATTGTTAAAAGACAATATCCAAATGTCCTTGTTGAATTTTACTAAAAAAGAAAATATGGCAACGCATTCCGGTTTTGACTTCACAAAAACGTTGTTGCAATGTGATTTCATGTCCTCTATTATTGTTGTAGCACCGATTGCAATTCCCAATCGACGAACGACGGCGACGCACGGACGATAACACGGCTCATACCACTAAAAAGAAGGATTACAAAACAGAAAAGCCAGAATTGAAAAGGACACAAAAAAAAATTGTGCTGGAAGTTGGAAAAAAGTAACATATCCATAACACCAGTCCTGCATAGGGAAAGTGCAAAATCATGCACCGTTCAATTGCCGCTGCGGCAGCAATGCAATATAGCGCGGTTGTGCCCTTACAAAGCATGACATCCATCAATACAGGCAGCTAGAGCAACACAACCAGGAATCAGGATGTTATTGACAAGCAACAGGAAAAAAAATGAACAAAACAGCGGGATGCATTCGGAAAATGCGCGCTTTTCCATCGAACCGCTGCAGGCCCCGGCGGCGTGGAATTGTAATCCGTACTTAGGATTGATCACTGCAGATTGGCCGCTGATGGCTAAAGTTGGAAAAAAAGGATAATGAATAGGAACGATAGGAAAACATTTAGAGAAACAATGGGATTGAGCAGGATTTAGGTGTGGGACAGGTATGAATGGTATGGCCGGTGACACCCGAGGTCGAACTAGCTCACCTACGCGTATCCCAGGGATCACACAAAGGACTAAGGACTATGAATGCAATTGCTCTTGTTAATAAACTGCCTGTTCAGGCAGTATTCAATTTTGTGTGTTATATCTTTTTTTTTTTAAGTAAACTGAGTCCTTTTGGAAAAGAAAAAAAATATGCAAGCATTATCCTTCGACAGTGTGTGGGCTGAGCGAGAGGATGCATCCTATTTGTTATATCACCTTGAAATAGATCGCAATTACACGTATCCTTTACTGGTTCTATTGTTTGTTGGTAATTGCCCTGCAGCGATTAGGATTAGAATTGCAGCGAGAACTGTTTGGGGGTGGGTTATTAGTTGACACGAAGAACTTCGTGTGAATTTGATAATATTCCCATAGGGATAGGAAATGGAATTAATTTTATTTTATGAGTTGCGGTATGTAGACATTGCTATTAGGATTAACAGTGTATCATCAGAGATAATAGGGTTACCAGCATGGATTTTGCATCTCGTGCAAACAAAAATGATTATTTTTTCGACAGGGATAAACCTGTGTCCTTTTATTTCGTCCTCCTCAGACTTCGAACTCTTGTCCCACATCCTCATTTATAGTATATCACTAACAGAAATTTGATCAATCTGGGATGTATCAGTGCGTCCCACGATTGATAAGTGATGATTCTTTTTCTAGTTGTAAAAAGATTAATTAAGTTTCTTGGAAGTCTCGAATAGGGTTGCTGCAGCACAGAGTATCCACAGCAAGAGAAGATTGTCGAGCAAAAAGAAGGAAGAAGAAGAAGCAAATGCAGCCTCTCAAGTCAAATCAAACAAAATCCGAAATACTTAACTGATGTTTATGCTTGTTAGTTGAAAGACTCTTTTAAGCATCTACGGTAGCCTAGTATCCGAAGGACAGTATATAGAAGCAGTTTTTCCAACAGCTGTAAAATTGACATAATGTAGAACAAATAATTGATCAAGAAATAAACCTACTTTAAATCCATGAAGAACTATTATCAGAACCCGAGGTATACATAGCTATAAATAAGGCCAAGAACAACAAGGCCATAGATTCTGAACCAGCTCCTACACGACGAAAACATAGCGAGCACGAACAAGTTCGGCGAGCATGTTCGTCGTTTAGGGCTAGCTTTACCAACAGAGATCTTCAAATATGGTGGCGGTGTGTTGGTTGGATACATTAAATCATTAAATTAAAAACAGTGTAAGAAGACTTGCCCATTGACTGGATTATCTATTCCATTTTTCCCATCTAAAAAAAAACTTGAACGTTTATGTATGTGTTTCCAAGAACTATCGAGCCATATCCCGATCATAAGATTCTTTCCAACATTTTGGGTGATGATCTTAAGAGCACACATATTGGGATAAGCGATTCTTAAGGCTCCCAAATTTGCCCTTTTAACTTGAACTTATTCCAAACTGTAAAACTGGGTATAAGCTTGCCAAGTGGAATCTCAGTTTTCTATGCTGATACTCTGAACTACACTTACTACAGAGAAATCAGTTTCTTAAAAATCTTATAGCAGACTTTTTGACCTGTATTATGTGAATGCCTTAAGAGAAGTTGGTTAACAACATAAAAAGTCTATTTAACTGTGGTTTTCATTACGGAAAATCCACAATATGTCAAATATTCACTTTACCCTGGTTGGAAGGTAGAAATGGCGGCCACGAGCAGTCTTGCTCAAAGACCCAATTGGCGCTGGAGTGCGCTGCTTGGATACCATAAACTCGCATGACCTTAGGATTTAATGGGATATGGTGAGGGATTTATGAGCTCCTCTCTACCTCTATACCTTCGTTAGATCAGAGGGTCTTAAGATCGAGGAGCACCTGTTCGTTTAAGAGCCACTTCATGGAGTAAAAAAAAGAGATCAAGTCATTGATCTTCAGTTCATTAAGTCGTCCAGAAATAACTTTCCGAATTATTGGGTTCTCATATTCTTCAGAGCGGTACATTAATAGAGGGTATAAATGACTGTATCGTTTTGCTGTTGCTTCCTACAACTATTAAAATCTGTACTGTTAGTAACTTTAAGCTTTCCTGCATTTTCTTCTTTTGACCAGAGACCACTGGCATTACGAATGCCTTCCACACGATGGGCCATCTAATAGTTTCTTTTTAAATCATAGGTTATTTTGACACTGACAGCTGTTTTCCACTTGAAATTTTGACAGAAATACAGTATCATACCTCCGCTGAACGAAATGACTCGCTTTACGCTTCAAAAAGGTTCAGAAATGTTGAAAACTTTTTTCCAAAGTGAGTGCTGAGTAGCTGAAACAGTGCATTTTTTGAAATGAAGCTGTGACCAAAACGAAGCTCGTACCCATTAATTTACTCGAATTTGTGCAAAAAGTTCGTGAGACTGGTACGGTGCTTACAGACGAGAATGTGGCTCAACATTTTACGCACTAGCCTGAGGAGAATTCTGCACAAACATCTCGGATTATTCATTTTTATGGTTTTTTTCGTCTCCAAGTTGTGGTTACTTAAATGATTTTTAAAATATTAAATAAATAAATGAAAAACTGAATTTTATTTTTATTTTATTCAATTTTAATTTAACTTAATTAATATCACAACTTTAATTAATTTATTATATTTAAGCTACGCGTTTCGGAGTGTTATTGCTCCATCATCCATTAATTAAAGTTGTGATATTAATTAAGTTAAATTAAAATTGAATAAAATAAAAATAAAATCCAGTTTTTCATTTATCTCGGATTATTCGCTTACAAGGTCTAATTGACTAAGCAATTGAAGGCGCACGACCATCCGCTTGAAAAACGTTGTATTCCATAATTAATGGGAATGTTTGGCTACATACGTATATGGCGAGGCTATGGTCAGTGAAGAAAAGGGACACTAATCTGTAACCGGGCAAGCTGAATTCCGTGTGATCTGAACTTTCACACACCTGGGTTTCGCTAAGTTAGTGTCAAAACTGCTGATCTGTTTTTAATTTTTAACACGTATTACAAAAACAGATGGCTTTTTATATGGTAAGCTAGAGTAAACTATAGCGTAAAGAAATAAAATGCACGACTGGGTCGCACGAACTTGCTCCTATATAATAGACTGGGAATTTTAAAAACGAGAAGAAAACTGTTCATAAGGATAAAATTAATTTCTTAAATTCCTTTAGTAGTAAGAGACAGAAACAGAATGCTATACAAATATGAATTTATGCAAGAATAAAAATTATAAGTCGTTGTAGTGGTTTCTTAAAAAAAAGCTTTTATATACAAAATTTTTAAAAGATTTTTAAGAAAAAAATTTTATATGCCAACTTTAACTTTTTATTACTGTACGAATGAAAATTAAATTTCCAAAAATAATATTAAACCGTTTCTGAAATATCGAATTTTGCAAGAAAAAAAATGTTTTTTTTTTCAAAAATTTAAAAAAATATTTTTTTTGAGTTTTAAAATGGAATGGTTTTTAGACTTTTTAGAAGCATATCTACAAAAAAATTTCATTAAAATCCGATATGTCGATAAAGAGTAATTCAAAATTAAATAAAATGCACGACTGGATCGCACGAACTTGCTCTTAATATATAAAAGTACTTTGGGATTTAAAATACATTTTATAAATACAATGCATGGAACTGCCGTCTGATTTCCGAAAAAGTATGAATTTACGCAAATAAAGTTTAAAAATCGTTTTATTATCTAAAGTAATTTTTTATATATCGAATTCCTTTCCAATTTTTCTAGAACAAAATTTGGGATGCCAATTTTAAGTGTTTGGTAATATAGATTTTCGAAAATAGTTTCAAAAAATAATCTCTCACACGTTTTCAAGATATTGATTTTTCAAAAAATAAATTGGAATTTATTTTTTCAAAAAACAAAATAAATATTTTTTTTTTTTAATATTTTTATATACAATATTATTTTAAACTTAAGGGGGCTCCTGAGAAAGTCGAAAATAAAAAAAACGGATCTATGACAGGTACCATTAATAACATTTTGCCCCAATTTGTTTTTTACAAAAATGTAGTCCATGTCCATAATATCACACATAATTTTTCTTATTAAAATCGTTAGAGCCGTTTTCGAGATAAATAAGATTACGGGTGTATGGGGTGTACCGTTAGTTTTGGAGCTAAAAAAAAAATTTCAATTTCTCCTCTAGGGAATCACCGAAGACTCTTAAATGCCGGGATTGAAGAACATAGGTCTAGTGGTTTAGGCTGTAGGGAGAGGTACATACATACAGACACTCTAAAACATGTTTTTTGTGTACTAAATTTTTATAAAAAAAAACTGATATGCAAATTGTTAGTTTTAAATAAAATACATTCTATAACGTAATTTGAAAATGTATTCAAGATACTGAATTTTCGAAAAAATTTTTTTATTATTTTTTTAAAAATCCAAAAACTATTTTTTGGAAGAAATTTTTAGATTGTATATTTTCAAATGCATAGGAGCTTCTGGATATAAATTTTGGTAAAAATCGTTAGACCCGTTGATGAGAAATTCGAAAATCAAAAAAACCGTTCTATGACATGTACACCTAATAACATGGTATGGTAGGTACCTTTATTTTTAGGTAAAATAAATTTTTTTTCCACATCTTGTAGATTATATTGGGAAACTTTTATCTATCAAGTTTAAAAAAAATCTAGCATGGGGTTTTCGAAATATTGAGTTTTGGAAAAAAAATGTTGAAGTTTTTTTTTAAATCCCAGAAAATGTTTTCTGAAAAATTGAGTACACAATTCTATTTATGTTTTTGGGGAGCTTTAGCAAAAAAAAAATGATCAAAATCGGTTGTACCGTTTTTGGGAAAATCAAAAACAAACAAAATGGTTCCATGGGGGGTATTCTCAATATCCATTTTTCGGAAATTTTTTTCAACCAATACCTAGCTTTAAAGGAAATTTTTTTGTAAATATATTTCAAAACTGTTGAACAGTTTTTGAGAAAAAAAAATTTTATAAAATTTCGGAAAAAAATTCGTATGGCTGGTACCGTTATTTGTGGTCTTAAAAAAAAAAAGAAAAAACCGTGTGGGGGGTAAAAATTAAAAATGATATCAACTAAGTTTAAAGAAAATCGGCCGAGGCGTTTAGGCTGTAGTCGAACAGACACACAGAAAGAATTGCGAGACCCACTTTTTTAGTCTTCGCTATCATCGTAATGTCAACTTTGATCAAAATCTCAAGTTCGATTTTTTTTACGAATGCATAACTTGCCTTATAGTACCTATAAGTCGCAAGTAAAACCGCCTTTAAAATCCGTTATTCCGATAATGAGAATGTCGAAAATCAAGAAATATGGTTAATGTAAATCGGCCGAGTCGTTTAGAGTATTGTCTTGATAGAAAGAATTGCGAAACCCACTTTTTTCGTGTTCTCTATCATAGTATTGTGAATTCTGATTTACCATAATTTTACTTTTATTAATGTCGAAAGTACAAATTCAAAATCAACGGGCCAATCCTCTTGCCAAAAAACAACAGACAAATATTTGTAAAGCAAAAGCTGGAAACTTTTTGACACAAATATACTTGTCTTGCTGAAATATCTCGTAACCCATGACATTGTCTTAATATTTCCAATATATCCCGATATATACCTCGTTACACTGAAAATATAACAATGTTAAACCACAACTTATCAAAATAAACTTTCATTTTCAAGATCAAAATATTTCTTAGCCCAGTAAATCATATTGCAGGGAAATACCTCGCAATCGGGTCAGTAAGGCTGTAATTAACAGTTTCTACAAAATCGACATGACGTTACGAGGTATTAGATGTACAACTACGATAATTTGAGTTATTTGAATAATAAACAAAACGTCTATCGACATTGCTATGTGAATTAAGAATAATTCTTTGTTGTGTACCTTAACTCCTATCCTGTACTCTGTCCTGTTCAATAAAATGTTCTGAACCTCAGCCTAAATAAGAAAAGAGAAAAGCCATTCTCTAATTCTAAACAATCCCCAAAATCTAATTTATAACAACAAATAACAGGACTATTTGATATTCTCAAGCTTCGAAAGACAATAAGGGAGATGAAGAAGATACTCGTACTTTTGTTCCGATGTCGAAGCGAATGAATGCATATATCTCTTTCTTTTCAAGCGCATTCAAATTGAAAATGTCAACTTCATGAGCAAGAGAAGACAAATACACATCTCCGCGACCACGACCACGAACATCGAACATCCAATGTCCATAAATATTCCACTTGAACAAGTTTCCTTAACTATAGAGATACTGATTCGAGGGTATTGTAGATGGCAACGAGTTTCTACTCTTAGATATATCAGAATCAGCGGGATGAATACAGGACATGGACATATGACGAGGATGGTCTCTAGCGCCAAACTCACACACATAAGTGTACAAAACAAAATGAATGAGAAAAAAATGAAGCAGCTAGGAAGAAAGAAGAGAAATACCTTTTACATCTACATCTGTTGTATATCGAATGGTCAAGTTCTGGAAAATCGAATCGATAATCTTCGATATATGCGCGAAACACAGGAAAAAACCCAAGCGACAGTTGACGAGAACGGTTTTTTGGCAGAAAAAAAAAACACGGATAGCCGGTCACCCCCTAACATCACCGTCATCTGAAGAGTCAGCAACAAAGGACGTTGGTATATTTGGTGTACACACCCCGGGCTGGTTGATGTGGGATCATCCCGAGTCTAATGTATCTTGAACCCATCATCCCCCACACATAAAGCAGCAGCGTACAGAAATCAACTACTCCCACCACTTCAACTCGCCTGCTGTAGTCTATCTATATGTGCGGCGCAGATTGACATGGCACACAAGCATTCTAATCTAAAGTGGAAGACCCTTACACCCCCCATCCACCTGCCAGTCGGCATCAACTGTCCAATGTTGAGAAAACGGGAATTTGCACCCGAAAAAAGTAGGGAGATCCACTCAACCTCTCCCGCCCCCACATAGCTCTATTCGAGTTCTAGCAACCGACCGACAGTTCAGATGAAAACTGCCCAAGTTTTACCTCCCGGTGATGTATGCACACACATGAGATGGTCGGACAGGACAAAACCTACTTCTACACAAACACACATCAATATTTGTTTGGCCGTGTGTGGGTGCGGGTGAAGGCGGCAGCGAGCAAACCCACGGCGAAATATCCACTTTCATCTTACGTTCACGTATCACGTCCTCCCCGCTAAGGGATACCACGTCCACGTACGACGACGACGGCGACAAGGACGATGGCCGAATGGTTCTCTGAAGTTTGCACTTTAGTGCTTGCTCGATGGGTCAGGTGGAAGTTTTTGAGGAAGATGAAAATCTGAGGGAGGCTTCGGCAGAGGGTGAAGCGAATGGTGAACGTATGAGTATGTATAATAGAAGAGGCCCCCACCACGTTTATTTTTCGCGAAAATTGACAGGCCATCCCCCCACGGAATGAAATGGAGACGACCGACGACGACGTTTTGAGGACAACAGAGAGGCTGAGAGTATCTACACACAGGACACACGAGAACGTTAGAAAGGAAAGAGCTGAGGAGGAGGGGGTTCATATCCTGGCAGGCCATCGGCTTCGGTGTCGTTGGCGGCAGCAGCAAAAACAGCTAAGCATACACTCACACAGCATACATAGACTTATATGAGAGTCAAAGAAGAAAAGCGAAGGAGGCAGAAGAAAAGCAAGAGCAAAAGGAGAAAAGGCACGGCGGCGGCACAGCGGCAACGGCGGTTGCAGTGGCGGGTGATTTAGAGAAGCGAAAAGTATCCGAAAGGACAACCACGGCTACGGCTATAAGGCTACGACAAGGACACAAACGCGAGATGGGTTTGACAGCGCCAGCTATAGGACTTGGTCCATTATCCCCGCAAGGGATATTCATTGTGGCGCGCGGTGGTCGTTGAATTTTATCCGCAGTGATGCGAATGACTTTTGTGATGTGAAGAGGCTAAAGTCTATCTATTCATCCATCGATGGATGCTGTAGATTGCATAGGGGATGAGGTCGGATGTTCCGGAACTTCCGCTAACCCATCGCTATCATCGCGTCAACCCCCATTTCTTCCTACAGTTTTTGGCATCCATACACACATATCTATACGTAAGTCGTTGTGCCATTCGCGGAGTGTGAGTGTGACGCGGGCGTTTGATGATGAAACCCGACAAAGTTCAGCGCCATAATAATAATTGAAGAGTGAGCTTTGGTGTCGAAGCCACTGCCATCTTCGCCCTTGTACAACACATTCTTATCGTCTTTCTTGTTGTTGTTGTCAGTTTATCCTGCAACAAAAGCAGCGAATGTTTCTTCACCATTGACAACAATCGATTGCGAAATCAATTTCTTTGTGAATCCAGAGAGGGTGATAACTAACGACTACCAATGCTGTTAATTAAAGGTTGAATGAACTATGGGAATGTAGTAGCAGACGGAATTTTGCATGAAACTCAACTGATTTTTCAATATTTTTATACAAATAGTTTTGTTTGGCTTTAACAGAGCTGCCAAAGGCCCGTAAATAAAAATACATTGCTAAAATATATTAAAGACTGCCGCCCTTTTAAATTGTTACTGACTATTGGTTCAAACAATTATTAGCGACCAAGAGTTCCTCAAGTTTCTCTCAGTCTTACATAGAAAGGTTCGGGAAGTCATGAAACTAATTAAATTAACTATGCACTGATTCTCCTGCCTTACCCTGTCTCTGATCTGTCTTGTGCATAAAGGAGCCGCATCTCCACAGTCTTATGTCCGACGTGGTACATTAGACGAACCGTCATTCTATCTTGGACAAGCTCTGCACTGTCTATAAGAAGAGGAACTCATCTGCCGGGATAAGGTTTAGACCACACTCTCGTAGTATTCTGCGTCAAAAATTAAGCTGCTGGTCGAAGACATAGCTGTTGCATTGTAAGCCCGAATCAGCTTCACCAAAAAATTTTGTTTTCTGTTTAGGTTGGCTCCTTTGTATAGAACTTAGAATAATAATGTTTGCATGCCTAATTTGATGTCCTGTGTAATAAAATGTAACGTCTAAGATATTGCCTCTCAAACACCTGAACCTTTTCCTTTTGAGGTGGAGCACTGTTGAACCATTTTTATTCATAAGCAACTATAGGCCGGATAAGAGCCATGTAGCAAATCGTCTTTACCGTGCTATCAAGCCGGCTACTGTAAATCAACCATTTTGCTATAAGGTTAAGACTCCCTTAGCCCTGGCAAGAGCAGCATTTATATGTCTCTCCCAATAAAAATACTGACGCCAAGGTACTTAACCACACTTTTACCCGCCATGTGGCCCTTCGACCACTAGCTTGCAACAGTTCTTTCTCGTACCTTTTGGAGCTCCATGGAACGGAGTTCTAAACAGAATAGTTTCATATTTCTAAAAGATGTTTTCAACTTCCTGTCTTTGCAATATCCCTGAACCTTGTCGAAGTCTCGCTGCAAAAAATTCTGATGATCTCGGCCTTTGTATTGCATGCTATATTAGGTCGTCATAGGACGCAATTGACTGAGTTAGACCACCTAGCGCAAATAATGAATGGTGCAAATAATGAATAGTGTTGGCGAGTTGACCCCTGAAGAATTTTTATTATCGAAGATAGTAGTAGAAGTTACATTGCTACTTTTGACAACAAACTTTCTGCCATTGAGCATGTCATAAAGTATATATTCATCGTTGACGCTATCGGCTGATTTCCGTGAATTCGTAAACAGTGAGTAAGGGCGTAATTAGGATGCCGTTGTTATCGCGCAACTCGCGAAACTAAAACGGAACGTTCCAAAACTCTCGCGAAACTGAAAGAGAGCGTTCCGAAACATATAAAGGTGTGTCCAGACAAAAGACACATTTTTGAAACATTTCAGAAACATTTAAAAAACATTTCAGAAACAGAGAAACATTTCTGATATGTTTCTTAAATATTTCTGAAATGTTTCAAAAATGTTTCTTTGGTCTGGACGCTCGCGAAACATTTCTGAAATGTTTATGAAATGTTTTTCTGTTTCCCATTCCGAATGGGAAACTTTATTTGTTTCCCAAGCATTTACATAGGTAGAAAGTGCGTGAGTGGTTATTAATATAAATATAAAATGTCGCGAAAAGTGTGGAGCAACGAAAATGTTATCCAATTGATAAAAATTTACGAATAAAAAAATTTTTGTGGGATCGACTCTTGACAAAAATATTAAAAATAAAATAAAAAAAGCCGATTATATATTTGAAATTTGCGAAAATATAAATTGTGATAAAGGTGAAGTAGAAAAAACTTCATGCGCTTAAAGTGCAACAGAGGCGAGGAAAAAAATTACAGACAACTCAATCTGGAAACAATGGGAAACAAAGAAACATTTCAGAAATGTTTCTCAAAACGTCCACACCAAAAAAAAAAAAACAAATCAGAAATATTTCTGAAATATTTCTGCAATGTTTCTGAAATGTTTCTTAAGCAAATGGGAAACATTTCAGAAACGTTTTTTAAACAATGTTTCCTGAAATGTTTCTCTGGTGTGGACACACCTTAAGTGCGAGACCGCTGGCGGTGGCGCTGCAAACGGCCAGATTTTCCACGGAAATGTTATTCAAGTCTCAGCCAGCTCAATATTTTTGCTCTCTCCCGCATCACAGAAAGTCATTTCGATTGTGTTCTTTATCGTTTAAATACTGTTGAATCTTCTAAAACTAAACAGTCAAAGAAAGCGGTGCGGAATACCGCAAGAAAAAGGCTAAGAAAGAAGCCAATGCGAAGAAGTCTCAAGGTGCATTACTGAAATATTTAAGTTCTAGTTCTGGTTCGAAAGCCACGTTAATGTCTTCGGTGGCAATGTGGCATCCAGCAGCAGTGGAAGTGATTCCAACGTAAGCATATGATTCCTCCATCTAGAACCGTGCGTGGCCTAGAATTGTCCTCCGGCCAATATTCATGGGAATGCATAAGTTACTTTATGCCTGCTGTCGAAGTTGGAAGTCTGTGGTCCCACCACAGACCAGGGTCAAGACGAAATCGACTCACCAGAAGTACCTCAAGCATCTTGTCACAAGCCTGCAGAAGAAGTGAACCTCGATGTTGCCAAAGAAGACATAATTGAAATCGAGCCTTCTGCTCCTGCCGAAGCCAAAGATGTGAATCTCGACGTTGTAGGTTGGTGGCCTTCTAGTACGTCGCGGATCTGACTCAGTACATCACATCGATTTCAAATTTGCCGATGTTGTTCGCTCAGGACGAAAGGCGGTACCCGAAAACTAGTCAGAGAGTGGTTCTACAAGCCATTATCTAACACTGAAAAGGAATTTCGCATCTGAAGAAGGATTCAAAAAATGATAAAAGCTAAATCCAAGAATCGGAGACCATGAGAACAGCCTGGACCATGAGCAGAGCTTCTTGAAATGAAAGAGCCGTAAAGCAACCATCGATCAGAAAAAACAAGAAGTTTTCGAAAGTGAGGAGAAGAAGTGTGGGGATGTACTCTACCGGTTACTGAATATTATCCAGTTCTTAGCCAAACAGAATCTGGCCTTAAGAGGACATCGAGAAGACATTCGAGGAGATGATAGTGGCAATCGCGGGAACTTTCTGGAGTTAGTGCACCTCCTAGCTAAATATGACCTTTTTCTAATAGAACACCTGACAAAGATAAAGCTGGGAGCAAGAATCCCAATTTCGTATCTATCTTCAGAATGAATTAATAGACTTACTGGGACAGCAAGTTTGATCCACCATCATCCGTCGCTAAATATTATTGCGTAATCTTTGACAGTACGCAGTGTCGCTAGTTGTGAGAGAAGTTTTTCGAATTTGAAGCTAATCAAAAATTATCTCAGATCCACTATGAGCTCCACTAGACTATCAAACTTGGCTATATTGTTGATTGAGCAAGTATTGACAGCAAATATTGATTTTGACAAAGTTATTCAAACTTCGCTGGTCGTAAGGCCCGTAGAATCCGTTTGTGAAACCGCTGATCCTATTGTACCTTCAATAAAAGATACCTCATTGAGTGTGAAATGTTGTCTCGAAATTTAATTATAATTAAGTAATGAATGGGGGCGGCAAAATGAGTCTCCCGCTCGGGCGCCGAGATGGCACGCTACGCCACTGCCCTCAACTTCTTATACTCGTTGTCAAGTTCACGTTCACGGGTGTAAAAAATCCTTTGGAGAATAATGCTTCGAAAACTCAATGCGCAGTCTGTTGTCGTACAAAATGTACCTCTTGTCCCATTGTACTTGCATCGAAGAATGTGTATCAATGACGATCTTCGTTGGAATGACCACATTCTGGAGACCGCTAACGACGTTGCTAAATGCTTACTATTTCTATATCTATGCAAAAAAATTTCAACCCCTCTGATTTGGCTACAATTTATGAAGCGTTCAAAGGTCCGAAACTCGAGTATAATTCACATGTTTGGGCAGCTGCAGCCCAAACTCCTCTTCATTTATTCAAAACAGAGCGTTAAAACAGATAGGAAATAGAGCTATCATATTCCCATCTCTTGAACGCCGCCGCCGCCGTCATCGAAATGTTTCATGTATTTCCTTGTTTTATCGCTTCTTCCACAAGCAATGCTCATTCGAATTAGCCAGTTGCATTTCTCCCCTCAATCAGGTCTTCAATGTACCCTCGAGCCTAAATTTGGTCGTAACGTCAAATACAGAGATTCGTTTTTTAGTCGCACAATGCGATTATGTATTTGCAAACATTCAAGACTAATGTTCATGGAAACTTTCTTTCTCTCCCCCTAATTCCCCCCTCGCACATGCTGAACCTAACACTATCAGGGTCTAAGGGTCTCTCAATAAACCCTTGAGAACTTGTGAATTATAAAAAACATTTATTTGTTTTCAATTTTCTCCAAAACGGTATAAGTGATTTGATCAAATTGCTTATGCAATAACTCCTAAAAAGTTTGAATATTATTGTTTATTGAGATTTTTAAAAACATTTGTCTTGGATTTAGACAAAAAATTCAATTTTCATTTGTTTTAAATTTAATAGTTCGAAGATCACAACTTGATAATAAACAGCCTTTTAATAATATGTATCTACAAGATGTAACACACATTTTGTATTTTATCTAAAAATAACGGTTAAAATGTTAAAACAAAATTTTCTAAAATTTTATTTTCTCGAAGGATTTTGATAAAACTTTTATTCTCTCACTTAATGTTTACGATCTATAATTCAATGAAAGTAATTTAAAAGTACTTACCATGTAATTAATTTTCGATTTTTGACATTCTCATAATCTGCAGAAGGGATTTTAATGAATATTTTTATACAGAAGATTTTTTAAGTCTTAAAAGCATCACGTAGTATGCATATAAGTTTATGAGTTGTTTTTTTTTTTTCTTAAGAAAATTTAAAAATAAATGGTATATAAACTTAATTTAACGTACTAGTACGGTCTAGAACGCAAAAACCCACGATTTTTGGGAATTTTTTTCTCGGAAACTTTATTAGGTAATAAAAAATGTTTTGTCTTAATTTTCTAATTTTAATTTTAGCCGAATTAAAGAGGACGCCAACGTTGACTCATCAAAAAACACATTGCTCATTGCGGACAGTTAATCTCAGGATTGGCTGGACTGAAACAAAAAAAAAACAAATTGGGTTATTTAAAGGAAGGTTTCTTACGAGACAATTTACCACAATTTGTTGAAAAAATAAAAACAAAAAAAAATGTCAAGTTTTAAAAAAAAAAAAAAAAATTGGCAATTTTTTTGGCCATTTTTGGGTCGCCATTTTTTTGTTCATAACCTTTTGGTCAAATTGTTGTAAATTGTCTTAGAAAACGTAAAAACTATCAAGTTGCAACAAGTTTTATGAAAATCGGTTCAGTAGATCCGGAGATTAACTGTCCGCAATGGGACAATGTGTTTTTTGATGAGTCAACGTTGGCGCCCTCTATAATTTGGCCAAAATTTGAAAATTAAGACAAAAAAATTTATGTTATTACCTAATAAAGTTTCCGAGAAAAAAAATCCCAAAAATCGTGCGTTTTTTTGGCGTTCTAGACCGTACTAGTACCTTAAAAAAAACGCTTTATAGATTCATAATTTTTAATCTAGCAATATTAGATAAAGAGTAGGTACCTACAGTCAGTGGCGTATCCAGAAAAAATTTTGGGGGGGGCCATAATCTATATATATAAAAATCAATGCCACTTTTCGTTGTGTTTTTATAACTCAAGAACGGGCTCACCTATCCGAGCCAAATGTTTAGGCTTTGTTCGGACTATGTAGTAGATGGTTTATGTGAAGTTTGCACAAAATCGGTCGAGCGGTTCTTCATTTATCACATTTTTTGTAACAAATGAATTCAATAAACGTCGGATCATTTTGTTAGTGGAGATTTTGCTGTCAAATTGAAACTTTTTTCATATATGGATTGTGCTGTCAAATTGAATCGTTCAAATGTACTATGTATATGTGTGCGTGTACTTTTCTCAGTTTTTTTGCGATATTGATACACCACTATTAATGTAGCAATTTGTTTTTAATTTGATTTATTCTTTTTTATATGAAGGAATAATGCCACGAGCCGGGCGAGCAAATATAGGTCGGCGAACGCGTAATGCAAATGATGTGGCATTACTAAGACGATCACAGACTGCAGATGAACGCGCATATGCTAATGCATCGCAGCGTGAACGTAATGCACGAAATAGATCTGTTGACCCTGTACCTGTACTGAATCTTGCACGGCGATCACGAATACGTCGTGCTCCTTTGGCTGAAATGATGCGTGCTGCTTTTAATTACAACAGTCAAATTAATTATAGTATGTACGGATTCATTGGAATGATGGACCCAATAATGTCCACATTGTGATGCGGCTAACTTTCCAGGTGAAACGCCCGGCATCAGGGTTTGAACCTGAATCATAAAATGTCGGAGCAAATTTGAAAAAAAAGTCGAGCAAATGCAAGATTTTCAGAGTAGATTTGAAACAAAAAGAAAATCCTTACTTTTCAGGAAAATTAAAATATATATATGTATGTATGAACATAAAAAAATAGTATTAGCAAAAAAGAAAAATAAATCACAGGTTTCATTGGAAAACTTAGTATTATTTTCAAAAATTGTTTTGTAAAAATAAACAAATTACAAATTCAGAAAGAATTTTTAACAAAGGTTTAATGGTTTTTTTCAACAATGTCATATTTGTATATAAATAAGACAATTTGTCTGTGTGGAAAAAGTGGAGTGAATCTCGAAAAATCGGAGCGTAGGAGTAGATTTAGGTTCGAACCCTGCCCGGCATGTGTTGTGCTAATGGCAAAGTGAGATTGCCAGCATTAGAAACTCCACCCGAACCATTGCATTCACTTATTTTTGGGACATTTCAAACGTTGAATCCCTTTTTGAGTCATATTGAACTATACAATTCGGCATTTCAAATGACTTCTTTTGGAGCTACTAAAATTATTAGAGATAATTTTATGCCGACGTTTAAGGTAAATACTTCAACAGGACTGTCCCATCTTTATATCAATCTGAATCATAAAGTATTCGATAGTTTTAAAAATTCTGATCCAACATCTACCTAAAATTGCATACTTACATGTTACAGATTCAGGGCCAGATTTATCATCAAGCTGGTTCGTTATTGCCATACCCCGACGCTGATAATCAATTTTTGCACACTCTACATTAAAATTGCCATTGAATGCACAGGTGATTGAAACTACAACTTGCAATATTTCGAGAAATTCTGCTATAGCAAAAGTTCTGCGATTAACGTCAATTATTTTATGGGATGAGTGTACAATGGCGAATAAAAAATCACTAGAAGCATTTAATCGAACAATACAAGATTTACGTGGTAATCAACAGCTTTTTGGTGGTGCTTTGATAATACTGTCAGGGGATTTTCATCAAATATTGCCTGTCATTCCTCGATCAACTCCTGCTGATGAAATAAATGCCTGTTTGAAGTCATCAATTCTTTGGAGATATGTACGAGTATGTACAAAAATTGACACTGAACATTAATATGCGTATTCACCTACAAAATGATCTAGCTGCCCATGAACTTTCAAAACAATTGTTAGAAATTGATGATGGCAAAATATAAATCGACAGTACCAAACAATTTTTGTACAATTGCGCAATCGATAGATGAATTGATTGAATGTGTTTTTCCGAATATTCTTCAGAATTACAGAAATTATGATTTGTTGAGAAAACGCCCCATTTTAGCACCCAAGAACATTCATATCAATGCCAATAATTTTCAAATTTAAGCGAAACTGCCAGTTGCCAACTGACAGTGTCATGTATCAAGATGAATTATCCAATTGAATTTTTAACTTCATTGGAACCGGCCGGTATACCACCGCATTGCTTGAATCTGAAAGTTGGTTCTTTGATTATATTGTTGCGAAATATTAATCCACCAAAACTGTGTAATTGGCAGTGAAAAAGTTGTTGCCAAATTTGATTGAAGCTACGATCCTAACTGCTAAATCAACAGGAGAAGTTTGTTTGATACCGCGTATCCCTACGATTCCAACTGATATGAAAAAACCAAAAATATTGTTTATCCAAATGTTTTGGATTAAGTTTTAAAATAGCTAGCAATTAATAAAATATTTTTTTGTTTGAATAAATGAATAATTTGATGTTACAATTAAATTGTTTTATTATTTCACTTTATACGTAGCGAAGCACGTCCGGGCCGCTAGTATTAATATATAATAATAATTTTTCAATAATTTTATTTTACTTTTTATTTTTTTGCAGTGCTTTTAAGTTAGTAAAATAATTAAATCTAGCATTTTTGTGTACCCTAAGAAACCTTAACTTGCGTAATCAGTAAAATTAAACTTTTTTCGAATTTTTTTTATTAATTTGTTTTTTTTTTTTTTTATAATAAAGACAAGAAATAATAATTTAAACAGGTTTTGGAGGGAAAAGTACGAAACATTTTTCTCTCTCTCCTCTTTGATCGAGAGTGAAGCGCAGTGCTGCCTGCTGCGGTTCTGTTGAAAGTACTATAGTATCATTTTACTGCTCTCGGCAATTTCGTACTACCGTCTCCTCGTTTCACATTCGAAAAACTATTTTTTCAATGTTCTTGTATCCTAAACATTTTACACAAACAGCAAGGTGTAAAGTCAACCTAAAAAAAAAAAATTATTTCGTTTTTAAATTTAATGTAAATATTGAAGCAAGATTTTTAAATATGAATGTTTTTAATATTGCAATTCTTGTTGCAATAATTCAAACTAAAATGGAAGATAAATTTCTGGTTGTTAGTAAATTCAAATTGAAAGTACTTAGTCAACATTTAATATTTTATAGAAAGTTATGATTTATTCAAACGAAATGTTTGGTCAGTGTTTTACTGACAAATATTATTAACTGCGAATAACTTTTTCTGTTTTTTGTTGAATATTTAAAATGATCAATGTTTTTGTATCTTTGTTATGCTATGTTATTTTTTAGTTAAAATCACGTATTGTATAAGTTTTGTGCTTATTTTCTTAAGACGCTTTATTAACAATAATTGTTATTTTGAATGCATAATATTAATCTAAAGAATTCCGAACGATTTATCGAATTATGTGGTTTGACTCAAAAATCTTAACGTCAGCTAGGGATCTAATTCAAACAAACACAAACAACCGTTTCAGAACTTGGGAAGCTCGAGAATCTGAGCTCCCTCTAAATCTCTAAGATTTACGAAAAAGTTTCAGTTAATCATGTACATTATGATGAAATTACCTTAATAATAATTGATCTTTGAGGCTTGGGGGGGGCCCGGGCCCCATGGGCCCCCCCCTCAATACGCCACTGCCTACAGTTAATTCTTAGTGGGATAAATTAAGGTTAAACGGAAATTATAAAAACAATTTCCATGCCAATGGCGATTTCTCTAGATCGGATAGGGCCAGTACTGAAAATATAAATGGACGGAGAACAGTCATACGTGTAACCACTTGAGCAGATCATTCAACAAGCAAAGTTAAATCAATGATGGGCTAAAACCGATAAATAAAAAAGACTTAGACTTTTTCGACTATTGGTATTGTGAGGACCTATTTTCAACCTGCTATCATTATTAACATTTCTTTCATTTATTCTTCAATACTTATTGTCATTAACTATTAATTATCTTCCTCGTGTTATAAAAACATAGAATAACATAGATATGCAACGGGATGAGTTGAATAAATAAACTAATCTAACGAGTCCTTGTTTCGAGTTAACTCATGCAAATAATACGACTCATATTCATGATCCCGTAAGTGATTTTTTATTTAACAACTTTTAATAACCAAAATCCCGTTTATCAACCCGAAATAAACAAAAAAATGATATTCTATCCCGCATTTATAAAAAAATGTTGATGCATTAATCTAAACATGTGTGAGTGATTAAACAAAAAAAAAAAACACTTAAGTGAGTTTTCCTGTTTTGTTGTCCTACATAGAATATACCTAATCCCCTTTAGGTTATGTTAAATCAAAAAAATTCCTATAAAAATCCTCTTTTTCACTTTTAAATAACTTTAACCCAAAAAGTAACTAAACAGCCGACCAAAACCACCCCTCATTTAAAACTTACATCACTCGCTGGACCGGGATTTTCGCCATACCTATCCATAAAGGATTTTCAAAAGAGAACAAAAAATTACGAAATAGTGTTTGAGTTAATAGTTTTGTCCTGATCCGGCATTCGGTCCCTTTTCTTTAATACCCAACCCCATCGTGTTTTTCTTATTTAAACAAAATTAAATAGCTAGCGTGAAACGGACATTGCAAATAAGAGAGGGGTTGCTGGCTGTTTGTCAGCGTTAGAGAGATAGCCTTTTCAAAAACACACACGTAATGTCTATTCGTTAGTGGTGCAAAAGAAAAACATCTATACTATAATATCGTGTGTGTACTGTACAACATACATATTTACGAATATATGTATATCATAAGCGCGGCAGTCAAATCAACCCTTCGCCACCATATATGGTATAGTGAGTCGTTGATGCTGATGTTCTGTGTGTTAACCTTCGTCTTTTGCCAAAGCAGCAGAATTTGTAGAAAAACCAGCGGCCGACTTAGGGGTGAGTGTGCAGTCTCGTGCTCCAACTTGGCATAACCCAGCAAGCCCCACGGACATGGGTCGGCCATTTGATGAAAAATCTACTTACAAACAAAACCAATTTCTTATGCTGTCCACTCTACGTGCCATATCCGCAAAGAAGGCCATGACCACCCCAACCACCACGAGCGTCCCCTGATGGCAAGGATATTCACATGTTTTTTCGCTCTGTATAGGTAGGTATACATACTGTATACACATCCTTGGTCACACATGGGACACGCGAAAAATGTGTGTAGGTGGCATTTTCTTACCATTTCGCAAGATGAAAACCGAACAAGAAAAAAAATGCAAAAATTATGGTTTCAATGGCATCGTAGAAAGTGTCTCAATTGCTTCGTATTTGGACAATACACTATTTTTAAATAAGTTAGTACTTGGCATTTGGCTACATTAAGATGAAGGCAGTTATTTTTCGCACCATTGCGCTAGCTTTTAAAACATTCTAGTAATAGTATGCAATCTTGAATTGATTCGATATGCCCTTATAGTTTAAGATCGTCTGCATAAAGAAGGTATTTTGAACGAATGAAAACATCAGATATATCATTAATAATAAAAGAAAGAGCAATGGTCCAATATGACTACCCTGAGGTACGCCCTATGAAACAAGAATTTAATTTGATAAATATGGATCAGTTTTAACAATTTGAACACGGTTAGTTGGATAAGATTCGATCCATTTAGGTAAATTGGAATGAAAACCAAGGTATGCCAATTTATGGTATGGTATATTCAGAATCCTAGGCTTTTGCGAAATCGCTCAAAATAATATCAGTTTGAAAGTCATTTTCGAAATTATAAATGACATAATTGAGAAATAGTGAAAGATTAGTAGCCGTTGACATCCATGAAAATCCAATATGTCCTCTCGAACAACAAAAAAAATTTTATCACTGACAATTTTTTTGAATATTTTAGGAGTGACTCAGATTTTGCAGATTGGCCTAGATATAATTAGAGATTAATTGTCTGGATCCCACTTTAAATATAAAAGTAAGCGAGGAAACTTTTCTCTTACTTAAAAATGTCCCGCTTTTAAATAAAAACACAAGTGGTTCAGCCGTACATTCAGCCGTATCTTTTAAAAATATTGATGAGAAACCATCTGGTGCAGATATGTAAGTTGGATGTTCCTATAAGCTTTAATGAAGTTAACACTTCATCCGAATTGATTCGGAGACATCCCAAACTGAATCTTTCTACCACATTATGAAGATTACCTGAAAACGAATCACGGCAATACACCGATTCAAAATTAGCAAAAAGATTAAAGATTAAAAAGGATATCTCGGAAGATGAAGTTATTAGGATCTTTGAAATTCTTAAATTTCAAGCTATTGGCGAGGATGGTATTCCCTTGAAATTTATTAAACTATGTTGTTAAACTACTGACACACTTATACAATCACTGTATTTCGTGGACTTTCCCAAACTTATGGAAATCAACTTTGATAATTTTCATCCAAAGAAAATTTATATCTACTGAACCTTCTGATTATCGGCCAACAAGTATCTTAGCTTGCCTGTCAAAGGTTTTGGAGAAGATCCTTACACGGCCAATTATTGATCACTCAAATCAAATCAGATCAGATTGTCATGGTTAAGGTTTTTGGGGATATAAGGCTGCAATATGACCTAAATAATATGACCATACTAATTTATTTATTTATTCATTTATCTATAAGGAAAGAAATTTCTTAGTCTTACAAAATAGATAACTTCTGAACTAAACATGTACATCAAAATTATAAAATAACATAAGATTTAGACACAAGACAATGTCAAGAAATTACTTACTTATGTAATTTTTTGGCTTCCGATCCACGAAGCGTCTCTGCCTGAGATATTGCGGTCTTCCATCGATTGCGATCCCTAGCGAGCTCCCTCCAGTCGTCGAGACCAAGCGCTCTTGCGTCTGTAACCGCCTGGTCCCTGTAGCGGAGGTTCGGTGGAGATTTTTGTGGCTGGAGCGTTGCTGTCCATTCGTTCGATGTAACCGAGCCAGTGAAGTCAACGTGTTTTGGCTTTTTGGACTACATCCACATCTTGGTACAGCTCGTATAATTCACGATTGAATCTTCTCTTCCATTCGCCCTCTTCGCATATTTTGACCAAATATCCTTCGAAGAATTTTTCTCCCAAAAGTGCCCAGTTTGATTTCCCCTTTTTTAATTATCGTGCAGCAATCGGCGCCGTAGAGTAGAATTGGTAAAATTAGTGTTTTGTATAGCGTGCACTTTGTCTTTCGAGAAGGGAGTTTTGAACCCATTTGTTGGGCCAAACCGAAGTAGCAGCGGATCGCTAGGGTGATTCTTCGTCGGATTTCCACTAAGGTGTGGGATTGATGTTTGTTCCGAGGTAGGTTAACTCCTTGACTACATCGAAACTAATGCTACCAACAGTACCGTTTTGTCCTAGGCGATGGACAGCTGAGGCTTTATTTGTTGATAGCATATACTTTGTTTTGTCCTTATTTTGTCCTCGCCTGTTCATTAATAGCTGTGAATGCTTGTAGCACAGCTTATTTGGAGCGGCCGATGATGTTGATGGAGTCCACATAGCCAGGCAGTTGGGAAGACCTGTTGAAGATAGTGCCTTCCAGGTCAACACCACTCTTGCGCACTATGTGTTCTAGGACAAGGTTGAAGTAATCGCATGATAGCGCATCTCCTTGTCTGAACTAGCTCGGATGAGCTGTTACCCATTTGCACGTTGCACCGCGTATTTTGTAACGTCATGCAGCATAGCTTGATCAGTTTTTTCAGGATCACGAGTTCCGACATCGCCAATAGATGTTCTTGGGGACTTATACTATCATATGCGGCTTTGAAGTCGATGAAAATATGGTGGGTCTCGACTTGAAATTCGTTGGTCTTTTCCAGGATTTGCCTCAATGTGAAGATTTGGTCTATCGTTGATCTGTCTGGCCTGAATCCAAACTGGTACGTGCCGATCATAGTGTTGCAGAAAGGTTTTAGACGCTCACATAGTACGGTGGATAGGATCTTGAAGGCAACACTTAGCAGCGATATGCCCCTGTAGTTTTTGCAGGATATATGATCGCCTTTTTTGGATATTGGGCAAATGCATTTGGAGCTATTTGACCAGTCCTCGCGAATAATTTCGTATTCCCAAACTTGGTTGATGAGCTGATGTATGCACCCTATCTGGAAATCTCCCCAATACTTGAAGAGTTCCGCAGGTAGGCCATCTGAACCGGCGGAGTTTGTTGTTCTTAAGCTTGTGGATGGCTTTCTTAACCTCTTCAGCACTGGGGACTGAACTGGATCTTCATTGACTGGTCTCATACTTCTTTGCTCTCCTGTGGCTTCCTCTACATAATGGCCATTAAGCAGCTAATGGAAATGCTGCTTAAACACGTCTACAATTCCCTGTGCTTCGGTGACAAGGTTCCCTTCGCTGTTTCGAAGAGCTTGCGTTCCGGTTCTTTAACCTGATGCCAGTTGCTTGGCTGTTTTGTAGAACCGGCGGCGGCTGTTAGTGGCGGTGCTAGACTCCTCGAGATGCCTGAGCTGAGAGGCTGCAGATGGTCTTTTCTTTCTGCGCAGGGTTTTTTTTCCTTCTCTTTTCACGGTATTCCTTTTTAGCTGCTCTTGTTTTCCGTTGCAGCATTTGCGTTCGTGCATTTTCCGTCTCCTGCTTCAATACCGCGCATTCATCATCATACCTTCTTCTTTTTCCTAGGTGGTCTCGGTTACCTCCTTAATGATGTCGCGATAATGGTTCCACTGGTTGTTGATGCCTGTGGTTGGGGTTACGGCAAAGGGTTTGCCGGTCAATTGCTCACTGAAGTCTCTGGCTTTCTCATGTGTGCTAAGGCATGCAATGTCGAATTTCTTCCTTTGGGTGGTCTTCGCTTTCTTTTCTTTAGACAGTCGGGTTCTGAACTTTGTCACAGCAAGAAAGTGGTCAGAGTCCACGTTTGCACCCCGGAAAGTTCACACGTCTAAGACATTCGATGCATGTCTTGCGCCAATTAGCACGTGGTCGAATTGGTTGTTGGTACGACCATCTGGAGATCGCCAGGTTGCTGTGTGTATTCTTCGCCTGGGAAACCTAGTCCTACTTATCACCGTATTCCGAGCTGCAGTAAAGTCGATTAGTCGATTAGGCTGTGCTTTCCAACTAATACGCCAAAGATATTTTCCTTCCCGAGTTTAGCATTGAAGTCGAGGAGGACGACGAGGTCTATGTAGGCTTCGTCCAGGAGGTCGTAAGAATCCTTCTATCAATAAATTATTATTTGTTAATATAGTTACATATATGTATATGTAAATTATTGTTCAATTAAAATCGCATTCAATATTTTATTTTTAAAAACACTTTTAGAACATTCGAAATCAATCAAAACACATCGAGCTTTATACGTATGTATAGGAACGGTCCAATTTATATGTCGAAGCAATAACCTCGTTAATCGTTTTTAAATTCTTTCAATTAAACTTGAAGCTTTTTATAGTATGGAAACCTAAAAACACAACATTAGTCTAAGACTGGTCCAATGAAACTACCGAAAAGACACTTCAACGTGAAATGACATTTAAAATCCTAAAAATTCCTTATTAAAAATCCAAGCAAAGAGTTGCTTTTGGATATAATGTAATCTACGAACATTCTAAAATCTTATTTTGCATCAGAAATACGATTAACTCACTAATCCTTCTGGTTATAAACTCTCACAAGCTACATTTACTTATATTTAAAGATAGGTCATTTAAATAACACCATTCAAGCAATTTGTGTAAATCCTCTTGGAGTTGAGAGCAATTAGCAAAAGATCTTATTGATTAATAAATCTAAGCATTGTCTGCAAAGATTAAACATGATGAATAAGAAATGTGTTGAGGGCCCAAGCTGCACAAGTAGCACAGAATTACTTAACGAAGTCTTTAAGAATTCTAAATCGGTATCTGACATCTTCTATAAGACGGATTTAAGTTCCTATTAAATAGAGAAAAGGCGCAAGTGGGCGGTCCGATAGAAGGAAATGATATGAAATGATATATGGGATATGATTCTTCTTAAATACTTCATTACTCCTTCTTAAATACTTCTTAACTCCTTCTTAAAGAGCTACGGCAATTCTTAAAAAAAAAAGAGGCTGGGTGCGACCCACACTGATAACTTCCCATTTGTGGTCTTGAAAACTTTATATTTAGTTTTTTTTCAAATAACCAAATTTTCAGCGAAACAAACTTTAGCTGTAAAATTCAAACAAACATTATTTTAAGATTGAGAAGCATTTTAATTATTTAAAGAGATTTGAAATTGGGATTGTTGATGATGATCGTGAGCAAAAAAAATTTGTTAGATTTCACTTAGTTTAACCAAAATTGTCTCTTAGCACACTATGATTCAACTAGAACTTTCTTCGTTTTTTTTCATTTCCTGAACAATTTTAGAAATGTCGCTTATCGATGTATAAAACAACATACCTTAGAAGGCACTATCGGTGTTCATTCCCAAGAAATTCGACTTGAAATACCATTTTAACTAGTTTTCACTAGAATTTTTAATAGTTTTTTTATTTAAAAAAAAAAAAAAACTATTAATTCAATATTTGTCAACATTTTACCAATTGTACAAAATTATACTATGTATAAAATAAACTAAATTAGAAGTCAATATCACTACTAGTTCTCGAGAAATTTGAGTCGAAAAACAATTTTTACCAATTTTCAATAGAATCTTATATAGTTTTTTATTTTTTGTAAAAAAACTGTAAACTTATTTTTTTTGAAATTTTCACCAGTTGTCAAACACATTATTTTTCGTAAAATAAAATTATTTTGAGTTTCAAATTATTTTCCGTTCTTAGAATTTCTGGGTTATGAAATTTTTTTTTCAGTTTTTTTAATTTAAAAAAATAACGGTAAGTTTATTTTTTTCCATATTCATATCAAATCTGTATGACCTTATAATGAGTACATTAAATTTTATTTGAAGTCAATAGCATTATTTATTCGTGAGATATTTGAAACTAACCAAAATTTTTACTTTTTTTTTAAACCGTTATAGTGAAAAAACTACTCACTGAATTTTAATAAACGCCCTTTCAGCCTCTTTCGAAGTTATTATCTATTAAACAAAATTTATTTGAAGTCGATATCTTTACGCGTTCTTGAGATATCGACGACGAAAAATGGTACAAGAACGTACGGACGTACGAACGTACGAACGTACGAACGTACGAACGTACGAACGTACGTACACACACACACACAGACATCTCTCTAAAAATGATTGATATAGCCTCTAGGGACCTTGAAACGTCGAGAAATGTCAAAAATTCCAATTTGACAAATCGGACCGATTACAATAACTCCCTATGGGAAGTTAATTATTAGAAACAATAAAAATAAAGTTTTTTTATTAACTGTTTGTTTTTTTATTATTGTTGATTATACTCTACTCTTTATGTGATTTTTTGCTGGAATGAAAGAATTTTAAAAGTTAGTTTTTTTAATTTACCTTTGTGCTTCCACTGAGATTCGAACCCGAGTCCTCTCGCTTGCCGTGCTTGTGCTCTGCCCATTGTGCCACTGTGATACATAAAATAACTTGTCTCAAAGTGCTACTCAAATAACTCTCTCGTGTTTTTAATATTATACTCTTTAAGAAGACTTAAATACGTATTAAAGAATTTGAAAAATACCGATTTAATACCAAAATAAAAAAGGAATGTTTTTAGAAGGATTAAAGAAGGAATTAAGTAACAAAAACAACCGATTTAAGAAATGCCAATTTAAGAAGTATTTAAGAATGCTTTAAGTAGAAGTAAACACACCATGTTAAGTTCTTTAAAACAATACCTAATAAAGATCATATTAAGATGGAATTAAGTAGGCATAAATTTACATACCTAATAAAGAAGGAATAAAGTATGAATTAAGAAATGTGATACCGAAATTATACTATTTTGTGCTACTTGTGACTGCCTTGAGGAACACCTGAGTGGTTAAAAATTTTCATAGATTTTCCAGGGCCGATTTTGAACACGTTAGTCAGATAGCTTTTCAACTCTTTTTACGCAGTATTTTATGATTCATTCTATTAAATGCCTTCGAAAAGTCTGTAAAAATTCCATCTACCTGATGTCCTTTTTCAATAGCATTAACACAGAAATTTGTAAATGCTCGTAAAGTGAGATTAGTTTCTGTTGACTTACCACTGACAAATGAAACTACTTCCTCTTTGTCCATGATTAGGTTGTCATCCAGAGTTGAAGAAGATGTTCCGCATTAGTTTCTTCGTTAAATGAACTATGTAGATATTATTCCAGTGGGATTGAAATCGCTTCTGTGTAGAGATGCTAGTCTTGCTACAGTATTTTCCTTTCGAATAGCTGAAGTTCCTTCATTGCTGTCTTCGAGATTGAAAACCAGACTGGGAAGGAATAGCTGATCACTGGTCGCAGGAGCTGCTTGTAGATTAATATCTTTGTCGGTTGGCTAAGACCTGGTCTTCTTTTCAGTAATGGGTGCAAACGGCTGAAGACCCAGCTGGTCTTTTTCAGAACATTTCATGAGTGCAGGTTAAACCTTAGCAACTCGTTGAAGTGGACTCCCAGGTACTCGACGTTTGGCTTTGCCGCTATGGTAGATCCGACAGGGAGCTCAGGACCAGATTTCTGCAAATTGTTGCGGTGCGAATGCCTCTACCAGTTGAAGGTCTCCTGAAGCAAACAAGTTGCGATTGGGAAGTGTTGATCCGGATGCCCCATTTCTTGTAGAATTGGAAGAGTCTGTTGATGTGGGTTTCGACTTTTTGGACAGCGATTAGTGGTGACATTGATGTGGAGTAGGTGAGCCAGTCATCAGCATACAGAAGGTTCTCGCATCCAGTTTAAGACGGTTGTTCGGAAGTCATCAAGTTGTAGAGGAAGGGACTTAGTAGCGAAGATACTTGCATAAGATGAAGTTTGTAGACTATTCCGTCTATCCACACGCTTTATAGACATCGAGAAAGCATCCGACAGTGACATGGTGACTGTTGATGGCTGTGGTGATATCGTGTTAGAATTTTAGCAGTGGATACCAGGTTGAGTGTTTTTCTTGATCTGGCCTCTGTATGTTAAAATGTCTCATATTATCCTTACGCACATGATATACGGCTGTATTTTTCAAGTAGAATTAACTTGATTGATGATTTCGTTTTCCGTATTAACGAAGATCTCCTAGAAGTGTTCAATTTGACTAAAGAGAATGGGCTAACATTTAATCCTGAAAAAAAAACAAGACTTTGGTTTTGGTGATATCGAAGACAGAGTATGACATGGAATGTTTCCACCTATATATGTTTATCCTTGAACAACTTATCTGTACCGTACTTAAGATCTGCAGTCTTGCTTTAAAAGTTACGTTTTCTTGTAACGAACACAAGAAACTCTGTTGTTAAACGCATTTACGAAAACCTAAGAATGCTGTGGCTGTCGAATGACTTTACCCTGCAAGACTTTTCTTGGTCAAAACGCTACTTATACCAATACTCTCATATTCTGAAGAAGGGTACCCACAACTAGATTCCCTGTCTGAAAACAACCGTCGTATTGCATTTAACGACTTGACAAGATATCACCCTATAATACCAGAATTCTTCGTATTTATGAATTTAATGAATTAATGTTGTAAACGTTTAATTTAAATTTAATGCATTTATGTTTTCGATCTATAAATAAAGTCCAAATATTAATGTAACGATTTTTATTAGTTGTAGATACTGTAAGAGATTCAGTCCGACTGTACTCCAATAAAACTGAATAGAATTTATTTTCATTCACATTATTAATTTCATCCATTTCATTCATTACAAGTATTTAATTCATTTGAAATAAAGTTCAGTTTATATTTTTAAAATCTTATATAACTCAAATTTTTCAAGACTACAATACTTATCCCTTCCGAGGGCAAATTAAAGGAAAAAAAACAATCTAATAGATACGAGGTTTCGTGCTGCTAGAAAGGACCAAAGTCTTTTGTGCTCACAAAAGCGCGCTGGTCGCTGTCACAAGCAATTTGTGCGCGTCCGTCAGCCCATACGTCAAATACAAATAGATACGCTGAGACTCATACGACACAGCAGACGACAATTGTAAGAAAGAAGAAGGTTTTTCTTCTATACGTGTGGTACTCGTTTTTACACACGGTATATGTGATCATTATTAGTACGTGTTCGTGTACGTGGGACACAAGCACCCGTCGCCATCGCCAGAAGGTGGTGGTTGCGGCGACTAGGCGCGTGGGGTGCATTCGCAGAGGGAGGTAGTTGTATTGAACATACATATGTCTGTGCACTAAAATATCCTTGAAAATGGAAAATAGAAAACAGTTCTATGAAAATTCTTCGGAATATCCTAAGGATTTTATTCAAAAAAAAAAAAAAAACTGTTCTCTCCATCTGCTTTGACTTCTTCTCTATTATCCTTCAATCAACATCATATGCATAGAAAAGGATGTGTGTAGTTTTTTTTTTTTTTTTTTTCCTTCTCTCACATGCAAACTAACCCATGCCGCAAGCTATAAGTACATGTAGCTGAGGCTGAGCAAAAACAAAAAGAAAAGCATTTCTCGCGTGTCCAACATCCACAACGGCGATACTGATGCGGCATTATTCTGATTGATATAGGGGACGTTGAAGCGTTAGGTGCACCATCCGAGGATATAAATTCACTTTTCTGTCCAGTGGTGCCTGAAATATTTCGTTTACATTTAATTATAAAATTGTAAGACTGTTCTTCAATCTTCAATGAATGAGATTAATTATGGAAACTTAAAAAAAATACATGTTTTTACAAATCCTTCATTCAGCGGTGATACCTATGCCTAACTTAACCATGCGAAATTTCATCGTTACCTTTGTACTTAATTTTTTTTGCCATTATTGTGGTAGTTGCCACGTAGAAAATATCTGATTTTGTTAACTCCCCTTATTTTTCACAGAATCAATATAATATTTTATAAATAAATAACTTTATGCTATAAGATTGCAATTCTAAAGGAATAACAAATAAAATTTTGCTAAGGTTTATTAGGCTATTAGTTTTATTTAACTTAAAGTTAAATTAAGTAAAATATAAAACTAATAATAAATAATCCAAAAATAGAAAAAAAGTATGAGTGCCTGGACTTGTAAAGTGTGAAGGGTGTTATGATGGCAAGATCGCCATGTAAAGATGAAGTAAAATTATTTTGATGCTTCGAGTGGTCTTGGTTATGCAAAAGAACAAATCGCTTGGCAATGAATGCCTCAGCTCAGACCTCTGGCTAATGCACTCGAGGTTTTATTCAGTTGTATTTAAAAAAAAAAAAGTATTTTTCAAATTCTTCTTAGCTCGCAAGCTGCACAAAAGAATAATAAAAAAAAACGATCTTTTTTGTTTGGTGTTCTGAGAGAGAAGACAACTTTATTAAAAAATGCTATGGCTATTTATACATAATTTTTAATGTTATCGAAATCAAATCCATACTTCGATTATTGGCCCACTTACAATCGATATCCACAAGTCAGCATAATTATAAGGCTAAGGGTAAATAACCAGCTATCTTAAGTGACATAATTCACTCGGCATAATGCTTAGTTGAAATATTATGGTGCCCAAGCCGATGACCGCTGAGCAACCCATTAATGGTTCTATGTGTATGCACTTTGTTTACTTGCGCCGTTCATGCCATCAGGGTAATATGATACTTATGGTTTTTTTTTGTTATTCATTGACTACGACTACGAGTCGGATATATGTGTATCTTTTTATTACCCAGAAGTGGAAGGCAAATCAATGAATCGTATTTTGATTATTATGTAGGTATCTGGTGCTTAAGGCAATGCATATGCTGGGAAGTAAGTGTCAAGTATCGAAGTATGGTTTGATATGAAACAATTAATTAAGTGGTCGCTGGTGTGCTCCCTTCACAGACTCACGGATAAGATGTGTAAACATCAACGTTCGTCCGAGTGCCGAATCCGAATTTTTGTTGTCGAACGTACCTAATAAACATACACTGCAATCGTAACAATAACATTGTTTTTTAAATATTGAAAACATTTTTGTTAAGATTTAAAACGAAGTTAATGGCAACTTTATTTTCTCTATTAGTTTTTGACTTTGGATATATTCAAATCAAGCCACTATTTTTCCCACAATTTGTCCCTTTCACTTATACTAAAATCCAAAAAAGTCTTACAATATCTCTATATAGCTGTACATAACGCTTTGCCCCAAAAACACATGTGTATTTTTGGACGATGTCCTGTAACTACTATCGCATCGATTAAAATATGGGTGACTAAGGGGCATTGGCGCGCCAGTTATACATATGCATACAAAGCCATCATTTAAACTTATCATTGACTTTGTAATCTTTAATTTTAAGACAGTATTCCCATTATAATTGGACTTACTCCTCAGACTTATGTCCCTGTAGAAGAGTTTCAAAGTAAAGGAACAAACCTATCTATTCCATAATTTAAATATTGTAAGAAAAAGAGCGCACCACTAGACTCCGCTATGTAACGTAAGATTTGTTATACTCATGGTTCAACAGGGATGTTGTTTGATGCAACATTCAATTTCTACACCTAGTTATATTCAAACAGAGATGTTATCTGATACGAAATAGATTGTTCTTACACGAAACCGATTTATAATCTTTATTTTTCTTTTGTCTTCCTTTCGATTGCATGTGTATCGATAGCTCAGATTATTCTTTCCGAAAAAAGGGTTAATCTTATTAATAAATAAAACACAAAGATTTTAGAGTGGAAAATTAATCAAAAACCACTATTCTTTCACTTTATTCTTTCCATTCTTTCACAGTACGACCGTCTTGGTCGAAGTCTGATTTATCTCTAAAATAATATCGCTTCTCTTTTAGTTCTTAGTATACATATCTCTTGGCTCTCAATTCTCTTACTAATACTTTGAATATTCTATAAAACATCGACTGCGGAGTTGCCAAACTAATGCAGTTCGATACAGCATCATGGGTGCTTTTAAACACTGCGATTTTTACTCTAAGGTAACTTTGTTCAAGCGAAAATGAGTTATCGCTTCCCACTCCTTACTCTACTCAGTTTAGCGAATTTCACTTAGCGAACGCCAAACAGAAAATGAAACATACTTAAGAAATAAAGGAAACCAGAAAGAAGAAAGAACGATAACTCCGCGCATTTTTCTCAACCTCAGTAATTGCGTTTAACACCGCCACCACATACATCTCTCGCAAACATACTTTTAAATTGCAAAGTGATATCGCATCATTTAAAAGAAGTCATACTACAACTTTTTGCTTGGAGCATTAATAGGGGCGTTCACATTCTCAAATTTGTTTGACAAGCACGCCATGATGAATTTTTGATGGATGAAAAACAGGAGCGTTCACATTCATCAAACATAATGTCAAACATCACTTTTTCTTAGAATTTTTACCATGCCGGACCAACTAAGAGCATAGATGAAATTTTACTTGAATTTTATATTCAAAGTCTACTAAGTCTGCTAAGTCTAGAGCCTTAGAGCCTTAGGCAAATTTTATTTTCCATCATCATAATCATAAGAAAATATGTATATCAAAATGAGTTTTATAATCAAAGCTTTTTTGATTATAAAACTCATTTTGATATACATATTTTCTTATGATTATGATGATGGAAAATAAAATTTGCCTAAGGCTTGACCATGACCATGCGTTCACATTTTCAAATATGCTTTTCGTACAGCCAAAATATCAAAACATTTTGAAATCTATCCAGCATGCTTGACATGCTGCAGTTGTAACATTATCAAAATCAAGCCAATCATGCCGTTGTTGTCAAACATATTTGAGAACAATAATAATAATAATGGTGCATGAGAATATGATACTTGAGTTTGACTTTCTGATCCTTTTTTCGCCTTTCGTTTTTTTTTTACATTTTAGGTGAGAGGCTTAGAAGCGTAGCTTCATTCCGCAGCATTTCATCACCTCATATCAAATATGTCAAACAGACGAAAAAAAGACTCGTGCAATCAGGCTCTTGATATCCTTTTTCTGCTTTAGACGGTGTTCACACTGAGCTAAATGCTCAAATTTTTTTTTTTTTAGTTTTCTGGACTTTTGCTTGCTCACTTTGTCAGAGATTTATAAACCGATTGACATCATTCCCACATTGTAATGGAAATGAAATGTATCGAGAAATAAGCCTGCTCTCGTGCGGCGCACGAGAACCGAAGATTAACTAGAGCAACCGATGTTTGACTAGAATGCGCTGCGCCTGCGAATATGTAATGTTGTTTCGCTCTATGCGTGACTGGTTAAATAGTGTAGGTTTGTAGGAGTTAGGTTAGTAATTGTTTTTAATTTGTTTGGTTTTGATTCGATTCTGTACTGTGTACAGTGTGTGGTGTGGGATAAAATTAACAGTGATTAGGTGTATTAAAGACAGTAATAAATCTTTTTAAAATAAAGTTACCTGAATCCACGATTTGACGCATTTAAGTGAAAAAATAAAAAACATGATTCCTTGCTAAATGTAATAAGTGTGTCAGTTTTATACATGGTTGAAATTCTTCGAGCAATTATACAAAATAATAAAAAATCGACATGTACATGTAAATTGTTGTTTTTTTGCGATTTCTAATCTTAATACCTACTTAGTGAGCAAGTAAAGTGCACCACCTGTTCAACAACCCACCAGCCGCCACTGTTCGCTAGAAGATGGAAAACAGTATTTGTCTGTTTATCTGTTCCTAAAAAAGGTGACCCATCCTCCCCCTCTTCATATCGAAAAATTGATTTACGTCCCTTGGAATCGATGATAAATCATCAGCTCAAGAAATATCTCGAAGATCGAAAGCTTCTTAATGACCGGTAATATGGCTTTCACAGCAATCGTTCCGCTGGTGATCTGATGGCATATCTCACCGCAGAGTGGAACAAATCTGGACATTGTTTTGAATGGCACTTGCATCGAAGAAACCGAAAAGCTCTCAGTACTTGGTATGTGTGTCAACGACAATCTTCGTTGGAATGATCACATTCTTGAGACTGCAAAACTGCTCCTAAATACTTGGAATTTCTACATCGATGTAAGAAATTTTTCACCCCCTCTGATCTGTCTTCTAGGCAGTTAATTGTCCAAAACTGGAGTATAACACACATCTTTAAGCAGGTGCAGGCTAAACTTCTCTCCATTTACGGAATATAACATATAACTGAAAGGAAATAGAACTATCATGGAATCATTCCCATCCCGGGTAGAAAATTATCTAGGAAACACTATCGAATAGCGTGGCCCTAGCTAGATTGGCCATTATATAGTAAATCCTATGCTGGGCCTAGACAGATGCAAGCCTGGCGGATCTTGACTAATTTATGCTTATCCTGGCTTTATATTGAACCTGGCTAGAACTGCCTATTTATTGGCTTTTCCAGGAGTATCTTAGACTGGGCCTAGATATTTTTAACTTGATGTAGCCTAGATATGAAACTTTTTCTTGGCGATATCTTGGCTATAGATAGTATCGCCTCTTTATTGGCATTGTAACAAATAAACTACAAGGGACCTGGATAGTTTTTACTTGGTGTAGCCTGGATAAGGAATTGTATCTGGGCGTTATATTGGCCTTAGCTAGTGTCGCCTCTTTATAGGCGTTCTCAGATTTTACTTATACTGGGGGTAGATAGTTTTTACTTGATGTATCCTAGATTTGAAACTTTTCCTTGGCGATATATTGGCCGTAGATAGTATCGCCTCTTTATTGGCATTGTAACATATAAACTGCAAGGGACCTGGATAGTTTTTACTTGGTGTAGCCTGGATAAGGAATTGTATCTGGGCGTTATATTGGCCTTAGCTAGTCTCGCCTCTTTATAGGCATTCTCAGATGTTACTTATACTGGGGCTATATAGTTTTTACTTGATGTATCCTAGATGTGCCTATACATATGTCTCTATAAAAGGCTATCCATTATCCTTCTAAAAACATAACATTTTTGTTTTGGTCCTAAATCGGTATTTTTCAGATTCTTTAATACGTATTTAAGTCTTTTAAACAGTATAATTAAAAGAGAGTTATTTGAGTAGCACTTTGAGACACGATATTTTATATATCACAGTGGCGCAATAGGTAGCGCACAAGCACGGCAAGCGAGAGGACTCGGGTTCGAATCTCAGTGGAGGTAAATTAAAAAAAAAAAAAAAATTCTTTCATTCCAGCAAAAAATCACTTAAAGAGTCGAATATAAGGGGGCAAAGAAAAAATGAAAATAATCAACAATAATAAAAAAAAAAAAAAATTTTTTTTTTGTTTTTAATAATTTTTTAAGAATTGCCGTAGCTCTTGTGCTACTTGTGAAGACCCATCTAGGGCCCATATAGGAACATCTAGCAAGGCCCATTATATACAGAGCATTAACAAATTAGCGAGGGACAAGCTAGATACTGCTCGGTAGGGCCATGATTGAAACTAAGAAAAACTAGCTGGGGCCTTGGCATTATCGAGTCGAAAATTCTACCCGGGATCCTGTCAGCACCGCCGCCGGTATGTTTGATGTATTTCCTTGTTTTATTGCTTCTTCCGCTTAATCGGTACCCGTGATACCTGGTCCGCTATGAATTCTCATCAGTTCACCCTCGAGCCTACTTTTGGGCGTACCGCTAAATACAGATATTGGGTTTTTAGTTGCACAACACGATTATGGAATAATTAACAAGGCACGGCTTTCCTTAGCCATTTTAATTTGCAAACATTCAAGACCAATGTTCATCGACACCTTCCTTCTATTCCCCTAATTTCCCCATTAGAGGCCATGACGGTTCATAGAGAGCCTAAACCTATGGACTTACAACTCTTAGGAATTTCTGTGTGATGTTTGGAGAAATGGAGGAGACCTACACTTTTTTGCCGATTCAGAACGACTATTGAGCAGCACTTTTCATGACAAGAGATACTCTTGGAATATTCGTCCATTCCAATTCGTCAAGACACTCTGCATGACAGTCCAACGTCCTAACCATTATTCCAAGGGCTACTAATGAAAAAGAAAAGTAAAGATATAGATAGGTATGTTTTATATCATGACAGGAGGTAGACACTTAATTAAACTTTGCTAAAAATATTAACATTCCAATGGATAATAACTTTTGCGTATCCAGATATCCAATGTAACATGCACATTATGCGTCGTTGGTACTACCAACCTTCGAGATGCAGCAGCTCTTTTCTTCCGATCTTTATACTCCCCGCATTTGGTGTTATAAATGACTTCTGTTTGTCTCACCAATTCTATTAAATGTTCGGACATTTTAAAAACTCAAAACTGTTGTTTTTTGGCTTAAAAAAAAAAAAAAAAAAAATATTGTGTTCCATACACATGAGGGTATGGTATGACCCAAGGTAATTCCGGGGTAAGTTCGAGTGTTTGAACAACTTAAATATACTGATTGAAATCTTACAAGGCTTGCACTGTCAATATAGCCTAACCCCCTTGCCAAAGTTAAGTACAACTGTGTATATTGTTTTATTTTATTTGACAGCTGAGCTATGTAAATGTCATTTCGTACTTTCAGCTGTTGCTCAATGCTCATATCTGAAATGAGCTCATGTCTGAAATCATCAAATAATTTAGTTATTTGGTATGTTGCTACTTTTTCTTTGTAATTATTAAGAAACGGAAATAACAAATGTCAAATTTTTACATTTGCTTCAGTGTAGCTACAGATTGTAAAATGTATATTCACGATCTAGTGAACAAACTTACCACTTAACTAGACCTGTTTCACCAGATCGTGAATATTTTTATTGATCCTTCAAATATTACCGCCAATGACGCCATCTACTACATGTGAAGTAAACGACAATATTTAACTTTGATCATAATCTACGAACAAACCCCATTTGTGTTTTTCCCAAATTATTTTGACAGTTGTTCGATTATACCAAATGTGAAATTTAGAAATTTCTTACTGAACAATATTTAAAATCCAAAAAACTACTAATGTAGTAAATATTGTTTCTTTCAGCTAAAGTTTAATTAATTAATTCAATTACAAAATATTGTTTCTACAGGTTCCAGAACATGTTTACTTAATACTCATCCCTTACTATCAGGATTAGTACTTTTCTAGTACTTTTCTCTTCTAGGTAAAGATTGAATTTGATAGTAGCAACTTTGCCCACTCTTCTCCCTCTCGAATTTAAATAATTATCAATAATAAATTGATAAATTTTCAATCATAACCTGGGTGAATATGTGATTTTCATAGAGCGTCATAAGCGAAACCGGGAAGACTTAAACAGTCCCACTGAACTGACACGGTCGAGGCACCACTGTGTGAAATCAGAAGACGGTCAATACAGAAACTGGAGAAGAATAAACCAAGGCAATACAAAACGCCACCCGTGGATGCCGCTCAAAATATATAAAAAAAAAATGAGGAATACAAACTCCCATGGACATCAAGATGATGATGACTGTAAAAAGGGTCGCCCGCGGCAAAATTTTCCTAGCAATAGATCACATACGAATGTTTAATGTTTTCAAAGGACCCGTCCATCGTCGTTGTCGTCTTGCATCCGCGCGTTCCTTCTACATATACAATCTATTCCTTTTCTCGGATAC
This sequence comes from Philhelius festivus, assembly GCA_963931855.1. NCBI lineage: Eukaryota > Metazoa > Arthropoda > Insecta > Diptera > Syrphidae > Philhelius > Philhelius festivus. The sequence goes on along the minus strand of OZ007555.1, from coordinate 149,270,640 downwards.
ATATATATGGATGGGTGGCGATTGTGTCAGGTGGCCCGGAAAGGAGGGAGCTGGAACTGCGAGGACTTATTTGAAAGATGATGTTTGATGCGGACTGCTGCGGTATCTACACGTACATACATATATGATGACTAGAAAAAGTCCAGCAACTGGACTTTCCAGCAGCGTGTTTAGGCTTTTTGTTGCTTTCCATGTACATACATATTACAATGAATTGAAATACAATTCTATATACATACATTCCGTTTCCATGTATGTACATAAGTGTAACATACATATATCTCGTAGGTTAGGGTGTTCGTAATTTTTTGAAACTTTTTTTTAAATCAAGTAGTCCTTAATCAAAAATTTTGTGCAGTCAAAAAAGGCTGATTTCTGGCTCCCGTTTAAGGGTCGGTTTTTGAGACAAGACCGTTTTCTATCTTTAGCACGCTGCTTCCATTTATTCAAACTGAACGCTCTAGCATCCCCCATGGGTTGGTCTCTTATCCAGAGACACGGTCTTCCTTGTCGCCTCGAACTTTGGATGGGGATTCAAAAAAATCTCTTGGGCAGAGCATTTTTGTAAAATGAAAACCACAGATTTTGAATTTCTGGACCATATTTATGTACATCCTGGTAGGTACAGCTCATAGAGTTCGCAAACCATCAAACAAATTGTAAAAAAAAATTACTTTCAAAAATAACGAGCACCCTAATGTACATACAATACACACATGATGTATGCTGAAGAAAAAAGGAAAACAAGGGTACAAAAAAAAATTAAGGAAGGGGGCTGATGATGTGAAGAGGAAGTCCATCCGCTGTCAGGATAATAGCGAAAGATTTCTGGACCGTTGCCGATGACTTTCAAGCGAAAAGCATCAAAGAAAATGCGGCTAAAGGATCTGGATATGATGGGGAGAGTGAGTTATTTTAGGCCGATGCGGATGTTGGTGCTAGAGACCGCTAGTAGAACAAAATACAACCAGAAAAAATAGAAAAATTTAAACTTTGATATAGCTAAAGCTATCGGGATGAGACAGCGTGTTTTGTTCGACTTAAATTCCTTGTTTGTTTTTTTTTTTTTTTTTTTTTTTTGAGAAAAAATGTAGAAAACGAAGAAGATGAAGGGGACAAAGATTGAAAAGTGGGTAAAAAGGACCCTTGGAGCGAAATTGGATTTTTCTTTTGCTTCCAGTTTTTCTTCTGATTTTATTGTTGTTGGATTATTTTCGAGTACTTTTACATTTGAAGAGGTACCTACGTATGTAATATGTTTGAAAACTGGCCAATATATTTGTTAAAAAAAAAAACGGGTACAAGGAGGAGAGAATTATTTTGGGAAGAAAATATATATATTTCTATATTTGTGCTAGTAACTCACCTTTGCTTGGGAAGGTAAAAAAAAAAATACACTTATGAGAACGTGCCCACCTTAAAACTTTAACTTTGGAAATATTGGTTTTAAAATAAAACTACTTAGGTACACATGAGAAAGGTACAGCATTTGCAGCCGGAGCGATTTCTCTCAGTTGGCTCGGTTAGCTGCGCCAACCCAAACAATAGCCGTGTTTTTTTGGAAAAGTTATCCGTAGTACAGTAGGATTTTATATGAAAAACAAACACAACATCCGCATAGAATCACTGCCGATAAAAGCAGAAGTGAAATCCTGCTGCGGATAGAGATTTGACGTTTATTCGAGTATCGGCAGTGATCCTACTGCGGATGTTTAATTTTTTTTTTTCATATAAAATCCTACTGTACTACGGATAACTTTTCCAAAAAATCACGGCTAATATATAAATAAAAATATGGTCGTTCAAATAAACACATAATTTTAATGAACTCCCAATCTACTCATTTTTACTTGCGGCTTATAGGTACATACTATAAGGCAAGTTATGCATTCGGAAAAAAAATCGAGCTCGAGATTTTGATCAAAGTTGACATTACGATGATAGCGAAGACGAAAAAAGTGGGTCTGGCAATTCTGTCTGTCTGTCTGTCTGTTCGATTACAGCTAAACGGCCTGGCCGATTTTCTTCAAACTTGGTAGATATGGGTTTTAATTTTTTACCCCCGGATGTTTTTTGATTTGATTATTTAAGACCAAAAATAAGGGTAGGTACCTGCCATACGATTTTTTTTCGAAATTCTATAAATATTTTCTTTCTCAAGAACTGTCCCAACGATTTACAAAAAATCAAAAAAATTAATTTAGTTAAACCTAGGTAATGGTTGAAAAAAAAATTTACAAAAAATTAGTAGTTTTGGTACCCTCCTTGGGACCATTTTTTTGTTTTTGATATTCTCAAAAACGGTATCACCGATTTTGATCATTTTTTTTATTCTAAAGCTTCCTAGCAGTTTGAAATATTATTGTGTATTCAAATTTTGCAAAAAAAATTTTCTTATATGGGCTTATCCATGCAAATTTTAACTTTTGCCATGCGTCGAAATATATAGACATTATTATTAAAATACAAGAAAAAGAAACTGTGGTTCATTTTCTTTGCGATTGCCCCGCCTTAGCAAATTACAGGATGGCTTCCTTTGGGAAAGCCTTCCTCGATGACCCCAGCGAACTTTCGGAGAAGAAAATCAAAGATCTGATTATCTTTCTGAATGCGACAAAATGGCTTTAGTAATGCTCCGCTAAAGTATATAAAAGCCATTTTCTTCCGTACTTAATCCTTATTAGGTTGACACGAGTTTAATGGTATCAAAACGGCGCACCCCAGCACTAATTGAGTCGCGGGCCCAGCTGGCTGGCGACTACCATCTCTACCTACCTACCTATTATTAAATATTCAGGTTTTGGAACTTATAATATTATATTTATATCATTGAGTCTTAACTATTCAATTTATAAAATGAACCATCGAGATAGTGCGAAAGTGTTTTAAATCGAAAAAATCATCGAATATTGAGACTTTTGGCTGCGTGCGTGGATAATTAACGTTTTGTATTATTGCAAAAATAATGTTTAACATAAGATTACTTAGTACAATTTTTGTATTTTCAGATAATTGAAGGTCAAAATTAATTGAAATCATTCATTTTGAGTGCGTGCCTTCCTTATAAATAATCCTATATGATATACATTTTAGAAAAAACTGCCATGCGTGATTTTTCGTAAATCTTTAATTGTCACAAATTTTCGTGTCTATTTTTTTAACATTGATCATAGGACATTTTTTTATGGTCTGCATCATTATTTAAGCTATCTAGAGTAAAAAAAACTTTGGCTTCAATGCGTGCTTCATTATGTACAAATTTTATGAAGTTAACAAAATGAACGTAAAAAACGTAACTGTTTCAAAAAAGGAACATTTTTTACTAGCACACCAAAGCATTGTTTGAATATACCCTTACAATGAGCGTAATTTAAACTGTAGAAACTATAAAAAAAATGGTAAAAGCGTTAAACAAATAAGATTGAAAACAGAAGCTGTGAAGATTAAAAATAAAAACCAAATCAATTAACTCGGTGCTTAAAATAAATTATTTTAAATTCATTTTTCTATACTTTATACCTTTATACTCTTCAACAAACAATACATATGAGTTATTTTGAAGTTTTTTATTTATTCGTGGTCTATAATTAAAGAAAAACTCAAATTTACATGCGTGCCTTAATTTTTTTTTTTGTTTTTTTTTTCAAACTCAAGAAGTTAAAATTTACAGGGATAAGCCCATATAGAATCTAATTTTTTAAGAAACCACTACAAAAACTTATAATTTTTGTTCTTGCATAAATCTATGTATATTTGCTTGAATCACAGGCATCCTATCCAAACCTTTAACTACTAAAGAAGTTTTTTTTAGTCAATGAAAAAAATGAATTTTATGCTTGTGAACAGTTTTTCTCTAATAACATACATTTTTGAAATTCTTACAGGCGAATCTATAAACAAATCTTAAAGGTTACTTAACTTTAAAATACCTCTAAGCAGCTCTTAAGTATCGGTATCGGTATCTATGTATAATCAATTTTCACATTTAAGTAACCTTACTTAAAGGCCTCTTAACTTAAACGCTATCAACCGCGTTTAAGGGTCAATTAAAGGTATTGTAATATTTTGCTAAGTTCGTTAAATAAAACTTATTACTGTTTCTAATATTTCTTCTTTATTTACACTTTTCAAATCAAAACAATAAATCTCAATTTATAATCAACTCTAATACTTTTATTCCAACTTAAATCCACTTCTTTAATTACACTTTCCACAATCCAATAGTTCAGCTTTGCACACTTTCATAATCGAAAATAAACTGTCCCGCTCACCGTGAACACTCCCTTTTATACTCAAACCAGTTGTTCTAGAAGGTTCTTGTCCAGAAGGGGAAATTCTTATGGGGGTAGAATGTTCTAGTACTTTGGAATTAGGGGAAATTTAGATGCGATGGAAAAGAGCTTTTTGTTTTGTTCCCTCACAAAGCAGATATGTAATTCCCAACAGATGGCGCTGTAGGAGTATAAAGCTCTGTTCGCAACATTGCCCCTTCTTAAGATTGTTCGTCCCGAACAACTCTATCACCAGCTTCGGCACTGTATCGGTGCAGTCGATCGCTATGCACAACTTTTAGCTTTCCTCTAAACCCTCTTTGAATTCGGTAAACGACATCATTGATTTTCGTGACGACAGTATAAGGGCCTTCCCAGTTTTGTTGAAGCTTCGGCGACAATCCCTTTTGACGATGTGGATTATACAGCCATACACGATCTCCTACTTGGAATCCTGTCGTGTTTGCTCTTGTGTCGTACCTTGTCTTCATTCGATCGCTGTAAGTGCTCATTCTAGTCCTGGTCCTTTCGTGGATGCCGATTAGCCTCTCTTTTAGGTCACTCACGTAATCCCCTGTTTCCTGAGACTCTTGTGGTGGGTGTCCAAACCTTATCTCACTAGGCAGGCGTATGCTTTTTCCGAACAGGATTTCAGATGGTGTTTGTCCTGTTAAGCTATGTACTGCACTTCGATAGGCCATCAAAAATAGTGGTATGTGCCTATCCCAGTTTCTTTGGTTGTCGCCTACGACCTTAGTGAGGTGCTCTTTTAACGTCCTGTTGAATCTCTCGACCATTCACAATTTCGGCACCACTTTTCAACGTCGTCTCTTGCATGCAACCAGTAGAATCGTTGTCTCACTTTTTCTAACGTCTTGTTGACTCCCAAATGGCCTCCTGAAGGTCCATCATGCATTTCTCGAAGAACCTCTTTAATTTTTGATTGAGGTAACACAAGCTGCATCACATAGGATTTACCATCAGCGGACTCCCATTTACGCCGAAGAACACCTTCTCGCACATGAAGTGAGTCCCATTGTGCCCAATAGGCCTTTAAAACTGGACTCCTATCGGAAATGTCATTCCATGCGGGTTTTTCTTCATGTTCTTTCCATGCGAGAAGAGGTTCAATGTCGGGGTCTTCTTGTTGAGCAGATCTTATTTCCTCATTGCTCCATCCACAAATGGGGTCAGCCCTTATTCGCAAAATGTTGATGGATTCCTTTTCTTCTTGTCGCCTACAATGCTTGCAGTCTATTTTACAAGGCCTTCGGGATAGCGCGTCGGCATTTGAGTGCAGCTTTCCCCTTCGGTGTTGGATTTCATAATCGTAAGTCTGCAGTCTTTCTATCCACCTTGCGACTTGTCCTTCTGGGTTCTTGAAGTTCAACAACCAGTTAAGAGCACCATGATCGGTTCGTAGAAGAAACTTCTGTCCATAGATATATTTATGGAAGTGTTTCGTTGCCAAGATGAGTGCCAAGAGTTCTCTTCTGGTCACACAGTAGTTTCTTTCGGTCTTTGACAGTACTTTGCTGAAATAGGCGACAACCTTTTCTTCGCCATTGTGCACTTGTGACAGAACAGCGCCGACTCCTACGTTGCTTGCATCAGCATCAATGATAAAAGGCTTGCCTGGAGTCGGATAGATCAGCACCGGAGCATTGCATAGACGGTATTTCAGTTCTTGGAAGGCTTTTTCACACTCACCTGACCATCTAAACTGCTTGTTCTTTTCCGTAAGCTGATGCAAACTCTTCGCAATTCCGGCAAAGTCCTTAACAAAACGTCTATAATAAGTAGCAAGACCAAGAAAACTTCGTAGTTGATGTTTGTCCTGTGGTGTTGGCCAATTTTTGACGGTGTCAACTTTTTCAGGATCGGTCTTGACTCCTTGGGACGAGATGATATGTCCCAAATACTTTACTTCAGTCTGGAACAGTGCACATTTTTCTGGGTTCAGTTTAAGGTTAGCCTCTCGAAGTCTCTGGAACACACCCTTTAGGTTCTTACAGTGTTGGTCGTATGTTTTTCCATAAACGATAACATCATCCAAGTAGACAAGGCAAGTTTTCCACGTCAGGCCTTGAAGGACGCACTCCATCAAACGCTCAAAGGTTGCCGGAGCGTTGCAAAGACCAAACGGCATCACGTTGAACTGCCACAGCCCATTACCTGTGGAGAACGCTGTCTTTTCTCGATCTTCAGGGTGAATTTCAACTTGCCAATATCCACTTTTCAAGTCCAGTGTTGAAAACCAGTGTGCTCCTTCCATCGCATCTAAGGTGTCACTAATTCTTGGCAGGGGGTAGCTGTCTTTCTTGGTTACGTCATTCAACCTTCGGTAGTCAACACAAAACCGTGTACTTCCGTCCTTCTTTTTGACTAGGACCACTGGTGACGCCCAAGGACTTTTGGAGTTTTCAATCAAACCATCCTTCTTCATGGTGGTAATCATTTCCTCAGCTTCACTTTGTTTGGCCAGTGGCAGACGTCTTGCGGGCTGACGAATGGGCCTTGCGTCTCCTGTATTTATCCGATGCTGCACCATTTGTGTCCTTCCATATTTTCCGTTTGGTGAAGCGAAAATGTCAGCATACTCGTTCAGAAGGCTTTCTGCCGTTTTAACCTGATGTTGGTCTAGGTTAGATGAATTGAGTATCTTTGCCTTGATGCTATTGAGCTCCTCAGGGTTTAATGTCGTTCTCGGTGTTTCAGCGTCAATTCGTGTTATGGCTGCGACAGATTCGCACTTACCGATAACTTCTCCTTTTGCTAACTTTACATCGTACGGTTTGGTGTTGAGTATCCGTACGGGGACCATATTGTTCTTTGGAGCCACAAGTGTCTTCCCAATGATGACGTTTTGGGAAGAACAATCTGGGCCTGGTTCCACCATTAGGTATCGATGGCGTCCACACTCACCTTCTACTTTTGTCCAAACGAATACCTCAGAAGAAGTAGGAATAATCACATCTTCTTTGATGACAGTCCTTAGGGTTGTTGTTTCTTCGTGCCCATAGATCATTGGAATCTCTGTATTCTGGTATTTGAGTACCTGGTTGCCAATATCCAAAATTACTCGATGTTCTTTCATGAAGTCCATGCCTATGATGCATTCGTCACATATATCTGCCACCAAAAATTTGTGTGAGAATTCTAGATCTGCAATTCGAATTCTAAGTCGGATTTCACCATAAACCCTAGCTGCTTCTCCTGTGGCAGTTCTTAGACGGTAACTATTGGTGTTGTGTAGCCAATTCAGGTGAAATAGGTCTTGACGCACAATGGAGGCTGTGGCACCGGTGTCGATGGTGACCACACGTTTGTTGCCATTTAAAGTTGCCTCGACAGTCAGACTTCTATTGTCTCGCTTAGTTTGAGAGACCTGGATGGTGTTTCTGGGGCCATCGATACCAGAAACCAGCTTCTGCCCCTCGAAGTTGGTTCTTACTCGTTTCCCTGTTGGGAAACTGTTCGGGAAGTAACACTGATGTTATTGTTACCTTGTTCTGGGTTTGAAACTCCGTGTCCACAATGTTGACAAGCTCTTCTTGGTGGTAACCGACATTGACGCTGTAAATGTCCGGTCTTGTTGCAATTCCAGCACTTTGCAAGTCCGTTTCGTTGGTTCCTTTGGACATCAGTTCTTTGACATGAGCATTCTTCGACGACGGCTTCTCTAAGTCGATGTACTCCGTGAGAAGCTTGCTCAGCTGCTTCCATTGTCAAGGCAAACGCTAATGTTTCCGAAAGCGTTCGTTTTCCAGCAGTTCGTACGGCCCTTTGAAGATGTATGTCAGAGATGGCGCGAACAAATGCCTCAACTGCGAACTGGTTACAAATTTCCTCTCCAACATCTGGATATGCAAGATGAACAAGCCTTTCAATGTCCGCTTGCAGTTGTTGTAGAGTTTCGCCCCTCTTCTGAACTCTGGAATTGAGTTGCACTTTGAAGACTTCTTTCATGTGGCTGTTACCAAAGCGTTTGTCTATAGCCAAAACCAAGGAATTGAAGTCGCCGCTCTTATCTGCTGGTATGGTTTGCAACAATTTAGCAGCTGCTCCTCTAAGAGCAAGAGTTAAGGCTATATACTTGTCAGTCTCATCCCAGCCATTTGTTGTAGAAGCTGCCTCGAATTGCTTCTTGTATATAGACCAAGAAGTTTGTCCATCAAAGGTTGGAGGTTGCATCTCTTTTTTTCTCAAAGCTTCCCCAGAACTTTCCCGAATCTTTATGTTTCGAACACGGTCTAACTCTTTTGAAAACGTCTCCATTTTGTTGTCGACTAGCAATGAAACACGTTCATCTAACACTTTTGAAAACGTCTCCATTTTGTTGTCGACTTGATTCTCCAGCAATGAAACACGTCCATCAAGTGCAGATACATTATTCTCGATGTTAACAAGCTTGCCTTCTAGCATGTTTCTCTGCTCTTCGAGAAGGTCCTTTTGTTCGCTATGCTGTTTATCAAGGCGTTCGAGAATATTCTTTTGTTCATTTCGTTGCTCTTCGAGACGTTCGAGAACATTCTTTTGTTCATTCTTTTGTTCATTTCGTTGCTCTTCGAGACGTTCGAGAACATTCTTTTGTTCATTCTTCTGTTCATTTCGTTGTTCTTCGAGACGTTCGAGAACATTCTTTTGTTCATTTCGTTGCTCTTCGAGACGTTCGAGAACATTCTTTTGTTGCTGAAGCAGAAGACTAATCATATTTGAAACATCTACATTTTTACTTACGTCTGCTTCCTCAGCGTCAGTTTCAAAGACGAAGATGTCCGGGTCTTCATTTTGCTGTTTCAAATATTCGGCCAAACGCAGAACAAGCTCATTTTTCGATCCTGCTCTAGAAAGTTCTCGCTTGCCTAATTCACTTTTCAGCTCATTACAGTTGAGCTCTTTTAGTAACTTGCTCATTTTTTTATTTTACTATTTTTTTTTTCCACACTTCACTGCACAATAAGTTTTATTCCACTTTTCTGACACCAATGTAATATTTTGCTAAGTTCGTTAAATAAAACTTATTACTGTTTCTAATATTTCTTCTTTATTTACACTTTTCAAATCAAAACAATAAATCTCAATTTATAATCAACTCTAATACTTTTATTCCAACTTAAATCCACTTCTTTAATTACACTTTCCACAATCCAATAGTTCAGCTTTGCACACTTTCATAATCGAAAATAAACTGTCCCGCTCACCGTGAACACTCCCTTTTATACTCAAACCAGTTGTTCTAGAAGGTTCTTGTCCAGAAGGGGAAATTCTTATGGGGGTAGAATGTTCTAGTACTTTGGAATTAGGGGAAATTTAGATGCGATGGAAAAGAGCTTTTTGTTTTGTTCCCTCACAAAGCAGATATGTAATTCCCAACAGATGGCGCTGTAGGAGTATAAAGCTCTGTTCGCAACAGTATTTTAAAATGTATTTTGACATATCGATTGTCATCTTTGAAATTTTGAAGTTTCAAATTGTAAATTTGTAGGTATTGTTAACTTCCCATAGGGAGTTATTGTAATCGGTCCGATTTGTCAAATTGGAATTTTTGACATTTCTCGACGTTTCAAGGTCCATAGAGGCTATATCAATCATTTTTAGAGAGATGTCTGTGTTTGTGTGTGTACGTACGTTCGTACTTTCGTACGTTCGTACGTTCGTACGTTCATACGTTCGTACGTTCGTACGTTCGTACGTTCGTACGTTCGTACGTTCGTACGTTCGTACGTTCGTACGTTCGTACGTTCGTACGTTCGTACGTTCGTACGTTCGTACGTTCGTACGTCCGTTCGTTCTGGTATCATTTTTCGTCGTCGATATCTCAAGAACTAGTAAAGATATGACTTCAAATAAATTTTGTTTAATAGATAATAACTTCGAAAGAGGCTGAAAGGGCGTTTATTAAAATTCAGTGAGTAGTTTTTTCACTATAACGGTTTAAAAAAAAAAGTAAAAATTTTGGTTAGTTTCAAATATCTCACGAAAAAATAATGCTATTGATTTCAAATAAAATTTAATGTACTCATTATAAGGTCATACAGATTTGGTATGAATTTGGAAAAAAATGAACATACCTTTATTTTTTTAAATAAAAAAAACTGAAAAAAAAATTTCATAACCCAGATATTCTAAGAACGGAAAACAATTTGAAACTCAAAATAATTTTATTTTACGAAAAATAATGTGTTTGACAACTGGTGAAAACTTCAAAAAAAATCAGTTTACAGTAAATAACTATATAAAATTCAATTGAAAATTGGTAAAAATTGTATTTCGACTCAAATTTCTCGAGAACTAGTAGTGATATTGACTTCTAATTTATTTTATTTTATACATAGTATAATTTTGTACAATTGGTAAAATGTTGACAAATATTAAATAAACAGTTTTTTTTTTAATAAAAAAAACCATTAAAAATTCTAGTGAAAACTAGTTAAAATTGTATTTCAAATCGAATTTCTTGGGAATGAACACCGATAGTGCCTTCTAAAGTATGTTGTTTTATACATCGATACCTTCCCGTAAGAATGTATACTAAGCGACATTTCTAAAATTGTTCAGGAAACAAAAAAATCGAGGAAAGTTCTAGTTGAATCATAGTGTGCTAAGAGACAATTTTGGTTAAACTAAGTGACATCTAACAAAATTTTTTGTTGCTCACGACAATGAGATCTTTATTAATGTCGCTTAGCATAATTTTTTTGGCGGATAATACAAATTTCAGGGGGCAACATTATTTTAATGAGAAAACATGGCAGTTGTTTCCTTTTTTTGCATTATAGGTTGGCGAAACCCAGGCCAAAACGTGGCCCTTAACATATAGTATATTTCCTCATCAAAAAGTCATTTTCGAAAAAAGTGTCGCTTAGTACATTCTTACGGAAAGGTATCGACATAATACAATTATTAACATATGGTTAAATTTTGACAAGTATCGAATTGACAGTTTTAACAAAAATATAAAAAAAAATCTACTAAAAAGTGGTAATATTTGTTTTTCGACTAGAATATGTATCTTGAGAAGGAGCAATGATATTGACTTTGCCATTATTTAATTTTATACATAATACAATTTCTAACAAATGGTTTATATTTGACATATATCTAGTTTTAGAGCGGATATGTTTTGTAATTACCATACCATCAATAACCAAACCATATCTTTTATATTTGAATATTTCGTTTTTAAATTTTTTTCAATTAAAATATTTGGAACCGAAATAATAAAGTAATTTCTATAATATAATACATAATTTTATAATTTTAGTATCAACTTAGTTTTTAGAAGAATGTATGTACTGTACATACGTATATGAATAAGGTTGTTCAATTGTACCCAAGTACCACATATTCAAATTCCATTAATAGCTATGGCAAAATTGAAGAAAACGTCACAATATGTTTTTATCTAAATATAAAGTTTTCAAGACCACAAATAGGAAGTTATCAGTGTGGGTCGCACCCAGCCTCTCTTTTGTTGTGATATTATATTAGAACTATACAGTGCAACGATTTAAGAAACATAAAATTAGTATTGATTAAAGTATGTGTACGCGCAAAGAAATTTTGTCCGTGCTTCCCTCTTAGCCGTTGAAGTGTTTGTATCGACACTTTCTTCCTCGTTGTTGGAAGAGAATAGGCGTTTTCCTAAATGCAGTGTTGCAGCGCATCGTGGATTTTGATGCCCTTGCAACGTTTTTCTTCACTCTGAAATTTACTTTTACAATTCATTAAACAAAAACTCTAAAATTAAGAATTCGTATTTAATAACGTTATTTTATTGAAGAAAGTTAATAAAAAAAAGCATCAAAATTCATGATGCGCTGCAACACTGCATTTAGGAAAACGCCCAATCTGTGCATAAAATAATTCTTTTTTGTAGTGTATTATTGCAAATTCTAAAATAAAAAAGTTTCCTTGTAGGAGGCATCTCAATTTTCAGATCTTTTTCTTTTATTTGTGGCGGCGGGTGTGGGTGTGTGTTAGATAGCCATTTTTTTTTTGATTTCACAGATACAAAAATGTGTCCTCCAATTATTTACTGAAAGAAGGTGTCCCAAAACAGCTGTGTTGTATAAAATGAAGCAGCATTTGTTTTTTTTTTCTGTACTAGATTTTCACATTCTTTTACGTTACGTGACACAACCATTGTTTAGTTAAGTACCAATGAAAAATCGATTATAGATACGAATTAAAGTTTCGTCATTTAAAGCCAAATTAAATATTTAAGTATGCTTAACTAAATAACCTCTAAGATGCAGTTTAAGAAAATCTTATAGATACGGCTGTTAGTCTTTTACATAGGAGCAAGTTCGTGCGACCCAGTCGTGCATTTTATTTTAGTATCGTGCTATATACAAACTTTCAATGTTTTAGGTGTGGCTTTAGTATGATACTAGTTAGCAAATGTTTAAGATTAAGAATGAGTTAGTAAACTATTTTAAAGTTGACAAATTGTTTAAAATTGTACGCAATTGTTTTTAAATTTTTTTTCCCCACAAGTTTTTTTTCTTTTTTTTTTAAAGACCAAAAATAATAGTACCTGCCATAAGAATTTTTTCAAAATTTTTCTTAAAATAAAATAAAATGCACGACTAGGTCGCACGAACTTGCTCCTATGTAATAGGCTAGGAATTTTAAAAATGAATGTTATTAGAGAAAACTGTTCATAAGTATAAAATTTATTTTTTTAGCTCTTTAGTAGTAAGTAAAAATATGAATTTACGCAAGAACAAAAATTACAAGTCGTTGTAGTGGTTTCTTCAAAATACAAAATTCTTAAGACATTTTTAAGAAAAAAATTTGAAGGAATGAAAATTAAATTTCCAAAAAAAATGTTAATTTCAAAGTACGGTTTTCGAAAACCATTTTTTAACATTTGTATCTATGGTGAGTATCTACCTTTATTTTTAGGTAAAGTAAAAATTTAAATTTTATTCTCACATCTTGTAGATTATATTGAGAAACTTTTACTTATTACATTTTAAAAAAATCAAGCATAGAGTTTTCAAAATACTGAGTTTTAAAAAAAAAAAAATTTGAAATTTTTTTTAAAAATCCAAAATTGTTTTTGGGAAATTTGAATACACAATACTATTCAAATTCTTGAGGAGCTTGCAAAACAAAAATGATCAAAATCAATAACCATTTTTCGGAAATTTTTTTCAGCCATTTCTTAGCTTCAAGGAAATGAAATTTTTTTGTATTTTTATTTTTTTAAAATAGATAGATAGATTGATAGATAGATTTTTATTTCGTTATAATCTTAAAATGGTCTGTTACCGCACATTTTACATTAAAGAGATTTGATACTATACACATATATGTATCTTTCAACTTGAATATTATTTTGTAAGGGTTTCTATAAGTTTCAGTTTTAATTTAAATATTATGTTCGGAGGAAACACGACAAAACCTCGATTTAAGAAAAAAAAAATGTATAAGGTATAAAACTTAAAACTAATGACTGGAAAAAAAAAATTGGAAATAGAGAATAAATAGAGATAAATAACAGTGAGTTAGTAAATTATTTAATTAGTTAATACAATTAAAAAAAATACAAAAATTAAGAGTTTGAGGAGCAAGCAAAATTTAAAAAAAAAAAAGGAAATAAATAATTTCCAAGCAACAAATCGTATTTTTATACAATAAGGAACCAAGTACAACTAGAATAAATAAATTTGAATAAATTAACATTAAGATAACAAAAATAATTGTCAACAAAGTTGAACATTTAATATATGTACGTATATATAAATGATATATTAACATGTAAATTAAGCAAATAAATAAATAAATACTGATATGGAATATATATAAAAAACAAACTTAAAAAAAAAATAATTAAACAAATAAGTAAACAAGTAGTTAAGAAAAAATAAATGAATAGATAAATAAATCAACAAATAAATTAATAAATAAATAAATTAATCAATAAATAAAAGAAGAAAAAAATAGATACATAAATAACACTAAAAATCGTACTAAGTTTAATTATTAAGTTGGCTTATGAGAATATTCTCACAGACTTCAAGTCTTCATGAATGAATTAGTTAATTTTTGGATTCTTTCCGAAATCAATTCAACATTCGCCTTTTCATGGAGATCAGAAGTCGAATGATGCCAGGGAAGGTCAAGCATCATTTTTAAAAGTTTATTTTGAGAAATTTGTAGCCTTTTCATGTGACATTAAGCTAAATTTTTCCAAACGGGACAACCATACAAAAGAATTGCCTGAAAAATGACTTTATGAATATTTATTTTGTTTTCATTTGACAATAAAAACCTTCTATGAAAGGAAATAGCAATGGCTATAGGTTAACCCTTTTAACTGTTTGAGTTATATGCTGTTTAAAAGTTAATTTGTAGTTGGTTGGTGGGAAGATTACAAACTTTTCTTTTTCGAGTGAAAAAGAAGGCTTGCATCTTATCACCATTTAACCATTTATAAAATTTCGAATTTTTGGTCCTTAAAAAACAAAAGTTTAAAGAAAATTGGACGAGCCGGTTGGATTTTTATCAGTTTTGAAGGTTTTTATTTCTAAGTGGGCGTGGCAGTCGGTGGAAATTAATTGTAGTGCTTTCTTTCTTTTTGCAGTGTTGATGATGATCGAACGAAATGTGCCATCCTGCTCAACAATGGAAATTGTGCCCATCTACCTTATGCGGTGGCCACATGCTCAAATTCATATTCAAATAAAGCCCATTTCATGGATATTAAGAACATTTTTCTGAGTTTTGTTTCAAATGAAACTTTAATTCGCCTTTGAAAAAACACCCTTAATAAGAAAAAAAGAATGAATTATTTCCTGGTTGAATATACATATGTATATGTACATATATGTATATTAATACAGTAAAACCCGCTTAAGAGAAACGGCAAATTGTCACAGTCTTACTTTCACTTAAGCGGATTTTTCACTTAAGCGAACCCCGCTTAAGTGAAAAATAATTTCACTAAGCGGAGTTCGGATAAGTGAAAAAAAAAATTTCACTTAAGCGGATTTAAAAATTCCATTAAGCGGAGATTTAATGCTAGAAACAATATTGTTTTTATCTTTTTTGGACTTGCCTTGAAAGAAATTAAATAAAATAACGATCAAATAACACAAAAATAATTTATTGGAAAACGAAAACTAGAAAATTTTTGTTCTGTTCGATTCAATTTTTTTTTTCACTTAAGAGATTTTTTTTAATGAAAAATATTAAAAATTAAGTGAAAATATGTTTCAGTTATCCGGGTTTTTCACTTAAGCGAGTTTCACTTAAGCGGAGTGTTTTAAGGGTAATTGGTCTGAAAATACTTGGGGATGAAAAAAGTGTTGCAGGTAAGCGGGTTTTTCTATTAAGCGGGTTTCTCTTAAGCGGGTTTTACTGTAATATCAAAACAAAACTTGAAAAATATATGTACCTACAATTTTGTTTTGTTATAATACAATCTGGAAAAGTCCTCTAATTTTGGAAGAGCAGTTTTTCGAATACCTTTGCCATAATGAGAATATAAGCGATATATTGCTCTGTAAAATGTCACTTCTGTTGGTGACTTACCTGGCTCAGATATACCTACCTATTAACTTCTGTAATTATGCAATGATGTAGGCATATATTAATTAATTTTTAATTTTTAATAATTAATAATTAGTTTTTATATGTTTTTTTTGACAGTTTGTTTAAAAATCTCTGAAGCATTAACGATGAACAATTAATGTTAAATTTCGAAACGACCTTGTCCGAAAGAAGCTTATTATTGAATATGGAGATATTTATTTACATATATATGTATGTACATAATATGCTCATTTAATAATGAAAAGATTCCATAATCCAAATGGCCATGGCAAATTATCTTTCTATTCCTCGTCAAGGTCCTACTAATTTTAACAAAATATGATAAAGGGACCAATTTCGAGTACATCTCAAAACTATAAATTATAATCAATTCCTGGATGACCACAAGGCTTTTCGTCTCCAAGTTTCAGAAACAGATATCCTGAGTTCATCACATTTAAATTTTTTTTAAATCCTGATGTGAACACTTAACACCCCTTAGTCCAATTATTACACATGAAATAAAAACAAATCACTGTTTACGCATCCCTCTTCCCATAAATCCACAAGCAGCCGCGCGTCGCACTGCACCCCAATAAAGCCAGAGTGGATGTGAAATGTGATGTGGCATCAAGGATTTATTCCTTCATTCATTGTCTCGTCAGACTTGTTCTTTGTCAAATCGAAACCAGTCAGATGGATGGATACACGCGCCGCGGAATCCACCGCACATTCACTTGGAAAAGATGAATAGGCTCGCAAGCTGCTAAAAAGGATATTTTTCCAACCAAATGTCATATGCAAATGCGAGATCATACAGACGCGAGTGACCTTTACCTGTCGGCGGCGTTTTTCTCATCGTCCTCGTTCATGTCCAAGTAGTCGTCGTCATCGATTTATCAGTACTGGTTTCATTGCTGCCTGTCGTCCTTGTCCTTGGTCCTTACTGTCAGAGCTCGCTGAATGAGCGTGTGTGTGCTTTTTTTATTTTCTGGATGAAGCACACACAATTTTCTCGTTGATTGGGGTGTCGCTACTCGCGTTCTAATTTATGCGAAAATTCTGAAATTCCTGAATCCTGTTTGTGTTGTGTGCAACACGTGTCCTTCGGTAAACAGGAGGCGATAAATTGGAACGCGAATATACTTTTTTTATGTACGAGGAGGCAAACAGGATTTTGTTTGTATCACTAACCGATGTTTGCGTACATATGTACGTTTGTAGGTAATTGATGAATACATGAGATAGGGTCTGGTTTGGCTTTGGAGGGACTTGTTGGAGAGGATTGCTGGGATTTTGTAAAAGGGAGGCTGTCCAGACTGTAATTGAGCTGTTAACGATTCCGTGAATATGTTTTGCGTACCTACCTTATGATATGAACCTTTGCAAAGTGTGTGGGATTTTTAATATGGCATTCATCCTTTTTTATCAGCGGAATTTATTTTGACGCGTTAAAAAGGCAGCAAAATTAAGTACTGAAATGTTAATTGTATTTTGGGGCGAGAAAGGGTTTAACAGACTGACAGACTGAATTAAATATTTAAACCATCTGGGAGGTGTGGCGCTGGCGTGTTAATTTAATTTTAGGGGATTTAAGTACACAGGTATGTAGGTAGGCAGGATGGCATTTGATTTTTAAGGAGTGCTTAAAAATCTACCACGGGGTATCTAACTTAAGTACCTAACTGAAATGGGATTTGATATTGTTCTTTAAGTCAAGTTATTTTTATATTTTGACAGGGTAGCTGGTGACGGTCTTATATACTGGAAAATAAGCCTTCAGAAACAAGGCGTATTTTAAGCGATTCAATTTAAGTCCATGTTTAACATTTATCACGGCTTTCTTTATTGGGAACTGCTTAAAATTAAGAAGTAAGAAAATGATGTCCACGAGGAACAAAAGACACTATAGGTACTCTGTTCAGCAAAAATTGTGAGTACAGGGAAGATAGGACGTTTGCCTCTCACTCTGGTTTCATTGGCTTGCATAAGTGTGTCGCCTTTTAAAGCTCTCATGGGGTTTCCGTAGTTTACATTATAAATCGCCAACACTCAAAATACTCAACTTTATAAAACTTGTTCTCAAAAGCTTCAAATCCCAAATAACGAATAAGCTCCTTGCTTGTAATTTAGAATGATAATGGTAACTCTGTTTTGATGTATGTAACAAGCGCACGATCGTATTGACTTGACCTTGACAGTATCCTTTCAGCAGTGGGATAGGACGGTCGTGTTGGGGTGTACAAGATTTTGCGAAGAATTACAACAATAATTCTTTGAGGAAAGTCAGTGGCTTGCTCTTTTTTAACTATTAACTAATGAGAGACATACTTTGTTTTCCCATTAAGTCTTTAACAACTAATGATAACCTAAAGACAAAATCTCTTTAACCAGAGCAAATAAGATTTAATTGATAAAAGGAGAATCCCCCACCACCTCCCTCTTTCTATCATGTCAATGTATGCACTGTTTCATAGTTTTAGATTTCTTAATGTTAGTTATTATTATTTATAGTGCAAAGATGCCCCTACCCCCTTCTTCAGTTAACAAACTTATACGAGTATTATTTAAGAGTTCCCAGCTCTTAGGTAGATTTTAAAAAACCCTCCAGGAAGCGGGGTCGGATGCGGTCGGATACAATTTTTGAGCATTTTTTTAAAATCATCTTCAAACCTAAAATTAGAATTTTTTAAAAATACTCACAAAAACAGTTTTTTTTTAAGGCTAACACAATTTAATTTCAAGGATTTTTTTAATTGTTAAGCTCAAATGAACTAATTGCATGCCCACAAAATTTATTTCGAAAAGAAAACAAATCTGAGAAAAACAAATTACAATAAACAAATTGCATTAAAATTAAAATTTTTTTTTTGGTTTTAAAAATACTGCATCTTTGAGTCCCTATTATTTGCAAATTAAAGAGTGTACATAAAAAAACTGTTTTATATGTAAAAGAGGCGACAATTTTCTATGCATATCAAACAAAAAATATTTCGAATAATGAAAATTAAAAATCACCCAATGTCCGGAATTTTGTACTAGACGTTTCACTGTGCGCCTGTGCCTGACTAGCTTAGGAAATATTCGGAATTTTAAGTTTCTGACTTTATTGGTACTAAAGATAGGGAGGGGTCAAAAATTGCCTGAGTTTGTTCCTGTAAAAAGGGTGTAGTGCCAGAACTTGGCTGGGCACTACCGTGCCCTTTGATCATACATAGAGGCTGTCGCTCTCACGAACTCTGTACGATGTATGAACACTTACTTGAGCCAGTCGATGTCAACCTTCTTGAAATAAAGAATTAAAACAAGTGAAGTTCTTTTATTTAATAATCAACTCACGATATATTTATTATACATATACACATGGCGCAGTCGGTAGGAACAAACTCAAGCGATTTTTGAACACTCCCTATCTTCAATCTTCAATCTTGTAATTTTGCACAACGGTAAGTCTTGTCATGAAAACAGAGGAAAAAATCGAAAATTTGAGGTTTTCCATTCAGGGGGCGTGGTATCCACCTACTTTCTGAGAAAATGTTTAATTTATATTGAGCACTTCCGATTGCTGTACATAGAATAGCTTAATGTACATTCAAAGCGAAAAGTAGAAAATCTAAGATTTTTCATTCGAAGTGTCTTTTTACTGTTATTTTGAAATTATACATGCATCTTGAAATTTGGTACTCTATGTCAGTGTTTTTCAAACTGTGGGCCGCGACCCCCTGGGGGGTCGCGAAGAGATCCATGGCGAGTCGCGGTCGCAAGCCGGTAAGATTAATAAACAAAAGTCCTGTGCTAAAAAGATTAAATAAAACAAAAAAAATTTTACTGCGACATATATGTGCCTGTTTATTTTTTAATAAACGTTGAAATCTTGGATTAGTTTTCGACACTTTTAAGATTAAATCATTTTTCAAATTTATTATTTGGATTAGTTTTCGACACTTTTAAGATTAAATCATTTTTCAAATTTAGTCTGTTTCTCTTTTTAGTTTCAATGTTAAACATTGAAGTAAATGTGACTTCACACAGGTATGAAGTGGTGAATGGCAGTAACAACTTCAAAGCCTCGTTTTCCAGCTCAGGATACTCTCCTCTTCTCTTCTCTTTATCCAGAAATTGTCAATCGTTTTCAAATTGAATTCCATTTTGAGTATGCCATTTGCAGCTAAATCTATAAGATTTTCTTTCATTTTTACCGATGGTAGATTGGCGAGTTTGACTGACATATTCAAAAAAAAGAATTTAATACCCATCTTTGTCCATCTCCACTTTCTAAATCCAGTTCCGGAAAGTAACTTAATAGTTTCTTCTCTAAACTCTGTACCATGAGATGAATATGAGAGCTTAATGATATCGATTCATCTGATGAAATTTCTTCGAGGATCTTTTGAAAGCAGGGAAAATAATCAAAACTATTTGTTTGTAAAGACTCTGACCATAAACGAAATTTTGCGAGGAATGCTCTGATTTTATCTTTTGCAGTTATAATGCTTTCTTCTTTGCTTGGAGGCTCTTATTCGATATGTTTAAGTGGTTGATAAGATCGGCAAGAAATGATAGTTTTAAGAGCCCGGTTGGATCAGAAAAATGATCCGAATTTACAGATTTTGTATCTTGTAAGAACATCAATAATTCGGCTTTCAATTACAGAACTCGTGTCAATGCCTTTAATTTTGACAGCCGTCTGACCTCTGTGTGAAAAAGAAGATTTTGATGAAGTGGACCAATTTCATTACATATGATCATAAACATCCGACTTTGCAAGGCCTTGCCTATAATAGAATTCGCAACTCTAATCACCACTTTAAGCACATCATTTAATTCAGAAGGTAACACCTTGGATACCAGAACTTGTCGTTGAAGAAAGCAGTGTGTCCATGAAACGTTTGGCATAATTAATTTTAATTTTGCAATAAGCCCACTTTTGTTGTTGCCCGTCAAAGTTTTAGCCCCATCGCTACAAATAGCAAAACATTTTGTTCAATCAATCTCGTAGTCGCGAGAGCTTTCTAAAAACATATCGTACAAACACTGGCCAGTACCAGTAGTATTAGCAGGAAGAGCTTTGCAAAATAAAATTTCTTCTTCAATGTTTTCCTCTGCTTCAAAACTAAGAAATACCACAGTCTGAAACATCAGTATATTCATCCAGTTGCAAGGCGAAATGTGGACTCTTCTTTAATTTTTCAATTATGTATGTAATTGTTCTTGAATGTCAATGGCCATGTCACTTATTCTCCCCTCAATTGTATTTACATAAAGTGGTATTATTTTTAAGTTTATCTGCCTCCTGTTTGCCCAAAATAATTTCAACCATATCAAAGGCCGCATTCAAAATTAGATTCTCAGCAATTGTATGAGGTTTCCCTGCTTTGGCGACTCGGTATGCTACTTGAAAGTTGAAAGCTAGCTAACAACGCTTTCTCATTGGCACTCGATAACTAAAACAAATTTTAAAACAAAACGAATCTATCAAACAAAACAGTAAATCAAAATGTCTACAATACATACATAATTACATACATATGTATGTATGTAGCAAAATAGATCAAATATGAAAAAAAGCGTAGGTATTTTTCGCGAATTAAAACCGGTCAGTAGGTACATGTACACTTGTACATACCCTTTTACCGTTGTACACATGTATGTACATATTTAGATCGCGATTACGTTCAGACAAAAACAGATATTATTTTTGATCCAAAAATAATCAAGGGCATTCAAATAAGACTTATTTTTCTTACCTGAAAAAAATTATGAGTTACACAAAGGTTTTTGTATAGAAGAACTTGGCTCTTTTTTTAACATTTATGTTTTTGGTCTGATCTTACAAATGAAACATAGATCGACTTTAAGGTGTAGGGATCTGTAAATTCTTTCGAGTTCTTTTTCAGGAAACCTCATAAACGGTTTTTCTTAAATATAATATATTCATAGCGACTATTGATTGAAATTTAATTTGTCTTCCAAGAATACACACAAATCCTTTTAAACGTTTACTCGTTTTAGCTCCAGTATCTCCTATTCTATAAGTAAATCCAATTGTTTATTTTAAGATCAAGATAGGTCTTCTAGTACCACAGAAATATTAAATTTAGGTGAGATTGAAAAAATTCACAATCAGAACAGGATTTAACTACTCGAAATAATATCAAATCATCGACGTAGAGTAAAAATGATGAAAAAAAGACTACGTTAGTAAGATCGATCATAAAAGGTAGAAAGAGAAATGGCCCAGATGGCTTCCTTGAGGTAGTCCAGAATAATTGAATATAAGCGTAGAAAATTTTGAACCTATTACAGCAAACTGTGTTTTTTCAATTAGATAACTTTTAAGTCACCGTAGCAACTTAGAATTTTCGTATCAGCTCAAGTTTTTGTATAAGAACTGTATGTTCTACCCTATAAAAGGTTTTTGAAAAATCCGTGTAAATAGTGTCTACTTGATGTCCTTTTTCAAAATGTTAATACAGTTAAGTTTGTCACCGTGGAACGATCGCTAACGAAACCATGCTCTGCTACAGATAAACCATTTTTTACGGATTCTTAAAGTTTGTTTTAAACAATGACTTCAAAAATCTTGGATACCAATAATTTTAGTTTTGAAATTGGTCTATAATTAGTAACCAATTGTTTTGAACCAGACTTATGTATCGATGTAATATACGATTTTTTCCAATCATCAAAAAACTCTTCATTACGAAGAGAACAATTAAATAAATTTTGGATGTTTGGCCAAGTTTTTATTAAACGTTCTTAAATATATAATTAAGTTTCCTATTACAAACGATTCCTGAGTCACAAGTGGAGTTAACTACAGGTACTAGATCACCGTTTGTATACAAATTCCGGGGAGAGGAGGGAAACGTTTGCATAAAAACTTTAATTTTTAGCATTAACATTGAGCTCAGTGGAATTTTTTTGACACAAGAGAGACAAAATATTTAGTTTGCGTTTTAAGGTATTTACATTAGCAGATGACGAGATGTGTTGATAGATTTTCATATCTACCGCATAAATAGAAATAAACCTTATTCAAGAACATCAGAAACATTTTGTTAATGGCTGAAATAAATAATAGTGGACCTACATGGCTGCCTTGTGGTATTTCGAAAAGTGCATTTCAGGGAATGGAGGAGGATGATCTAAAATGGATGATATATTTTCTGTTGGTCAAATATGAATTTAGATATCAGATTGTAACGAAGTTACACCTTTTAACCTAATTACACCTTTTACCACACAGAGAAGACAGAACGCCGAAATTCTATACTGCAATTACTATTCCGGATGAAATGGCGAGCAAGTATTGCTGTACCTCAAGGTGCCCACGCAAAAATGCAAAAGAAGACACACACTGATGGTTGGCGACGTCAGTAAATAAATTTCGTTCGTCAGTTTTACAATCCAGATTTGGTATTGGGCGCCAAGTCGACAAGTAAGAGTTTGAAATTCATCAAAAGTCAGATTCTTCGTGTCACCGTGTCTTTTGTACCAATCCAGTGTACATGGTAAAGATCATCTCAATAAGAAGCACACTGTTAGTCGCATATACCATGTAGCAGCTTCGAAACTTTTGGCGTCCGCCGTTAAATACCCCCTCCGCTCTCCTCCTCCACTCAGACTAGGGACTCTATCCCAATCTTCACTGTCTGAATCTCCTCTCCTCCGTCGCCGTAGTTAAGACTAGGGACTCTATCCCAATCTTCGCTGTCTTAACCTCCTCCACTCAGACTAGGGACTCTATCCCAACCTTCGATGTCAAAGCCTCTGTCGCCGTAGTTAAGACTGGCGACTCTATCCCAATCTTCGCTGTCTGAGCCTCCTCTCCGATACCGCCGTTAGTGTACAGTATTCCCCACTTAATTGCACTGACCATTTTGTCAGATTTTTCGGTCAATTATCCGGGTGGTTCAATTAACGAAACCCCGCTTAATTGACCGACCTGTTCAATTAAACGAAACCCGTATAATTGCACGAGTCGGTCAACTAAAAATTAAAATATTCATCCCAGAAATTTACTATGAACATTTCATTGTCAACTTACGAAAACCTTGAAAAAACTGAAAAAGAATACACACTCAAAAATATTTGAACACGTTTTATTTAAAAAATAAACATACATACATAATTAAAACTATGAAACAGAAATAAATTATTCTTAAAAAAAATTCACTTTTAGCTTCGAAAAGGATAAAAAATAAAATGCACGACTGGATCGCACGAACTTGCTCTTAGGTAAAAGTACTTTGGAATTCAAGATACATTTTATAAATATAAAACATGGATTTAATGAGATAATAATGTTCAAATGCATAAAATTGCTAAAAAAAATTTTGTGTGTACTAAATTTTTCTTAAAATTTATTAAAAAAGTCCAGCCCCATAAATGCAAAATGTAAATTACTCCAAAACATCGCATAGAGCATGTAACCAAGGCCTCACAATTTATTTATCATCATCATCATCGGCTCGACAACCGGGTTCCGGTCCTGGCCTCTTTCAACAAGTCTCTCCACCTATCCCGGTCTCTAGCCGACGCCATCCAGTTGCGCACCCCAAGGCTTCGGGCGTCCTGGTCTACGCCATCTCTCCAGCGCAAGCATGGTCTACCACGCTGTCGTCTACCATAGAATGTACCACAAAGAACTTTCCGAGCAGGTTCCTCTTCGCTCATGCGAGCTAGGTGCCCTGCCCACCGGAGTCTACCGAGCTTAATTTTTGTCACGATATCTGCTTCTAGGTAGATTGCGTACAATTCATGATTGTACCGTCTCCGGAATCGTCCTTCCTCACATACGGGGCCAACAATTCTCTTTAAGACTTTTCTCTCGAACGCAGCTAAGAGGTCGGAGTGCCTTTTGCTAAGCACCCAAGTCTCGGATCCATATGTGAGTACTGGCAGGACCATGGTCCTGTACAGCAGCAGTTTTGAAGTTATGGTGAGATTTCTGGATTTGAAGAGCTTTGACAGACTATAGTAGGCTCTGTTGGATTTGAGAAGCCGCCCGCGTATTTCTTCTTCTATATTGTTATCGGCTGCTACTATTGACCCAAGGTATTTAAAGGATTGCACCACTTCAAATTCGTGCTCCGCTACCTTGATTGTTTGACCAACTGTTCCTCTCGCATTCGACGCCACCATGTACTTTGTTTTACCTTCACTAATGTGCAGCCCCAGATTTTGTGCCGCCTGCTCGATCTGGATGAAGGAATCGTGTACAGCTTGTTCGGTTCTTCCGATGATGTCGATATCGTCTGCGTAAGCCAGTAACTGGCTGGACCTGTTGACGATGGTCCCTCTTGTTGCCGTGCCAGAGTCACGGATTGCTTTCTCCAACGCCAGGTTGAAGAGGAGGCAGGCCAAACCGTCCCCTTGTCGGAGTCCATTAAAGATGTTGATTGGTCTGGATAGCAATCCGGCTATTTTTACTTGGCTTGTTACGTTGGTCATGGTCAACCTACATAGTCGTGTCAATTTATTTGGGATGCCGAATTCTCTCATGGCTTTGTAAAGTTCTACCCTGGCTATGCTATCATAGGCGGCCTTAAAGTCTATAAACAGATGGTATGTTGGGATGTTAAATTCTAGACATTTTTCCATCGCCTGCCTAAGGGTAAAGATCTGATCAGTTGTTGATTTGCCTGGAATGAAACCACACTGATATTGTCCGATAACGGTTTTAGCGTATGGGGTTATCCGGTCTTGTAGGATAGAGGAGAGTATCTTATAGGCGGTACTCAACAACGTGATACCTCTATAATTGCTGCACGTTGTGACATCTCCCTTCTTATGTATGGGGCATATTAAACCTTTTCGCCAGTCTTCTGGCATTTCTTCCTGCTCCCATACGTGTACTATAATATCATGCATTGCTTGACGTAAGGCTGGCCCGCCGTGATGGAATAATTCGGCTGGTATGCCATCGGCTCCCGGGGCTTTGTTCTGTTTAAGCCGGCCTATAGCCTTCTCAACCTCTTCTATGCTTGGTGGCGGCAACATAGGGTTTTCTTCTTGAAGTAGTGGAGCCTCCACTTCTGCAGTGAGCTGACCATTTAGCAATTCATTAAAGTACACTTCCCATCGCTCCAGTATGCTTTCAGGATCGGTGATCAGATTTCCCTCCCCGTCCTTGCAGTATGTGCAGCGTGGTGTGTACTGCGTCATGTTTCGGACGGATTGGTAGAACTTCCGCGCCTGGTGCGGACCTCGCTCTCGGCTATTTTCTATTTCACAGATTAGGTTCTTCTCCCAGGCTGATTTTTTTTGTCTGTGTAGCCGTTTTTCTATTCGTCTGAGCTCTTTATATTCCTCTTCGCGTGCCCGCGTTCTATGAGATTGTTGCATTGCTCGGTACGCAACATTCTTACGTTCAGTCGCTAGCTTGCATTCATCATCAAACCAGTCGTTCCGATTTTTACGACTGCTGCCTAAGATGGAGTTGGCAGTACCAATGACAATATTCTTAAGGCGTGTCCACTTCTCATTTACGCCCAGCATACTGGCTCCAGGACTTACTCTGCCTAAGTCAGGTGTTTCTAGGGCGAGTCCTAACGCATTACCAAAGGTGTTACTGGTGTTTTCATTGCGCAGGGCAGCCGTGTTGATTCGAACCTGATCGGCGGATGCAATGCGTCTTCGCAAGGCAATCCGCCCTCGGAAAACCATACCAACAAGATAGTGATCCGAGTCGATATTGGCACCTCGGTACGTTCGTACCGTCATCAAGTTCGAGTAGTGGCGACGGTCTATCAACACGTGGTCTATTTGGTTACGAGTGACTCCATCAGGTGATACCCAGGTGGCTTTGTAGATATCTTTACGCGGGAACCTGGTACTCGCAACGACCATGTTTTTCGATGCTGCCAATTCTAAGACTCGAAGTCCATTGTCATTAGTGTTCTCATGCAAACTATGGGTGCCTGCGTAATGCCTGAATACCGGCTCCCGACCTATTTTTGCGTTCAAATCCCCAAGGATGATTTTAACATCATACCTTGGGCAGGCATTGAGGGCCCTCTCGACTTGTTCGTAGTAAGTCTCTTTTTCTTCGTCTGAGGACTCCTCCGTAGGTCCGTGAACGTTAATGAGGCTGATGTTCGTAAATTTGCCTCGCACGCGAAGGGTGCATAGCCTTTCGCTTATAGCGTTAAAGCCGATGATAGTAGACTTCATTTTTTCGCTGACTAGGAAGCCTACCCCGAGCACATGGTGTTTTGTATGACAGCTGTAATATACGTCATATTCTTTCTTCTGTAAAACACCATTCCCTGTCCATCTGATTTCTTGGAGAGCTGTTATGTCAGCTTTATATTTTGACAGGGCATCGGCTAGCTGCTGAGCAGCTCGAGCTCTATAGAGCGATCGTACGTTCCATAAGAAAATTCGTAAATCGTTTTTCCTTTTTCTTTGCGTTGGTTGTCGTCGTGTGATCAGTCCGTTTCCGAGGCTTGTTGTCGTTCTCGAAATTCTCTTAGTTTTACGGGACAGGGAATTAACCTGTCGCCAACCTGTGGAACCAGCCTGATCATATTAGCCAAA
This sequence comes from Philhelius festivus, assembly GCA_963931855.1. Lineage (NCBI taxonomy): Eukaryota > Metazoa > Arthropoda > Insecta > Diptera > Syrphidae > Philhelius > Philhelius festivus. The sequence goes on along the minus strand of OZ007555.1, from coordinate 149,243,278 downwards.
CCTTTTTAAAAGGCTTGTTTCTAGCGGCCGCCGCGAAGAGGCTATGATCACACAATTTATTTACGATCTGCGAAATTTCGAAGTTAGTGAACTGCGCAGTAGTTTAGGTTTTTCGCAGCCTAATTTCTCATATCCGACTTTCTTAATTTCTTTTCTCTGCCAACCTTCGACGAAGACGTAACTAATCCGTCGACCAAGTATCAATTGAAGCAAGTTATACAACACGTGATTGTGACTCCGGTTAGATTTGTACATATATCAACAATAAAATATAATCATTTCCTTCACATACTATAAGTACGAGTTTGGCCAAAATAATATCAGGTAATTTTGTAACTGGATTTATACGCAGAAATCCCTAAGAACCTCATATTTTCTTATTAGTTCTGAATTTGAACCTGGAAGCAGTGAAGTGAGCCCGATACTGGAAAAGAATCTCACCAAAGTTTATTCGGGATTAGCACCGTCAACCTGATCTTTGCAGGCATCGATTATAACCTCGAAAAGCCAACTTTAGGCGAATTGCTGCAATCAGTTTTGACTCGTGCCGAACAATCTGCTCCAAAGCCAAACGAGAGCGCTGTCCTCCGTGCGCTCTTATATACGGAAAAGTAGGTTATTATTGTCTTTAATTGTGTTCCATCTTGATCGACAAAATTTTAGATTTGTGCTGAGTGTTCATCGCAAGTGCCGAAAGATCACGCCTTGGCCAGAGCCCGAACTCTCGCATGATCAGGGGGTTCAACGGCATGAGAGCAGCCTAATCTTAGAACAAGAGCAAGCCATCCAAACTCTGCCTCTCCGAGGTTTCAAGAAGTTTATGATTGTTGCCCTTGCTTCAAGCAGCGGTTCCACCCTGATTTCATGTAACCTAAGACAGACAAAAATCAGATCTTCGTTCGTGCGAAAACCTCGTACAATCGATAGCTCACGCGTGGCCAGGCTATACACAAAGTAAACCTCCAGCACCCAGCCAAGAGTGAAGAAAACCAACCAACCTTATTATCGGACCAAACTCTCTTCGAAATAAAATTGGGTCTATCAACACCAACTTAGAAAATACCCGATCAGCGTCCTATAGAAAATCCACCCTGAGTACATTTAACAAGCCAGACATCATCCTGAACCAAACATACCAAATTTCATCATCCATCATCTCTATCAACAAAAATCTAATTTAATATAAAACAATCAAATGAAATCATAATACAATCCTAGCTTATATACATAGACATTATCATCAATTTAATTATTCTCAAGAACGAGAATCAATCGTCCGACGTTCAACTTGCCAGAGTTTTTTTTTTTTTGTTTTATTTTACATCTCTAACGTATGTATATAGATGAGCTACAGAAAAGAAAGGTCAACGCTCAGGCCTCAACAAAGCTGATGTGCACACCAACTTTGGACAGCCGGTAAGTTTTTTTTTTATTTTATGATCTTATAAACAGAAAAATCTTGCAAATTGAACCTAAGACGATCCTGCAAATTTTAGTGCATTTTTGTGGATGCAATGAGAAATTCTTTTTAAATTTTCTCTTAATTTCTACTATTTTTAATTTACGTAGTGTCTATTTTTGAGTGAGAGTGATCACAAAACAAACGAAAAAAAAGAAAAAGAAAGAATGCAAAATCAGAATTGATTAAGTTAACATTGAATTCTTAAAGAGCGAATCAATTCTCGGTTATTCTCTTATCTCATTCGAGCTTTCATCTTAATTAAGTTAGTTTCTTATTTGTTATCACTCGACTCATGCAATTTATTTTAATTACTCAATGTTCATTTGAGTATATGTATTTTTTTGAGTATTTTCCCCACGTAAGCAAAATTATTTTCATTTTTTTTTCTTTTATGATGATCTGAAACTATACTTTTTTTTTTGAATGAATTTTGAACTGTAATAAACAAAGTTAAATCAAGTTCTTGCCTCAACTTCTTCGTTTTGTCTGATGGATTGAATTTTTGAATAATGATTGAGTGATTCTTTTTCTGAGTGTGCAAAGGGAAGTGTTGTGAAATGATGTTGCTAAACGATGAAAATAATTTGAGTAGTTCTTAGGGAATTATTCATTTCGATTAGGGGCTATTGAGAAATAATATGGAGAGTGGCTCAATAGCCAAGGAGCTTCTAGGTTCTTGGAAGCAGAGGGAGGGCGACACTCAGGGACCTTAAATAACACCCAGGGTTTCCCATAATAGATAAATTAAATTAAATAAAAAAAATAGTTCTTGTGATTAAATAGGTCTTGTCGGATGATTTTTGTTTGTTTTCTTTTCGGCATGATAACATTGTACGGTAGTCCAGTGGCAGGTGCAAGTACCCACCCCACCGACGAGCTGGCCAACGGTGAAAGCGAGCATGCCGAGCCGTACCTTGCTACATGGACAATTTATTTAAAATTCCATGGCTTGGCTCAGGGAATCCTGTGGTCCTGAGGAAGTCATGTGAAGAGCAGGTCATCGTGTCGCGTTAAATAAAATCAGCTAAACCGTTACAATTTAAAAAAAAAAATTGTATTTGGGGAGAGTACGATAACTTAGGCGCCAAAAATTGATAACGGATTTTTGTAGAAGGGTCAAATACAAGCGTTTTTTACTATGGGAGGGGGGGGGGGTCTATCTCGCCCCGTTTAGGATGTAGGGGCGATTTTAGAAAAAATGACTTAAATTGAAAAAAAAATATATTAAAAAACAACGGCAACACTTACAATAAAATACTATACCGGTTTTGAAAGCCAGAAGTCTGTTCTATAATCGTAAATTTAAATTAAATTATTTATGTCAATAGTTTTTGAAAAAATTTGCATGCAAACTCAAAATTTTGTTAAAAAAAATGAAAAAAAAAGTTTAGACCAATTTTTTTCAAAATTGTAAAATGAAGTGCTTAATTGGCTTTTTGTGGTCAATGCTACTATTAATTCTGAATCGAACACAAAAAACCGAATGGTTTTGTCCCTTCTAGTTTTTGAGAAAATCGAAAATTACTAAAACTACTTTTTATGAAATTTTTGATTTTTGGTATTTAACTACGGTGATTTCATTTTGAGGATTAATGTTAATGTGGTTCATTTGTAGGTAAAGTACAGCAAATCATTTAGGGTTACCAAGAATGCACCAGAGGAGGTAGAATTGCATGGCATTTCGCGTCTCAGTCAGTCAGTTTGTGAGTAAGTCAGGTGTTACTTAAAAATAGTCAAGTCAATTTTTCAATGTTCAATGTATTAAAACCGTGTTTACAGGCATTGTGATCACAAAAAAAAAATTATAGCAAGCACCTCCCGAATCTCTAGCCAATATTGAGGCCCATGGAAAAATGTGCCGATAGATGGGTTTATTGCTCTGAGATTAACTTTTATATGGATTGCACCACAGAAACTTTTAAATCATTAGTTTTAAGCAAAATTTAAGTAACGTTATTTATTAAAATAAAAGATTAACTATGTAAATCATTTAAATGTAATTCGAATTTTATATACCCACCTACAAATTTGTAACTATATATATTTACTTATGTATCTTAATCTGTAAAAGTATAATATGCTCTGGTTGATGAATACATAATAATAATAATATTGTATTCTTACAATTTTTGTCACCTTTTTGAGTTGGAGTTGAGGGAAGTTGACGCTTTAGTTGGAATTAGACCAATTTCTTCTAAGAACGCGATGCTTTTGAAATATTTTTTTGAAATATTGAAAAGTTATTTAATTTAGGATGAAGTAGTGGATGCTTAGTCGCCATTCTTTATTCAAAGAAAAAAATACTTCACTCTTACAAAGGTTGAATAACGAATGACCTTGGTAAACAATAACCTGTACCATATTAGCATTAAAAACAAACAATAAACATACATATTAATTAAGAAATTATATAAATTTGCTGCATTCGTACAGTAGTACCTAGGTAATGTGAATTTTTCATAATGTATTAAATTTTCATGTCTGAACATTTTAAATGTGCAACTTTGGGCTACGTACATACATATATTTAGTAGACATTGGATATAGACCTTAGGGTAAATTCAAAGTTTCTTTAAATCCAGATTCTGTAAATGCAAAAGAAACCTTGCATACACCCAACCTCGCACCTACCCCAAATCCTATAGTGTGCTCAGGCAGGGGGGTTGCAGGGGGGCAGCATGCCCCCCCATACATATCTCACTGTTTTTACGCCGTAATGCGTAAGCAAGCAAAAAAAGCAAAAACCCATAAAAAAGTAGTTTTCGTTATTTTCAATTTTCTCAAAAACTAGACGACATAAAATCATCTAGTTTTCAGTTTTTGAATAAGAATATATTAGAGCAACGAATTTTAGGAAAAATAATAATATATAACTTTGCAGTTTTGAAAAATTAAACTTTAAACTTTTTTTTTATGTTTTTTTTCACCAAAATTTGAGTTTAAAACTCGTTTTTTCAAAAACTGTGCATAGATTCTACTTGATTTAAAAATTATCTAATAGATCAGAGTATTGGCTTTAAAAAAAGGTATAATACTTAATTGTAAGTATTACCGTTATTTTTTAATATTTTTGTTTCCATTTTAGTATCTTTTTTATAAAATTGCCCCTCCCGCCCAAACGGGGGGAGATAGACCCCCCCCTTACATAGTAAAAAATGCTTGTATTGAACTGTTCTACAAAACACCGTTATAATTTCTTGGCGCCTAAGTTATCGTACTCTTGCCTTGTATTTTTTTTTTTTTAATCAAAAAACTATTTTTTCGAAAAGAATTTTAGTTTATATTTTTTAAAATGCAAAGCTGCTCCTGCATAAAAATTTTGGTTCAAACCGTCAGAGTCGTTGGTGAGAAATTCGAAAATCAAAAAAACGGTTCTATGACAGGTACCCCTAATAACATTTCCCCCCAAATTTTTTCTGACCAAAATATAGTTCCTGCCCATAATATCACACCTAATTTTTTTTATCAAAATCGTTAGAGCCGTTTTCGAGATAAATAAGATTATGCATTATGGGTGTATGGGGGGTAACGTTTGTTTTAGAGCTAAAAAAAAATTTCAATTTCTCCTCTAGGGAATCACTGAAGACCCTTAAGTACCGAGTTTGAAGAAAATACCTCCAGTAGTTTAGGCTCTAGTTCGAGGTACAGACATACAGACAGACAGACGGAATTGCCGGACCCACTTTTTTCATCTTCGCTATCATCGTAATGTCAACTTTGATCAAAATCTCGAGTTCGATTTTTTTTCCAAATGCAGAACTTGCCCTATAGTACCTATATCGCAAGTAAAAATAATAAATACAATAGTATGTAGGTACATATGTACCTCGAAAGGCTCATAATGGTTATTTGCATACATTGGTTTGAAAAAATTTGTGATTTGATTTTGATTGATTGTTTTGTTTTGAACAATGTCTTCTTGTTTTTCAGCTCAACTGTAAATTTATTTAGTGGTAAGAAGTATAAACGTAGAATTGCAATGTCCTGAAGAATTTCGAAAGTCGATGGTAATATGGCTTCAACTTCTTCTTTTTCTTAAACCGTTTTTAAAATTTCGGCGTCTGTTAAGCATTGTACTTAAGTATGTTGTCTATGACCACGATATCATTTTCCGGCTTCTCTTCATCTTGAATGATACCTGTCTTTTAAAAAACCACTTCAGACGTAGGTTAAGTAATAAAATATTTCTAATATTTGTTTCATTATAATTTTTTTGTACGTCCAATTATCCGAAAAATGTCCATATATTTTTTTTTCGGGTGCATATTTTAAAGTTCAATTAACCGAGTAATTCAATTAAGCGGGGTTCAATTAACCATCTAAAAAGCTATGCTACTAATACGGGAAATTTTGCAATGCAACTTTTTCGGTCAATTAAGCGGGATGTTCAATTAAGCGAGGTGCAACTAAGCGGGGATTACTGTATATGAAATACTTTGTTATCAATTGTAAGGCCGTGAATTTTGTTAAAGTATATGAAAAACTTTGCTAGCTTATCGTAAATATTTTAAAATTATATGAAATATTTTGTTAACCTTACACATTCAATAAGTACAAATTGAAACTGGAGCTTTGAACTCTCTATTGGCTGAGTTTTACTGCTTTCTTTGGTTGACCCTGGACCCCGCTGACCAGGAAACAAAAAAGCTTTAAACAAAAAAGCTTCACAAGATGAAAAGAGTGGAGAAACCAATGGTTTTCAATTTAAAAATAATGGCGCAAACATTTAGTCGAGTTAGTACGAGCTGTTTACTTTGTTTTTTTTTTGCACGAACTACTAGTTATAAAGCGGCAAAATTACCTATATAAACAACCTATTATTAAAGCCTAAGCAATTTACTATTTAGCAATTTTTTAAACTTTTAGTATAATTTACTTACTCTTCGAAAATTTTAAACATTTTCTTTCGTTTTACTAACTAGTAAATTACTAATTGCCTTTTATTAAAAATGGTGCAGTTGAACACGTCCAAACAATGATAGTTCGTGAAAAAATACAAACTATATCTGAGGAACGGACTAATAATTTGATTTGTCAGAAGTCAAAGTGACAACCACAATTTATTTCTCCCAAGGAAGTGTTATGAAGATAGTACTTGTAGTTCTGGTGAAATTGGTGTCCCACGGCATGTAATTCGGTCTTGGATTTTCAGGTTTTCAACCAAGAACTGAACTGTTGTCTTGTCAAACTTATTCCTGGAGTAAAATTCTCCATCATCCAGCTCTTCAAAAGGATTTGCTGGGGACTTAAAATATCGCGGTTTTCTGCACAAAACAGAGTCTTAAAACATATCGAAATCTTCGTCTTCCGAAAACATTTTATATTATTTTATTTATTTTTTTATTACTTTTAAAAACAATCAACTCACGAATCATAAAAAAAGCACAATTTAAATCTTTCAAATAAAATTGCCAAGAAATTTTGTACGAGGGAAATGAAAGAAGTCATATGGATTTAGCAAATTACTAAAAGTTAAAGTATCCAGTTTGTGATTTTAACTTTAGTAAAATGTTAAGAAATAGTAATATGTTAAAATCGTTTAAAAATTATCAAAATTCTTAGTAATTTACTAAAATGGCCTTAACATATTACTAAATCGTTTAAAATTAACAAAGAACTAGTAGACTACTCTAGCAAGTTGTCAAGTAGTATTACATATACTAACACCTTAACACTAGGCTGCTTAAAATTTTGCACCAATAATTTTATGAGACATTTTGTCGAAAGCCTTGCCAAAGTCGGTAGCAATAATATCGACTTCACCTCCATTGCTCCATTATACACAGAACATGGGAAACATGGGTAGTTGTTGATCTGCCTGCCACGAAACCATAATAAACGGGAGACAAAATTGACTTGCAATGAAAAGAAAGTGCTTTGAATATAAAACTTTCGAACACTTTCTATATGCTTGATATGTAGTTTTGCTATGGGGCGATAGTTAGAGACATCATTTTTGGAATCATTTTGTGGATTTGAATTAGCTACATACGATATTTTCCACGGTTGAGGAAAGGTACCTTGGTGAAAGAAAATAAACTCAACTTAACCATGTTGATTTGGCAGGACAGAATAACTTAATGACATTTGGCTGAAATCACCTGTCAAAGTTCGGAAATCCCACTTGGAAAACCCATTATTAGGTGTAAGAAAGACTAAAAAAAACCTGTTGGCTAACTTAACACAAAAACTACCATAAAATGAATTGGAAATAAATGCGATAAGACCCAATACGCAATTAAAAAGAAGGGATTGAATTTCCAGTTCTATTGACTCGTATATGCACTACATTAAAGCTTAAAACATAAAATTGGAAATAAAGATTTTCAGGAACTCGGTCATGCAGAAGAAAAAAAAAATGTGTAGATAGAAACCTACTTGACATCGCAGAAAATGACTTGAGTGTTTTATTTTTTCTTCTGTCGTTCTCGTTATTTTATTATAGTCCTTCTTCGCCTGAGGGGGTGATTTTTCCTTCCCGCGAGGCAGGACTGACAACAAAAACATTGGCAAATTCTAACAATTTTTTTTTTTTTTTTTATAAACTTCTGTGTCATGTGTGAGTGTGTGTGTATGTGGGATATGTGTAGTGGCATCTTTTGATATGTGTTGCTCAGATTGTTTATTCACAAGGACACATCAGCCAGCACCGTGGTAGACTATGTATTGGATTTTTTTTTTGATATTCTGTCCATCCTTGGTTGCGAAGTGGACGTTTTTTTGTGTTGTTATTTTGTGAAAATCTTTAGCGAAAATGGTTGTTCCTTCATAGCTCCGTATTTCTCGTGTTCTTTGAAAAAGACTACTTTTAGCGAAACGAAAAAAAAAGGAAGGAAAATAACGAAGATTGAAGGAAACGAAAAAAAAAATACGTGCAGTATAGCGTTATGTCTTTGAACGCCCATTCCAAGTTCTGGCCGCCTTTTTCTAATGAAATTTCCATGTCAGATCGCATCCTTGTCGTAGTTTTGCTGCTACACACGTAGATACATCTTGTTTTTTTTTTTAGATTTTTTTTCTTTAGTAGATATACCTATTTCTTTAGACTTTGCGCTTTTTTTGCTACTGCTCTCGTCCTTTTGTTATCCTTCGTTTTCGCTAGTGTGTCCTTACCGGTTCTCTAGATGAGTAATTGTATTTGGGTTAAGAGCCATTGATATCATATCCTAGCAACAACGACGAAACAAAAGCGACAGCCATCGTAGTACCGCACATACATATAACCAGCAACAACATCATCAGTGAAAAACGGAAAAATGTACAAAGCGATCAAGACAGGACGTGGACTAAGGGGCCTATAAGGACGATGATGGCAGCGTCGCTATGGAGGAATGGCGGCCGGTGGGTGAAGAAACAAAAAATGAAGAAAACAATCTCCCCACATGTATGTATACTGTACATATATCAACTCTTAACGGCGGCGGCGGCGAGGTAGTAAAAATCTACAAAAAGTCCAGCGGAAGTTGTACCTATAGGAAAAAAACGCCCCTAACCCGCAACTAAAGATTGCAACTAATAGAGGAATCATAAGCATTCATATATAAACGCACACACAGGACGGACGGCTGAAGAAGACCACCTACTCCTGACTCTTGACATCCATCAGGACCATCACTACCGCGAGGATATGTTATCCATTCCGTTCTTTGTGCCTCACACCATAGGATACAGAATCCGTGCTCAATGACGGTAAAGGATGTAGTTATTTGGAAACGGCCGTATTCAAGAAAGATGGTATTTAAGGCCACTAAGGAGCCAAAGAAAATGAAAAAATAAAACTCATATTTTGCATGGTTTGAAATATAAAAAACAGTGGTGCGACTAAAGGAGGAATTTCTTTATTTTAAGAGCGCTCATATGGGTTTATCTCTTATCGTATACCACTTGCAAGCAGCGCTGCCACCCTAAAGATAATCAAGCGAAATATTTTTCAGAAAAAAGCGCAGTAGATTGCAATACACCGCAGTAGATTTTAAAATATGCAAAACAAAATTCAAATCATAGAAATACATTTTATTTATGAATAAAAGCAACAGAACTTAAAAAAATTAACTCAACAGTTAAAAACAAAAATAAATAAATTTCTTAAACTAAATAAACAAAAAATCACATTTCATTTTGAGAATTCTTATGCTACCTACACGCGAGGCAACCGTTGAAGCAACGTGATGCAGCAACGTGTTTCGTTTGTTTACTACATCACACGAGGCAACTGTTGCCGCAACCACATTACAGTTAGAGCAACCGACCGAAAATATCAAAACATTTTGATATTTCTGGCAACGGTTGCAGCAACTCAAAATTAATCGGTAACACAGCTACACACGAAGCAACTGTTGCTTCAACATGACGGTTTTCATGACGAAAATTTCCTTTCAGTAGCTGCGCTGCTATGCGGTAAAGAGCATAACAAAAGCATACATTCTGCTAGCTCCACCAATGCAAATTCACCTACCGAGTTTTTAAATATTCTGGCTTTTGACCAAAACTTTGTTTTGTCTGAAGGGTCATTGTATTTTTAAACAAAATCATTATTGCCTAACAAGAACCTCCATTGCATATTGAGCACTTACGCATTTTCAGATGAATGTGGAAATTCTTCCAAAATGAATTTGAATTTTTCACTGAATGCATTCAGAGTGAGTGAACATGGTTGAGAACAAACTTTGGTTAAGTACTATTAACATTTTTGAAAGAGGAGTAGATTCGTTTTGCTGCGCAGTAGATATTCATATGGGCCAAAACGCAGTAGATCTACTGCTAAAGGAGTAAAGTGGCAGCCCTGCTTGCAAGGTCCTTTTATCAATTATTTTCAAGTCAGGGAGATACGTATGTATAGGCGAGACGGCCTAGACATATCAATATTGTATTCAAGCTTAAGATGTGTGTAACGCTTCCCAGGGTTACAGCCTTTCGTCCTCGAAGGACACCTAAGCGCATTGGGGTGTCGTTGACCTCTTCGTATAAGTTATCATTAAACAGATGGTGTGGCGTGAAATGCATATAATATATCTACCGAGAATTGACAGTTCTTTATTTGCTCAGGCTAGGATTTTGGTTAACTTTGATATGATGAGACCCTAACAAACGGTCGCGGAACGTATGTAGTTTTAAGTACAGAGATTTGTTTAAACCGCACTTCACGAATGTAGAATGACTTTTTTTTATCTATTTTAATATTGAGAGCTTTAAAATGTGCGTAGGTATATCTTTTCCTTAAGCTCAGACAGTGTTTAACATTCAAAGTTAATTTAAAACCTCTTTAGTGCAACGTATTTATAAAAAAGGAAGTTTTGAAAAGACGAATATACGTGTTTACACGCTCCGGGGTTCCAGGGTTGTGGAAAAGCGATACATGGCGTTGGTGGATTAAGCACGCTTTTTGGGCCAACAGTTCAGTTCAGAAACATTAGGAGCCTAGGGATATAATTACGATAAAATTCGAACGGAACGCGTATAGTCAGCGGGAACGAGTTGGTAGTGTATCAGTAAAGGTAGAACTTACCTTAACACTTAAATCTAGGCGATTCTTAAGCCCTTGAGTTCCTCCTCACGCGGTTTAGAGAGATATTATTCAAAAGGTAAAATGGATATTATAATGAAAGATGAAAAGAATAATGTTGTGACATTTATAAGCCACGTGCTATGGTACCTTCAATTTAATGGAGACTGTTGAGTCATCACAAATGTTTACAAAAAAAATTAAAAATTTACATGCATTGTATATAGTTACAATTGAGTTTTAATAAACAAAAAAAATATATATGTACATTTGTTTTACATGCTTATTTTCTAACTTATTCATATACTTATTTTTCTAAAATTAGTCAGCAGCATATCCTGAAAATTAGATAATTAGTTCATGACAAAAATATAAAAGCAAAGATACGAACCAGTGTGTCGATCGTGAGGAAAATTTCAGAAAAGTCCAACGGAGCACCCGCGATGAGAAGCAGCAAACAAGGGTCTGAAAAGACATAAGAAACACATTAAAACATAACAATTTAGATTGTTTTTGAATAAACAACGAATTAAACAGAACATAAACTATTTACAAGACACATTTGTAGACAAAACTAAGTTTTTTTTTTACTATAGGTTACATTTATAACCTATAAAAACACGACACTTATTTCAACACATATTGACACTTATCTTGCACTTTACAATTAATAAACAATTGCAATATATTAATTGCAAATTGGTTTATTACTTTATCAAACAAATTAAAACAAAATTGAAACACAAAACAAAAAAAAATCACGAAAACGTCACTCCCGCCATGCGCGAACAAATTATGTCAATGTGACAGGGAAACTTTAAGTGCCAAACAAATGTGGCACATTAAATGAATAAAGTTTTAATTGTTAAACTTAATTTCAAGATAATTTTTAAGGAATTTTGCAATGTTTTAAAGATATTAAGATTTTAATTTTATTCATTTAGTTAATAGGTTAGAGGGAGATAGATGATGGTATAAGTACAAAATGGCGTTTCGTGAAGGTGCACGAAAACCAAACTTATTCAAAGTATGAGTGGTGCCAAAGGTAAAATTTATTAGGAATAAATACATTTTATTCACCATATCAAATTTTATAATATTGTTTTTAGCAAGCTAAAATGGTATATTAAAAAAAAAACTATTGTTGTAAATTACCAATATAACAAATCTGTAATTATTTACAATATAAAATATTTATAAATCAAATTTAAACAATTTTAACATATAGTTTAAATTCTTAATTTCATGTGGTGAATATACGAACGAAATTATTATGGTCGGGCATCACTAAAATCATCAAATAGGAAGCACTTTTCTGCGCGAAGGCACCTATATAAACCCGGCAAAATTTACAATCACTCTCAAAAAAGTTCCAGACATCACCAGAGTAACAGCGAAGAAAGGTAAATTGAAAATCAAATTGAAATTGTTCAATAATAATATATGTTGTTCAAAAATAATTTGATATTAATTTAAGATAAAATTGTAGTTAATTATAAAGAGGAGAAAAATTCAATTTGAAATCGATTGATGACTATATACGTCATTCGAATATAATTTGATATTTTCCTTTGTTGGTTAATAGTTAAGAAAAATTGTTTACTGTTTTTAGTTAATTCGATTGGAAGGCGTTTGGACGATCATATACGTCGAACGATTATCTTTCGAGATTTTTAAAGGCATTAAACATTTGTTATTAAAGGATAAGTTTTTTAAACGGACAATAAAGGCAATTTATTAATTTCAATATCACTACTCCGAAAATCTTTTTATTTTTTGCTTGACTTGATATAGATTCGATACGGGTAAGTATCAACGTTGGGCAAAAAACAGAGACAGAAGACGATCCGCACGTGAATACGCAGCATCGCAAAACATAAGTAGCGGGAAAAGGAAATCGAGCAAGGTCAAGAGAGGTGAACGAATGATCCTGCGTGGAAAAAAAAATCAAATACGCTACTTCCTTAAACTTAAAGGAGATCGAATAATCTCGAAATAGAAACGCTACCCAGAGGTTTTGAAAATAATCCAAGTAACTTAATCCTAGATTTAAGATCTGAACGAAGGCTATACTACTATACAAACTGAAGAAAATAGAAGATGTTTCCAGGCAGTGTTTCCAGTAGCTGTTTAATGGACATCATGTAGATCGAGGCAAGAAAATAAGCTAATTCCATATAATGAAGACCAAGGCCTATCACCCTGCAAAGAAGAAGCTTCAAAAAACTTATGAGCCACAGTATTTGATATGTTTGAATTATATTCTGCTCTATTCGATACAGAATGCTTATAGTTTGAAGTTTTGTTTTGGAATATTAAAATGTATGTATATCTTTATATTGGCGCAGGTAGATTTTGGCGGCCATGTTATTTTTGTGACAGTCTGTCAAATCTGTTATAATTTTCTTACTGATGCCAAATAACTATCGTAAGTTACATAATTGAACAGCACGCTGAAATGATTATTAACATGAGTGTTCCTCAGTGCAAACGTTGTGCATATTTTACGGTAGACGTGGTGCCCAAACACTGCTGACTCTTCAACGTTTGGTGGCCAATTTGAGAAAATCAGTTCAGTTATCAATTATCCAACTTTCAATAAACAAAGGAACGCAAGATCTGCCGAAAACATTGTCGCGATCCATGAAAATATACAAGAACGTCTTTTGTTTAAAGTGAGCACCTGCCTATTACGGCTCAATCCCACGGGAAGCCTACCTCCATCGGAGTCAGATTGAGTCCTGACCATTAACCCCGACATAGCAAGCTATCTCGATCACAAATTTGTGATATGTTGCAGCATATGCACACCTCTTGCTTAGGAGGCGAGGTCTATCTAACACCTCTTGAATTCAAGAAAAGAATCTTGAAAACCATAAATGTCTCCGCATTCGGAATAAACCACAACCACCACGATACTCCCACAAGGGGCCTACCTCATAGATAGTCTGAAGAAAGAGGGGTAGGCATGGGCCAAGCAAGCGCAATACCCCTCAACCTCACTTTCATAAAGATAGTTTGAGGAGAGGGGTAGGCACGAGCCAAGTGGATAATGACGCATCAGCCCATAATCCTCTGGGCACTATCTCCCGTGGTACCAGAATATAGCTTCCGGTGGAGCTTCGCAACCGAAGTCACTTACAGATGGGCTCCTGCAAAACCCTGGGCCTGTCAACTATTAGGAAACACACCAAAAAGATCGGCCGGGGTTGTAACCAACAACATAGTGTGCTTCCTATCTACATTCGCCTTGCGACGAACTGGGAAAGATGCTCCTAGTCTTTAGTTTACCTTACGGCAAACAAGGAAAGACACTCCTATCTTTTATTTACCTTACGGCAAGCTAGGAAAGACGCCCCTAGTCTTTATTCACCTTTTTCGGCAAACTGGGTAAGACAATCCCATTTCTATCTAGTTGGTTTAGTTACTGACGTAACCTATCCACAGGCACCACGAGGAGGTCGATAGGAACCCAGAGTGCAGCAGAATCGCATCAGCAGCCATCCGTCACTGCTAACCCGCGTCAGTGATATTGCTCCGTAGAGACTTACCGGACAACCACATTACCAATGTCTACATACACTCCCAGAGCACATGGAATTACACATCAGCGGTATCAACGATTGTGTTGAGCTCCAACCGGATTTGCCACGTCAGTATTCATCCATACACTCCAGGAGCGCATTGGACTCGTACATCAGCGCTTTGCTCCGAAGAGACTAACCGGATTTGCCACGTCAGTACTCATCCATAAACTCCCACCTGAATGACAATATACAGTAGGACCCGAGCCACTTGATTCCTCGCTATGCACAAGAACTCGGTTTTTCGCAGAATTCAACTTAGGGTCGGGCCGTACAAGATCCAGCTGACCTACCACAAGCTCAAAATGCATGACTATAGAAAATGCCGTTTGTTCGCTTTTTTTTTGTTCTGTTTTTTTGTTTGTTCGTGAGGGTTACCTTCAATGGCGAGCTCTACAGAACAATGATAACTAATTTCTTATGACCCAAATTGAACCATATTGACCAAGACGATATATGATATACGCTCCCATGTGCCACACATCGGATTGAATGACATTCTGCATGAACGATTTGGGGGTAAGGCTACCTCGCGCAGAAGTGATGTGAATTGACCTCCAACGTTATGCAATTTGACCTCGCAAGAATGTTTGTTCTAGGGTTTTCCGAAGTCTTAGATATGCGAACAAACCACAATCGAACGATGCCCTTAAGGTGAACATTGTACATCGCTCATATTCACCCAGAAAAGTCATTGAAAATTGGACCACTCGGGTACGTATCACCGTAAAAAGCCGAGGTATGCATTTGGACAATGTCTTATTTCATACATAATGGCATGTATGGACCTTTCAAATAAAAAAAAGAATTTTGTTAATATCTCACATACAGCTTGTTGTATTAAATTTCAACATCAATACGCCATTATTGAAAAACCCATTATAAGGAGCAAAAAATCAATATCAAATATATAATTTTTTTTCTCAATGTTTACAGGGTGAACCAAATACAAGTTTCTTATTAAAAATGCATTAAGAAGATATTACTTTATTAGTAAGAGCAAACATTTCCACTAATTATGGAACACAACGTTCGTCATTCAAGTAGCTGTCTCGACTGGCTTCGCAGCAGCGCATTCAGTCACTCCAATTTTCCAAAACCTTGTTAATGGTTTTGGGCTCATGGATTGATTCGATGATATTGGATTTGAGTGCTTAAAACGTTTCCGGATTGTTGGCATAACATCGGTTCTTCATGGTTCCTCACAAAAAAGTCCAAAGGTGTCAAATCACAGTTCCGAGGCGGCCAATTGACATCCCCAAGACGGCTGATAATACGATTTGGGAATTTGGTGCGCAAAAAATCGATTGTGGCATGGCCTGTCTGGAATACCGTTATGGCATTATGCATGACCCAGAGGTCGTCCAACTCCATGTCTTCAATTTCATAAATAAAAAAGTCGGTTAATATAGCTCTGTAACGCCCGTTTCTGAAGAAAAATGGTCCACCACTTCCCAATCCGCACCAAACTGTCAGTCTGTGTGAGTGCATTGGCTTCGGGTTTTCCGAGCCCCAGAGGCAGCAATTTTGTTTCGATTGCTGAGTCAATTGGACCTCGTAAGCGAACAATCCGAGATCTTTGTGCAGAATTCTCCTCAGGCTAGTACCTGAAATGTTGGTGGCGAGTTGAAGTTCGCGAATTGAGTCTCGGCTACAGCAGCCACATTATCGGCTGTGTGCACCGTACGGTGACTATGAGTGTTATTCAATAGCATACCAGTCTTTCGAACTTTTTGCACAAACTTGCGTACTACAAGCGCGTGCCTTGGGTGCTTCATTTCGGCCAAAACTTCTTCTCAAAAAACGCACTGTTTGGGCTACACAGCACTCAATTTGGAAATAAGTTTTCAATATTTCCCAACGGCTCCACGGAGATATGATACTGTCTTTCGCTCAAGATTTCGAGCGGTAAACCACTGTCAGTTTCAAAATAACCTATGATTTAAAAATAAATCACTAGATGGTGTGGCAGACGACCTTCGAGGGAACCAAATACTTAGTAATATTAACAACACTGTAATATTGATTTGTTTGATTTAAGATTATTAAACTAACTAACTAACTACCTAACAAGCTAACTAACTAACTAACTTACTGAAAAACTTACTAACTAACTAATCGATTACAAAACCAGAGACGTAATGGTTTATTAAAATCGTTTAAGTCGTTTTCGAGAATACTTGAAAACATAATTTTTGTTGAGATTCTTGTGAAATCTAATACTAAGTTTTTCTATAAAATTACATATTAATCTTCTTTAGCAAAATGTTTGTAAAATAGCTTTTTGCAGTGGACATACAAGCACACAGCCTAAGAGACTCAGAGATGCACAGTCTTACGGATATACAGAACAAAGGACGATTTACCGAAAATAAAAACACATAAATTCCATGCAAGTAAAAATATCTTATTAAAGCCTATTAATACCGCTCACTAAATTCTAAATCTGTTAAAGCGACCAATAAATTGTACAGCGTGTCGCTAAATCACTAAAGCCACAATGATAGAATTTCATAATCACGAGTATTTCAATATACATGGCTTGTGAACATACTCGTACATACATACATTCTCTGTCTTAACGTCACAATCCCAAATGTCATGTTTGTTGCCATTTTCAAAAGTTATAGCATCTTCCGATGGGGTCTTTCTCTACCTACCTTATAAAAAGAAGATTATAGTCAAACAAAATTTTCTTATTCCCCTAAAATTTATTGCAAGCTGAAAAAAGAGCTTAATTTTATTCTAAATAAATATTAGTTAAATTAAATCTAGTACCACTTTGGAAAAATTGCGACAAAGCTGAATTTTAATTCAACAAGATTATCTACCCTTAATTTCGACCACGGCTAAACCTAAATGTTTCAGTTGTTAATGAAAATATCTAAGAAATGAGGTATTAATGAGCCCTGAAAGTTAATTCCTATTTAAGTAACAGCAAGCCAAAGTTCGCCGCCTATGCTAAGTCGAATGCGATAACTAATTTTAACTGAAAATTAATATATTGGCCAATCGCGATAATTCGCAAAAGTATTGCAAATGGATCGCTTTCGACCCCCAAAAAAGGTTCAAATTTAGGGCACAACAAATACACCCCTGTGTATATTATGTCTTCCATGGTGCAGCAACATGACGTTTGAAGGGAAGTGTGGCTGGGGATCTTGTGTAGAAGAAAGTCGCGCTTTTCCCTCCGAATGAATCCGCAAACGGAGGAAATTCTTTGAAAGGCCAGTTAGAAAAAGGGGGGCACCCGTTCTCAAAACGGCGAACTGGTTTCTTTCTTTTTATCATGTGAGCACATCCACTTTTAATGGCCAAGTTTTCTGCAATTTTTTTCCGTCCCTCCTTCTTGTTGCAGGATTTTTTTTTTGTTTTGTTCGTTTCTTATAGGTAGGTGCGCTGTGTTCCATATTGAATAGATGCTGCCGACGGCGGCGGTGGCGTGCCGGGCGGCCGCCCCTTCCACTACTTTGGTCTTCTTTAATAGTATCGCAACTGAAGTAGCCATCGCGGTTGCTACTCTTACCGCTTGGCAGCTGTACTGTACGTACATTCTCTTGTAGTAGGCTCTTGTGGCATCCTCCGCAATATGTTGAGCGGAAATCCACTCGGTTATGTGCGCTTTGTGCACTTGTTTCAAGGAAGGAAAATGCCTCCATCTATCCTTGCATATAATATATGTTACTGAGATTGAGGAAGAGTCACTCTGTGGGGCAGAAGACGAAGGGTACCTAACTCTATGTTAGGAAAAAATCGCGCGCGATTGTGTTTTATTGATTTACGCTCACACTGTAGTGGTTGATGATGTTGCTGTTGTTGTTGTTGTTGCTGGTGGTGTTCTAGTGATGATGATGATGATGCTTACAAGGATGAAAAAGGGGGAGCCCATATAGAATGCAACTCATTGTAAGCTACGGAAACTCCTTCGAATCCTGCTGATGATGGAAATAGTTTAAATTGGAGAATAAGGTCGCGACGACGACGACTACAGCTAC
This sequence comes from Philhelius festivus, assembly GCA_963931855.1. Classification (NCBI taxonomy): domain Eukaryota; kingdom Metazoa; phylum Arthropoda; class Insecta; order Diptera; family Syrphidae; genus Philhelius; species Philhelius festivus. The sequence goes on along the minus strand of OZ007555.1, from coordinate 149,224,735 downwards.
AACGTTGAGCACGAGGACAACGAAGACGAGTACAGCAATGATGAGAAGGACGAGATATACCTAGACCCAGGGTGAGTGTTGGCCCCTTCTTGTGTGCTACAAAATGCGCTGAATTGGCTTCGTCGTTGTCGTTAAAGTTAGGGTGATGCTGTGTTCTACAACTGCTACTATGCTGCTGCGGTAGTTGATGCAGTTGCAATTGAGTTGCAGATCCCGAGATGAGATATAGTCGTATTCAGTAGACTATGGAGAACGTGTAGGTTGTCTGCTGTCGCTAGTGCACTTAAAGTAAACTTATAACTTACTATTGTCAAGGGGGGATGGCAGAGGGGACAATAATAGTGACATACTTGTTCGATTACCGGATACAATGAAGTTGTTTACTCTTGTATGATGTTTCCGCGGTTGGACATTTGTTACGAAACCAGCTATAGTATCTTATGATTAAAATAGGAGCGCATGTATGAGTAGCATATAAAGTCTCTTTGTTTTAAAAAAGCTAGCGATGTACCTGTCTTAATGATTTTTTCTTACCTTAGTGATGGTTAATTAGAGTATTAGACCTGGGAATCGATCGCGAGGCTTTCAGCGTGTAAGTTCGTCGGTAGTTTGAAGGCTTAATTTGTTTCCAATTACCAATGCTCACGTTAGGTCGTGTATTTGAAACTGCTACCGTTTCTCTAAGCCTTCGACATCTATTTCCAAATAATCGTCTTCGGTTTGGATAAAGTTCCTGTTATCTTTGCCGCTCTAGTTGAAGTTTCATAGTACAGTCCATAAACTAAAAAATTATGTCTGCGTATTTTTGGTTTGTAAATGTAGACATTTCAGAAATCGATTCTAATCAATTGTTGCCTCAAGTGTTAAAAATTTAACTTATGAATTAATTTCATTTTTTAATCTTTTATACCCTTTTCGTTATGTAAATTTTCCAAATATACATTTTTACCCCAAACCTAAATTTCTTGAGAACTATAAAAAAAAATGGGAAAAGAAATGAAGGTTTTGACAAATAGTCAAATAAACGAGCATGTTTTAAAGCCACTGCGCTAATATCCTTTTCTTATGGTTTATTTTTTTCTTCTAATAGTTATTGGAGCTCCTGAACAAATATGAAAATTTTAATCGAGCTTTGGACAAATATAAGCCTTAAAGATTTAAGCCAGATCAGAAGGGGTAAGCGAATTTCTTGCAACGTCGAAGGAAACATTACAGGTGTTCTGAAATGCAAATACCGAGAACTGAGAGAGTGAGGGGTGGGTTACGCCTTAACGACAGATGGCAGAACCGCATTTTTCAATGGTTCTCCATTTTACAATCTCGATCTCGAGATCAGAATTTAATGAAATAATCATACGTTGCCATTCTAGATCCACATCCGAAGAACAAGGACATGTATATCTGGAAACGAATATGAGAAGCTGAGGGTCAGCAAAATAATTTAATAGTTTAGAAGTTTCAGACAAAAGATCAATGATGAATATCAGAAAGAGTCGGAGACAAAACGGAGCCTTGTGGCACAACACCATTTGTTTTATGAACTTAAGATTTAAAACTATTGTTGCGAACAGAGCTTTATACTCCTACAGCGCCATCTGTTGGGAATTACATATCTGCTTTATGAGGGAACAAAAAAAAAGCTCTTTTCCATCGCATCTAAATTTCCCCTTATTCCAAACTACTAGAACATTCTATCTCCATATGAATTTCCCCTTATTCCAAGCAAATAGACAAGAACCTTCGAGAACAACTGGTTTGAGTATATAAGAGAGTGTACACGGTGAGCGGAACACAGTTGATTTTTGATTACGGAAGTGTGCAAAACTCTGCTTATTGGATTGTGTAAAACAAGTGTGATTTTAATTTAAATAAAGTATTTGAGTTGATTATAAGTTGAGATTTATTGTTGTGATTTCGAAAGAAAAAATAAAGAAGAAGTATTATTAAAGCCCCTTTTAGACGATCAGTTATTCCTTCAGTTATCAGTTCAGTTGACAGTTAAAAAAGGCAGTGTATTTAGACGATCAGTTGTTCCTTCAGTTATCAGTTCAGTTGTCAGTTCAGCTAAAAAAGGCATTGTATTAAGACGTCAGTCCGGTGTTCAGTTGAGCTTGTATTCTGCTTCTCTCTTAACTGAATTGTGATAAAAAGGATAACTTTTCTTCCTTAAACATAGACACACGCGATAAATTTCAATGAAATCGACCAAATTATCATTCTGTTTCGACATATTGAAAAAAAAAAACATGAACTCGAATGAGGACTGAACTGACAACTGAACTGAAAAGTATTTACACATCAGTTTAACTGATAACTGAACTGAAAACTTATGGGAATTTCATCAGTTTCAGTCTCAGTTTCAGTTTCAGTTAAACGCTTCAGTTTTTGCATTTAGACATCAGTTTAACTGAAAGCTTAACTGATAGCTCAACTGAAACTGAAACTGAAATGATCGTCTAAAAGGGGCTTTAGAAAGAGTAATAAGTTTTATTTAACGAACCTAGGAAAAATATTACACTATCTAAAACAACTTGTATTGAGCGGTTTGAAAGGCAGTTTCTTATCAGTTTGAGGAGGGGGAGAATACCAAATGCACGCATTTTCGATAAGAGAGCTTGATGCCAAAACTCTATCAAATGCTTTTGAAATATCAAGTGCAATAATCTTACTTTCTCCAAAACGATGTAAAGATTTGTGCCAAAGTTCGGTGAGATATCCCAACAGATCACCAATGGACCGATTGCTACTAAAGCCATACTCCGGGTCATTAAGAAGCTTTCGTTCTTCAAGATATTTCTCGAGCTGTTTCCATGATCTTAAAAAAAAATGGATGTAAGAGCAATTGGACAATTTTTTTAGAAGGGGAAAAAGATTCGTCTTTTTTAGGGTCAGGTTGGCAAATGCTGTTTTCCATCCACTCGGAAAGAGAGTAGAGTAGGACAGATGGAAAAGCTTACGCAATGGTTTTGCCAGCGTAGAAGAACACCTCGTTAGAACAATTGAAGGGATACTATCCTGGCCAGCGGATTTGCGTATATCGAGATCTACATTACATATCACACTTCTCCGTAGATAAATTTACGAAGTAGAGACACTGAAAGCACTGGCAACTGAGGCCATCGGCTTAGACAATACAACAGAGAGAGACACTCTGAAAGAGAGAACAACAGAAGAAACACATGTCAACAGCACACGGTTGGTATTTGAACGGTCCCCCATCCAAGTACTAACCACGCACAGTGATGCTTGGTTTCGATGATCGAGGGGAAGCGATGCTTTCATCAAAGCCAAGGCCGTTGACACTTGACACTTGACAGCATATCTGAGAATATTTTAGTACTCTTGCAACGGTAAGAGTGCGAGCGAAGTTGTGTCCCATAAAATCATTAACGCTCTCAATTACGAGTACATGAGGAATCATGACACTATCTGACAGCGTCAAATTTAAAGCAAACTGTGCTGAAAGCAAATTTGCTAATTTTTGGGAGTGTCATTGAAACCGAGCGTGTGAACCGAAGAGGAAGGAGTATTTTGTACGTTTTTTACAAATGACCAACAATTTTTACTACGTTGCAAAAATTTGCCTAAAATATGATCATTAAAGGTCTTTCTAGCTTGTTTGAACTTATTCCGGTTTTCCACAGTGGGGTTAGCTTTATAACGTCGGAAACTAACTTCTCTGACCCTATAATAACCTCTTTACAGCTCGTATTAAACCATGAATTCTCTTTCGGCTTAATAGATTTTTCTCTATTCGGATTAAAATTTCCGTCTCCGAAAAGAATTAGCTTTGTTATTGTTATAATGTTGAACACTATAACACTCTATGTTTATTTGGCAAATAACATACGATTTACATATGTATATATGGCGCAATCACCTGGCAAAGTTCGGAAATCCCAATTGGAAAACCCTTTACTGTATGGCAAGTTGTGCATATAAAAAAAATCGAACTACAGATTTTAATCAAATTTACTATTAGGGTGATTTGGAAACTAAAAAACTTTTATATGATTAAAGCTAGCTAGTAGTTGAACAAAATAAATCCAAAAAATGTAATGTAGAAATGTAGAAAAATTAATTTCATGCTTTCGAGCAATTTTCTCAAATAACAAAATTCTAAGTTTCTTTGCATGACCCCTTCCACTGCACTTGCCATTATGTTCCGTCTTACACCCCTCGATGTTTTCGGCAAACAAACGGCTGCAAACAAAGCTATTCGTCTCAAAGGCTCCTCCCGGTGGATTTATAATGAAATTGGCCACTCAATTATTATAAACTCATTCGAATCACTTTCAAGTAGCACCGAGTACGGCTCCCGGAAATTTAGCCAGAGGAAATTACACTAGGTTTCTATTTCTGGAGTTTTGTGCCTTTTTTTTAAAAAAAGCCAGGAAACTGTAATTTACATTAATTGGAGTAAGCAACTAACAGTTATATGTACTAATGCTCAAGGAAAATGTTGGTACATGTGCCTGCCTGGCGACTGAAAATACCCAAAGCGGAGCAACGGAGTTGCCTGAACGCGTGTGAGCCCCGAAAAGAGAGTTGAAATTATGAAAACCCGTGAAGCGGGCCACCCAACGTACTATTGCCCAAGAAAACCCGGAACGCCAGATCCCCGCGCGTTGTGTGCAGTAGAGCGCCACCTCGGGTGGCTGTTATTTGTTTTATTTTACCTTTTTTTTATAATCTGAGGAGATCATCGTAATTTTGGGCTCTAAACTGAAGTTTCCGGTTTTTTGTTTTTATAATCTACTCACGCTCAAGGGATTATGATTACCCTTTAAATGTTTCAACACAGCGCAGCGCGGGCGTGAAGTTGATGAAGAGAAAGAAGGATAGGAAAGATGTGTGGCACGATGTTCTGAGACTGAAGGTTGTTGTCTCAGATATTTTATCTCCAGGGATGGCGGCTGAACTAAAGCGGAGAAATGCCGTGTCTTATTTCTATGTCACTTATAATTCACATTATTTTATTCGTAGTCATCCTTGTTGGGCATACTAGTTTAACTCAATTGCATGTTGTTAGTGTTATGCCTGAACAATATGCAACGAGTAAACCAGCAACCCATTGATGACAATTTTTAGCAGGTTTTTAATGGAATTAAAGCGACATAGACGACGGCAGGGATCGAACCTGTGATCATGAGGTTGACAGGCGAGCACACATCCATCGCCCCACGGCCACCCCCCACATTAAGTGTCTTCTTTGAAAATAAAAAACATTTTGTGGTCTTTTTTCCAAAATCTAATTTGGAAATTAGACCAGAATAAATTGATTTTCTGTCTTAGTTTCCATTTTGATTTCTGACACTTTTTTCATACCTAGCTGGCCCAATTTACAGCAGGCTAAACCGCTCTGGTACATCAGGAGGTACAACGCCCATGGTGGCACTAAACAACAGGCTAAAACGCTCTGGTAGATCGGCAGGTACCAAAGCCCTGGTGGCAATTACGACGTTTAACTTCGAACTAAGGTCCCTTGGCAACGTTGGTCCCTACCACTGATCGGGTGAAGTCTCAGTGAGATATAGCTAAACAATCTCTCCTTTCTAACATGTCTTTCCACGAAACCCCTTACCACTGTTGGAGGAAGCTCTGTGAAAGCAAGGAAAGCTAAAATGAGCAAATCGCCTACGCTTGTCTACGACTGGAGTTCAAATGATAAATAAAATCAATTTACTATGTCGCCTGACTCTGCGTATGGGATATAGTTCACATTGGATTTTTGTCAAAAAATTCATGTAAGATGAACTGAACTTAACAAAAATTGCGTATTGACAAGGTCCTCACAAGTCAACTGATGAGTCCATGTGAGATCACCCGGACGAAACGCCAATTTTTGTGGACTAAAGGCCAAAAAAGCTAATTTGAATCAACAAGTCCAATAATAGTGCTAAGTCTTCTACTTGGCTGATTTATTTCAGTAGTATATAGAGTTTGTATTATAAAAACCTTCACATTATATATATAATTATCTGTGGTTTAAGTTTAGCAAAAGTTAGAACCATTTTAACTTTTGCTTTTGTTGTTGTTTGGAAAAATACAGCACATTTTGTTCACTTTTCACTCTTTGAAGTTGAATGTAGTTAAGTCTTAGAGTATTAACTACATCTATCAGGCAATTTCCGTGTTAGGCTAGGCGCGCACATTCAACTTTAAGTTGCACATCTGTTTGGTTGCTTATAGAAAACAGATGAACTATTTGGTTGAATGTCCGCGCAGGTGCATATAATTATATGTTACACAAAATAGCGAACTCTTTTTGGGCAATCGTTTAGTTTGTGTCAAAACACAAACTTCTTAGTTGCTCGAACCAACCAGTTGCGAAACTAAAAATTGAATGTGCGCGCCTAGCCTTAGTGTTTTCAAAAAGTGAAAAAGTGAAATTTAGAACCATTTCAACTTTTACTTTTTGTGTTTTTCAAGATGGAAGATAGAAATTTGAAATGAGTTGGAAAAAGAGAGTATGTAGTTCTAGCTTTATTCTATGCGTTACTGTTTTCAAATCTTCTCTGAAAATAAAATATTTCCCTGGTTTGACATGAATGCGTTAACAAACAAACAAAATATCAAATTCGAATTAGAGCTGAGTAAATCGTTCATTTCAAATGATTGAATCGTTCAACAATCGATTACGAAAATGATCCGATCATTTCAACCAACCGATCATTCGATCATTTTCATTTCACTGAAATGATTCAATACTGTTCCTATTCGATTTTAATTTCGATTTCGATGATAAGATTGACTTATGGCTTTGATAGTTCTCAGTTCTCACAAAATATTCTATTATTGTAAGCCATAAATTGCCAAATAACATCGAATGATGCCTACTTTGTACATGGATTAAAAAGTGTCAAAAAAGTTTTCGGCTGACATTTTGTACGAAATATACTTTGTACGTCAAAGCTGAATTATCTATTTGTCAAGTCATAAACTGTCAAATTCCATCAAAGGATGGCTAAGATTTCGATGGATTAAAAAACGTCTATAAATATCCAAAAAAAAGGTATTTTATTTGTTGCTCCGGAAAAGAGCAATTTAAGGGCTTAAGGCTAACATTTTGTACGAAATACTCTTTGAACGTCATAACTGAATTCGTCCTCTATTCGTCAAGCTATAAACTGTCAAATTCCATCAAAGGATGGCTACGATGTCGATGGATTAAGAAACGGCCAAAAATCCACATTAAACATACCGGGTTCTGATACATCAAATAACATCAGTTTAACCCAACAATTGTTTTTGCGGCCTACAACATCAACAACCAATCTGCAACGTGTCAAAAACCTGCAATGTGTCAGAAATGTGTATAGGTTTGAAATTTTGTTTACCATTAACTGTTTTCCTTTAGATTCCAGGATTGAGTGCTTAGTAGGTACTTCTCATTGCATTCAACAATCCAAAAAAAATCATGAATTCTCTGTCTTTTATTGAATGATAATGAATTAAATAAATAAATTGGCACTCGAATTTCGACAGCTGGGTCGGCTAGTTTCCATTATTTTTCTGAATGTTTTCTTAGCAGGTTTCTAAGAATGTTCTGAAGTGTTTTTTAAAGGAAACATACACATTAATTTTTTCAAAAAACATTTAACTCTTATGTTTTCAAGCATGTGCATTCCAACTGACTCATATTGTTTAATACACTCCAAATTTTCTCCCTTCCTTTGACTATACTCTGTTCAACAAAAATTGTCTCTACAGGCCTTATAGGAGGGCTTTTTCCAAAGCAGTGGCGCCTGTTGCACCCTCACTACAATACGTTGGGAAGCTAACGGTTATTTTTACTCTCTTAATTTAAAAAAAATGTAATCATGTGCTTTTATAATAATGAATGCCATTTTTGTTTAGTTTTTTTTAACAAAGCGATCGTCTAGTACACAAATAATTTTGAAGCCTTCTACTAAGTTAAAATGATTGGCGCAAAATTTTAAACATTTAAAACCTACTCTAAATCAATTTTAGAATGGGAGTCGACTCTAAATGTTGAGTATAAAACGAGAACCGACTTTTTTTAATTTTAAAGGGCATAAACTATACTTTAACGTTAAAGAGCTCGTCTTACTTTAACAGCAGCAAATAGCTAGTTTATCTTTTAAAAGTATACTTTATCCATATTGACAATGGTCATTTCATACCAAAGCAAATGGAAGAAAAAATGTTTACTGATGTTTTATTAGATTTTTTAAAGATGTTCTTTGTAAAAAAGACTGAATCACTGAATATTATAAATTCGAAACAATCGTACGAAAGCTTTACGATTAACAAATCTGTACATACAAATGTACATGTATCTTATGTATGTACGCCGCCGGCCGAGACGAGTATAGCTAAATGAATCTGCACCTTGCAACAACAAATTGAGTTTTTATGAGGTGAATTTGCGATTTATACTTTATTTCCATCTAAAATAATGTAAATAACTTATGAACAATCAAAATCTGTACCGAATGTTATATAAAATGTACTTTTTTCACCGAAAAATTATTTGGTTTAAAGTTGTCTGTTCTTTTTACTTTTTTTTTGTGTTTTTGTAGTTGTGTGAGTTATGTATCTGTCAAATTAAGGGTTGTTCAACGCAAATTCGCTTAGGTTCTGTTGTAAAACCCACATTAGTTAGAAGAGTTGTCTAACGTGATTAAAATTATGAAAAAGTTAGACAAAGTCTCTAAGCTAAACGACTGCGTTAAGTAGAGCAGGTTTTATTGCTTAAACGAGAACTCTTTAAAATTTTGCGCCATTGTGTTTACTTACGAAGATTTTGTCAACGTTTTGAAGACTAACGGGCGTGACTTAACTGACTATAAATATTGTTATCCAAACAGTGAAAGTAAAATCTCGGGAAAAAAAATTGGATATGTTTGAATTTTTTCGCAAGTTTTGTTTGTAGGTGGAAAATGGATTTTTAGAATGCAGTAATAATAAAATACGAAAAATCGGTTTAAAACGTGGCTTGAAACAGCATTTAACAAATTAACCTTTATATAACCACCCCCATCAACCGCTAACAACACTAAAATGAAGCTGAAAGGTGAACTTAAGCTTAATGCTTCATATATTACTAGAACAATATTCAATATAAATAAAATTCAAATTAAAGTGTAAACGATGTCTCGAAATACATATTTAAAAAAAAGTGCAAAAATGCACATCAAACTTGTAAAAAGAATTCAGAGCAGTACATATTAATTGTTCTTCCTGCATAAGATTAATTTTATTTGCCTAAAGCTAAAGTTTGAAACTATAATTTTTCAAGTACAAAATAGTGAAAACCGTTTCAAAATCCATCCATTATTTATTTATATTATTATATTCATGTTTTCGTTCCACTGTGAGGCGCCTCACCAAATATCAATTTTCCATACTTCTTCGAGAACGTCGTTGGCAAGGCCATCACTTTTAAAGGACGAGTGCTATTGGTCGATGATAACCAATTTATTTTGGCCCGAATTGGGTCACGCTACCAACGAACATGGTTATCTCTTGCGGTGGCGACCGAGATCATGCGGATTTTGCTTTTGCACATGATTTCCTATCCTTCCTGAGCCTGCATGAAGGTCTAAGGGTTAAGAGTAGTTAAACTTTTGCTGTTGGTAACTTATCAACAGTTTAATGCTTTCCAATGTCGGTAAATGTTTTAATGACTATGTCTTATCCAAAAACGCAGCGAAATGTTTAGGTTTTTTAAAAAAACGATGCTACAAAGAAATGTTTTTCCCTTAGATCTCGCTACGATCTACAAGGCATACAACCACCAAAAACTTGAGCATAACTCTTATATCTGGGCTGGTGCCTCCATTTTTCATTTCAACCTGTTGGATATAATTCAGAATAGACCCCTAAGACTTACAAGAGGCAACATCAATTAAGGAAACTTTTTTTTTTCTTGAACACTATCATAACGTCCCCTGCTTTTCGTCTATCTATTCGAGCCCTACTTCAGTTATACCGCCAAATATTGAGGTTCGTCTGATAGCCGTACTACTCGAATATGGAATTTTTGCCTTTCTCGATTTTTCCCATTCATTGTGATGAACGATTTTTCAAAAACTTTTCAAAGACATTATCTGAACACCGACACTGCGTTCTAACACCAAATTATATGTAAGGGTAGTTCTAATTCCTTGAGTGTGTGAAAATTAAAGAAAAGATTGAGTTAAAAAACTGATGCCAAGTTTCGAAGGACAGAATTGCGGGATCCACTTTTTTCTTTTTTCATATCATTGTAACATCTAATTTTATTAAAATCTCGAGTTCGATTTTTCTTACGAATGCATAAATTGCCAATATTTACCTAAGTAACTACCTATATTGGTTTTTCGATACATTAAAGAAATTCAAAATATCAAAAAAAAAAAAGGATTTTTTCGGACCTAACCTTAAAACTTGCCATAAAATTTGTTATACCTAAAATTGAGTAGCTATAAAGAGCATAAAGTAATTACTTAGTTTAACCTATGCTCTTGAGCAGTCGTTATGAAATATTAAATGACATCTCTTGTGAGCCCTTTTCCTTTCGACTTAAACTTATTTATTTCTTTAATTTATTAATATTGCTTTCAGCATACTGCAGCACTTATTACATGTTTAAAAGTATTTCTCGCCACTACAACTTACAACAGAGAGTGCTCCATCTTTTCACTTTATAAGCTCCGCAAAAGTTAATTCCAACTAAAATTGTTCCGCACATTTCGGACATCTGTGATGACGATAAATCACCCCAAAGAAGCAATCCCCAATATTGTCGTGGCTAAAGTAACCAAATTTGGGTGGGTCTTTTTCGAGCGTCGTCGGTCGTCCGAATAGTACAAAACCTTGACACACAAGTAACCCCACCCACCGTCACCGCTGTATCCAGCCAGCATCATCATCAACACAACCCAAAACTATATCAAGTGCCTTGTGCGAGCACTAAAAAAAAAGGTCGAAATCCGAAAAGTGGGAGTTACACAGGTCGACGGACATCACCCAGAAACTACGATGACCACTTGTCGTTGCCAAAAAAGGTATATCCTTGAATAGACGTTCTGCTGTCTCCGCAAAGTGGAGAAAAAACATTTCAGCCATCAGGCAGGACGTGTCCACCAACGGGCCAAAGCTTGCCAATACTTAGGATGGGAATAGCAAATGACAGAAATAACTATACATATGTACCTACATACAAAATTCTTCACCGCTCCGCACCGCACGGGCACACAGGCCGATAAAGAAGAAAGGAGCCAACATTAGCGATGCCAACGGTAACAACGGCGACAGGACACGAAATTGTGCTGGCCGACAACCGCAATGTCCACCAAAAACTAAGACTAAGGGAAGAAAACCCAAATGTCGTATCTACACCCTCACATCCCAGATCCAAGAATATTATAATGGAAAATGCCTGCACGTGAAGTCCTTTTTTTACTGTTTTATCAACTGCTCAGGCTCATAGTGGGTATGAGAGGTTGATGGACACAGGCTCGAATCTGATACTGCCGATGAAGTTAAAGATGGACAAGGCGCTAGGCGAAAAGGAGTACTATTTAAATTTTTTAGGGCTGTACTGAGCTTCTCTCTCCGGAAGGTCTTAATGAGAGTATTATAATTTTTGACCATAAAGTTCAACCTGAAGTTTCATTCAAAAACTGAAGTTATTTTGATGTTCTCGAGCTTGAAATAATTTTGTTTTAATTATGGGTGCAATAAAGGGGCTTTGACTACCCTAAATCGATTCAACATAGCGCGCACGTCGGGAAACGTTCAGTTTTAAGTTCTGAAAGTCAAAATGCGAGGGAAAAACAGAGCTATCTTAAGAATTAAGCACTTAACAGTACGTCCAAAGTTGGGCTCAATTATAAATTGATGAGCTTTCCTAACTGCGCGAGTATAAGAGTTGAATTTTTTTTAAAAGAGTAATGTTTAAGACTTAAAAAGATGCTCGATTTTGGTAGATAAGTCGGATCAAAACTGATTGGACTTTTCTCGTTTAGTTATTACAATGGTCATTCAAACAACTTCTTAGCCTGCGAACAAGGACCTATAGGTATACATTTTTAAAAATCAATAAACGTTTCTTAAAATCAATAAACAGTTTATTGAAAAATTATGGAAAAATGAAGTCAATAAACAGCCGTTTATTGTCGCAACAAACTAGTTTATTGGACGAGTTTTAATTAAAAAGTTCATTGTCGCAATAAAATTTTTAATTGATATTATGTACCTTTTTGGTTCAGTGTATTCCTATAGGTAAGGATATGTTTTATGGCAGTAACTTTCCGTTAAGTTATGACAGAGGCCTTATCTTATTTTAGGAGCCCTGGAAGTTAGAAAATTTTAATCTCAATGTCTACTATTCTTTCTTGAGTCCTCCCTAACGCCTTATAAGCCGATATTTGAAGGTACCAGCAGACATAATGCATAGGATCTGTCTAGCAAAAATTATGACTAGCCATAATGTTGTTTGAGCACAGGAAGGGATATTGAAAGGAGATTGGTTTTGAAATCTCTGAATATCGCAATGGCAGAGGAATATCAGACCAAATAAAGTATTCCACGTTCGTGTAGTGCCGCTAAAAAAACGATACTAGAATAACTTTACAGCAAACGTGAAAAAGAAAAATTTAAAAGCTCCTGCACAAACTGTACGAAGGCTGTCTGGAGTAAGATTTCAAATTGGTGTTGTAACGAAACGTTCCATGCTTTGTTATGTTATTTTGATATTACTAGTAAAATTGTAATTTACGAATTTCGATTTACGAGCACCATGGACACATGACGTCACAGAAATATCAACTACATTAATATTTTTCGTTCACCACTTATGTATATAGTTCACATTCAGTGTTTACTGAAAAGTCATCATGAGGACCTACCTGCGTAAACGGAAGGTACCCTTTCGATCATACACAAAGTCAGGCGGCCCAGTAGAATTGATTGCATCAATCATTCGAAATCCAGTCGAAGACAAGTGGAGATGAATTGGTCACTTTAGCTTTTCTTGCTTTTGCTAGGCTTTCCCCCACCAGTGGTAAGGGGTTTCGTGGAAAGATAAGGTAGGTGAGATTGTCCAGCTATTTCTTATTAAGGCTTTTCCCACCAGTGAAAACTGATCTTAGTTCGAAGTTTAATGTCCTAATTGCCACCAGGGGCTTCAGTACCTGCTGATCTACCAGAGCGTTTAGCCTGCTGTTCTAGTGCCACCAGGGGCGTTTAGTACCTGCCGATTAGTGCCACCAGGGGCGATTTGTACCTACTGATCTACCAGAGCGTTTAGCCTGCTGTACTAGTGCCACCAGTGTTTAGTACCTGCTGATTAGTACCACTAGGGGCGTTGTACCTTTAGATCCAGTCATAAGCCCGACATTCGAATGATATAGGACCAGTTTAAAGCCGAATCACCAGAAACCAGAATACCCGTAACCAAGTACCAGATCCGAATCATCAGCAACCAGTACGACCGACAAGAAGCAGCAAGATTAGAATCCCGAAGAGTTGATGCCCGTAGATTATTCAATTACCCGAGTTAAGTGAAATATTAGTAGCAGTATATTGTGTGTTATAGATTTAAGAGTTATTTTCAAAAAAGATTTTGTTATAAGGTTTGAAAACCTTCTACTCTGAAGTTTCGTGTTTTCTTCAGGACAACCCTGTCGAGACCGGCGAGCAGAACCTCGGCTGGAAAGCAAAAAGCACTTCACAGTGTTGCGCCATTTCAAGGCATATTCGGAAAGAAAAAGTTTTCGGCTGAGTATTTTTAAGCACTGTCACCACGAAACGAGATAACGCCTATAATCGACCTAGCAGCAACTCATTGAACGATTAAAAGTTGGATTATACTTCTGAAGCAAAGAATCCAAAGTGCTTGCTTGCGCAGTCCAAATTGAGCCGCCAACCATATCAACCATGTTAAAGTCGTAGCAAGGCACACGTCTGACATCTTTAACTTCGGTACCTTTCGAATAGGTTGGTTTTTTCTCCAAAGTCTAGGGAAAAGAAATTGCTTACCAACCGAAAGATTAAGAGTTAAGTTTGCTGTCTCACTTGCAAGTTTTGCGCCAAACTGAAGTGACCAAATGATATAACTGGGACAATATGCCAATTTTTGTGTGGTCCTTTAAAACAATTTCGAGTTGATAAGGAACCAGTTCCAACACCTACTAACAGCAAGTCTTTAGGCTCTGATGAATTATCAGCGAATCTCTTCAGATACCAAAGTGTTATTAGGATGCATGCATCAAATCAACAAGCACCAATGGTAAAGTGAAAGCATGCCCTATAAATGAACCATCAGTTAAACATATCTCATCTTAAAAAGGCTATCTTTTTCCCGGAAGGAAATATTGAACGAAATGATAAAATTATTCACAACGACTTAAGAGCCAGCGAAACTTATTGGCTTTGAATTAAATGAAGATTGTAGAAACAACAACCATCATCTAGAACTATTGATATCAGCAGTTAAAGACTTCATCTACCTCGGAGTAACTAATATCATCAAAGTGGAGATCACGCCAAGAATTACTTTAAGAACCTCAAGTTGCTATGGTTAAGTGAGCGGGAATACGTGCCCAAATATTGGATACAGACGAATTCAATTTTGCAACGCTACTTTAGATAGAGCTGCAGTCGTAGCTGAAAGAGTTGGCCAAGTCTTAACTTTTGCGTGCAGGACTTTTGACATTTCGAAATCCAACTAGTCAAACCCCTCGATGCAGGCTTACATAAGGCTGAAGTGAACACCAAGTTCTCTTTAACTCTTCATATAATGAATTTGATAATTTTGCAAAAGACTTCAATCAGCTGACCCTCAAAAAGCAAATGCTAGAAATTTGCATTGCACGAAAAAATGATCAGTACCACATTTTTTGATAACTATTGCAGCTGAAACTCAAGTCGCAGTTTCAGCAATCCATTGTGTTCAGCCAGTTACACTGTGAGTCATTTCTAGTAGGAGACCGAGTTTTGCCCGAGTAAGCTGAGAGCGAATCTGAAACTGATCTCTTTCGAAAGAAAATTTTTTAGGCGAATAGAGTAGAAGATACATACAACCGCGATCTTCGTGAGTTGTACCAAGGAGTCGAAGTAGCCCCCAAAGTCAAAAAGCTTCGAATTGCATAAAATTAATACCAATGAAATAGAGAGAAATTATTAAAATCCCGACCCCTATATTCGGGATGATAATTCAGAAGGAAACTCTGGTTGAAAGACCAATCCGTCAGAAATGTCATAAAACTCGGTATTGGTGGTGGATGACGTAACGTAACGATTGTTGAGGAAGAAAAGTTGTAGTGTCTGACCCTTCACGGGCCACTTAAAGTTTAGTATCCGAAAATCACTTTTAGAACATTGTTCTTAAGAGACTGCATAGGTTTCTGAAGCTTGGTTCCGAAGAACCTCCTACTGAACCATTCCACAGATTTAGCAGATTTGTTGCTGAACATTTATTCTATTCTATTGTTCTTTGAATTAAGGTATGTCACAAAAAAAGTTTTATAATCTTTTTATTTTTGACTCGAAACAAGGCCTCTAAACTAATCAATTTCCACCCTGTCGTAAACACAAATAACCCCAACGAAATGCTGGATCACGACATTTGGATGAGTTCAAAAACTGGACACTGGGGGAGGGATATCGTGCAAATCGTCCTTTAGTTGTAGCCGTTGTCGCTGCCTCTTTGTGTGTACCTCTATACCCTTTATTATTATCCTTCGAAGGATGTCACAAGTAAAGTAGAAGGACCAAACCAAACTACTTCGTTTATCGTTTATCGACACAAATACACAAGCATACATAGCTAGATATAACCAAAGCAAAAGCAAAGTATAGCGAGATATACTTATACAACATAAACATACATATGTATGCATATAGGTACATACTACATGTTTCAAGGAGTAAGTAGGTATAGGTATTTACAGTTTGCCGAGTCAACTAAACTAACGGGGATATAAATGAGGGTCCAAGGCAGCAGAAGGGGTAAAGCAGAGAGAAATAGCAACATTCATAGAAAAAGGGGTTCCTGTGTGCGGCCGACCAACATCAAATAACTTCAGAAACTATTTCGCTCCTCGGATGTCCTTTCTCGCATCACACAGCCAGCACTATACAGCAGAAACTCGTTTCACACACACACAAGCACACACAGGCAAAAGTCCAGCGGTACAGCTTGGGAATAATTTATCTGTACAAGACATACATTAGGCACATAGATAATGGTGGCTGCCGCTGCCACCGATGCTACCACCCTACCACCACCAGCGGTCCACTGGTCAGTCTCAGTATACTCTTCAGTACATCTTGTAGTTTTTCGGGCCACCATCCGGGCCCCATCTTCCGATAATTGTATTCCGTAGCGAACATCCGCATATTGTTCTTATGCCGAAACCAAGCCGAGCCAAGCCGAGGCTAAGGCCCAGCGAAGGATGTTCTCCTTAGTCCTTGCCAGCCATCGTCGACTTGGTATAGGTACACTACATCGATGTGAATATAGAAATTTTCGCCGCAATGGTCATGTTATATGATGGCCGACAACGAAAAGGCTGCGACGGCTGATTATTTTCTAAACTTACCACCACCACCCTTTTACTATGGCTCCCAGGACCGTTTTCTCATCTTTCGGTCCCCATACTATCAACGGCCCCTTCTACATCGCTCAATTGGTCATTGCGGATGACACTCTAGATAGGCAAAGGGGTCAGTACTTATACCTGGACCTGACCATAACCATGTACAATTGTATACATACCCCTAGCTACATTTAAGTTCCAATCTACGGATACGGACAAAGTTCCTAACTCAGCTGGAATTTTTCACGTACACTTAAGATCTCTCAATTTGCGTGGGCAGGGATGTACCGAGGGGGAATTTTGAAATGGGTTGATGTCGGTAGGTGGAGGTTTTGTGGCAGTTACTCTCGGCCTTAAAAGGGGGTTAATGGTATTGAATATTCAATGCTTAGATATGGAGTGTTGGTATCTAAACATAACCGTTTACCCCGCGCATCGTTGCTATGGCCTTAGTTGTCGTCGTCGTTTATTTCCAAAGGATAAGAGAAATGCCTGTGATAAAAATCGTCCGGAATTTAAATGAAATAAAAGTAAATAATGACAAAGATGTAATAATTCTAAAAACAATTTGTAGATAGGCCAAGAACCAAGGGATGTTGTGTATGGGTATTCTCCAAGTATAGAGGCGAAGCAGGGCCTTAAGCTAATGAAGCGTAAGTGAATTTATTTAGGTAGGTAT
Source organism: Philhelius festivus (assembly GCA_963931855.1). Taxonomy (NCBI): domain Eukaryota; kingdom Metazoa; phylum Arthropoda; class Insecta; order Diptera; family Syrphidae; genus Philhelius; species Philhelius festivus. Next base: position 149,207,503 of record OZ007555.1, on the reverse strand, counting down.
GGCTGCTCTGTATGTTGGCGCTCTTACGTTTTGTATTATATTGTAAATCGGTTCACTTCACAAGGATGTTACAAATGCAAGGCTTATTACAATTTAGTTTTGAAATTTAAAAAAAAAAAGAAGAAAAATCCTTTTTTCTTATTCCAATGACTTTATTTAGTCTGGAAGGGAAATTTGTGTTGTTCAAATGGGAAATATTTATATGTAGAAAAGAAAACATCAAATGACGTTGCCAGCTTGATTCTCAAATGGGCCAATCATTTGAAAACCTATTCGTTTGTTGTTTTTTTTTCACTTCTAAGAGATTCGCTAGAAAGAACTTTGAATTCGAGATTGATCAGTTTTCGAAAGTCAGGCCTTAGAAAATATTTACAATTTTTTAGAAGATACACAAAACAACAAATTCAAAATTTTGTGTAACTATACATTTTCAATTTAAAAAAAAAACTATAAAACTAGTGGTCTCTGGTGCAAATTTCCAAATTGAGACAAGGTTAACTGTAGACCAAAATGATTTATTTCCTTGCAAAAACCATAACTTTTGTACCTTCACAGTGGTGGTAATATCGCTACAAGTTTGTCCTCTCATTAAAGGACACCATCCAAGCTATATATTTAAAATTAAATTTAAATTAAATAAAAAATATTAAGAAAGTATTTCAGAAGCTCTATGATTTGTTTCAACAAAATGAATGTTCATATACATATACAGGGTGCGTTTTATGTTTCAGGTCGAAGTTTTTTTAAACAACTTTTAAATGAAATACAATTTTACAGTCTATATTTTATCGATTGGTTATATGGTCGTTAAAATTATGTATGAAATATGATTTCGGTCAAGTGGGTGCTTCTGGCTGTGGCGCAAGGGTGAGATATTTTAAGTACATTTTGTTTAACAATTTCGCAAGATTCTGTAATGATTTCAGCAATTTCGTTTCTAATGTTGTCCTGGGGACCAGTCGATATCACCACTTTTTGACAATCTTCGGCAGAGAAAAATGTTTTGTAAAATTCGCATAGTAGCATGAGCTGTATGTTGGAACCACTGATCACTGTGGTCCTAATTGTTCCAATTCGGGCACAAGAAACTTGTCCAACATTTACCAAAAGCAGTCATAATTAACTGTTAAGACATCCTATGGCATCTTTAAAGCAATATATCCAAATGAAGTCACATCGCGGCAGAACTGTCGAAACGCCAATATGTAGTATTGAGGCATGCCCTAAAGACGAAGGACATGATATTTTTCCACCTTATGTTAAATTACTGCAAGAAAAAAAAAATTGGAATATCTCCTCTTCACACTCGTATAAAATGTATGCAGTGTAACTTACAATGAGATCTACCAAATTAGGGATGCACAGAAGAAGAAAATTCAGCAGGAATTTCGTGAAAAACTGGAAATCACTATTGATCTTGTAAAACAAGGTACGGGGGCAAGTAATGACGGCAATACCTCCAGCAGATATTTTGCCAATCCATCCATGACTTCAGAAATCACTGGAGTCAGTAAATCCCTAAGTCGGCGGCGGTTTGATGTTATTCTTAAAGTAATAATATCGAATGAAAAATTAGATTTAAAAAAATATGTAGCTTACACGTAGGAAAGAAAGGAGAAATCATTAAAAGCTGTGCACTTCCTGATTGATCACTCTCCAAGGAAGCCCAAGAATGCCGAAATAAGGATTATAAAGACTACAGCAGGATTCATTCGAGAAAATACAGCCTAATTGTGACGAATGAAGATGTGATGCCTATCGTCATATCCTCGGATCTAATAATAACAGACTTAGGCCACAGGCAAAAATTAAAATACAGTTGACTCCCTCCCACATTCTCTTGATTATTGACCTATTTTCTTTCCCTCTAAGACGAATTGTTTTCTTTTTCCGAAAAAAAAAATCAAAAAAAATCTCTCAAATCGCAACTCGTTATTGTTTGTAATTCTTATTAAAAGCACACACTCGAACTCTTTGATTCTCTATGTTGCATTGCCTGCGCCGTCACCGTCATTCAGTGTGCTGCGCTGTTATACCTGTAATTTACAATATTATCAAACACAAAAATCTCTATCTAAAAAGATATTCATAAAAAAAATTGCAAAGCAATAAAAAAAGCATTTATTTGTTGGATCCATTCCATTCCAACTTCAAAACATTTTGTGCTTTATTTGAAAGCAGTAAAACAACAGATCTCAGAGGTCGTCGGAAAAGCTAAAGCTTCTGGTGGACTATGTAGCAAACCATCGTTCTTGGATGACATCAGATCTTTTCACAAGTTTGCCTTTGAAACTTGATTCTAAATTTGAAAGATCAAAGCGCAAAGTATTATTCATTATCGATAACTGCCCAGGTCACCAAAAACAAGTTAAGGATAAATTAAAGTTTATAAAGCTTGAGTATTTCCCCCCCAATATGACCTCAATAGTTCAGCCAATCGACTTAGAGGGAGTCGACTGTATTTTCAATAAACGCAGACGCTAAAAACCACATTTTAGCATTATAAAATTACAATTATACATATTTATGTATTTATTTAATTTTATAACATACATAGTTTAAAATAAAATTTTATTTAAAATAAAAAGTTCAGGTTTTACTAAAAAAAACTTTTATTTAAATACAGCATCATAACCCTCAAAAAATGTCAATAATTTGTTAACTAATGTTTTTTTTGAGTTAAATTTTGACCAAATATGTATAAAGCGGTCCCTAGACGCACAATATTATTGTGCAATATTTGATATTGCACAATATTACTGTCCGTCCATGGATAATATTGCAAGGTTGTGGAATATATTGAAGAAAATCAAAACCCTTTTGATATTTATTGCACAATATAAAATATTGTTTGTATCGTCTGTGGGTACTATTGCACAATATTTGTTTATTTAATTTTCAATTGTCGAAGAACAAACACCTCGGCGAATGATTTCAATAAGTGAAAATGTCAAAAGCATGTTGTCTACAAAAATATCGGCTCTAGCAACTAAATTATAGTATAAAATATTGAACCGTCTAGGGCGCCTTGCGCCTTGCCAGTAAATGTGTGCAATATTTTACACAATAATATTGAGCGTCTAGGGACTGCTTAAGACTAATCGTAGCATGCGTGCCAAATTTCATTTAAATCCGTTTAAAAGTTTAAATTTTACAATTTTTTTCCGCTCTCCCATGCAAACGTCAAAACCCTCCAATTTTATAAAAATGTTAATAACTTTTTTTCTAATTATTTTTTCTGAACCAAATTTGGACCAAATATATATTAGATTTAAACATGTATGCCAAATTTCATTTAAATACGTTGAACAGTTCAGATTTAACAGACTTTTTCCGCTCTCAAACGAACCAAACCACTGTGCGCCTCCGCCGGCGCCCACTCAATGGCGCATCATACAATTACCCTAAGAGTTTTTAATTTACTGAATTTGAAATAAAGAATTTTGAATTCATAAATTTTTGGTTAACAGAATTTTGAAATACAGACTCAAAGAGCTATAAAAAAAAAACCTGTCGTTAGGATGATGGGAAAGATAAAAAATTGAAGAAATACTACCAAAGATTTATTTTGTCAAGTGTGAATGCCCACTAAAGTTACGATTTTCGATAAATTAAAATTAGTCATTTGATGAGACCCAATCTTTTACATCCGGCTGAAACTAAACAGTGCACATTAAATGCTCGGAAATAGAAGCGACTAGAAGGCTCTTACAATTATTCAAAACAAGGAAACAAATATCAAACAAAACTTTCTTATAAAATATTTATTTTTTTTTCTCAAAATCTGCTCTAAACTAGGTTATTATGCTTGAAACAAAAATGTAGTTAAAATGGTTATTAAGGGTACCCCTAGAACCTTTTTTTTGATTTGTAGATTATATAAAGAAACTTTCATTTGTCAAATTTAAAAAAATCGGAATGGGGTATTCGAAACATTGAATTTTGAAATAAAAAAAATTTTAATTTTATTTCAACCATTTATACCTATAGTTTTAAGTAAATAAATTTTTGTGAATTTTTTTTTTAAATATGTCGAACAGAAAAAGAACGTGTAGGAAAAATAAAAATGTTATCTACCAAGTTTAAACAAAATCGGCCGAGCGGTTAAGGCTGTAGTCGAATATACAGACATACAGAATTGTGAAACTCACTTCTTTCGTCTTCGCTATCATCGTTTTTTTTTATATCATACGTGCACTCAAGGGGTTATGAATACCTTTATAATGTTAGTAGAAAGTAGGATAGGAGTAGAAAGGAGACACTGATGATCATTGGTTTTGAATACTTGCACATTGAAATGAGGGGGTTTTATTGAGCTGGGTAAAGCATTCCACATTCGTGTAAGGCCTCAGCCACGCACTGAGCGACGAGCGACTGAGCGATTGAGCGACGTCGCTCTGTCGCTTAAAACAATGACAAGTCGCTCAGGGTGTACGTGGCCACCTCCATACAATTTCATGTGTTTTAATTTTTTCGCGTCGCTGAGCGACTCGTCCCTCAATCGCTCAGTCGCTCGTCGCTCAGTGCGTGGCCGAAGCCTAATGCGGCTAAAAAAACAATCTCTGTACTTGACAGAATTTGGGCTGAAGGAAAACTGATGAGCATTCCTAGAATTACTGGTAGGTATTACGGTTGAATTTTTTGAGAGGAGGAATGTAACTGCCTATTTCACTAGAGCACTGCTTATGAAAATAGCGGTAAAATAATGACAGACATAAAACACTGCGGCGCGGCGGCACACAGTGGGGCCAAGGCGGACAAAACTCGATTTTGCAAAAGTGCTGATTTTGATTAGCTGATTCATGTTTCTCACAGTAAATTAGCCAGAAAATCTGGGTACACTAAGGATTTGGGCCAAAACTGAAATCGTAACACCTAAAAAGAGGCTCAAAGTCGAAATATTTGAAATAGTGTGAGAATTTGATTTGACTTTCCTAGGGTGTTACGTCTATTCGGAATGAACTAAAAATGGGATTGTTTTTTGTTTGCTTATTTGGGATGCCTAATAATACAATACAGCGGTCAAACTCAGCAAAAAAAATTTAAGTGAATTACGGCAGCACAAATTAAGACTCAGTCCACAGTAATGGAAAGTTGTAGACATTTAAAAAAAGCTCCGCTTTCCTCTGCACTGAGATAGCTATTTTCTCGATGTTGACATGTCCAAGTTTACATTAAAACAAAATTTAGCTGCAAATACCTGCAAATCCGCCCAGTGAGCAGGTTTAAAGTTACGAAATCTTGCAAAAAAATCATTTTTTTTCACTTCTGTGTCCTAAAAAGGAATATTTGTATTGAATTTGTACAATCTTTAGTCAATAATTAGGAAAAATTTACAATAATTACTAACAGCTTGCAATATATGATAACAATATTGAATAAATTAGTGTTTTTTTTTTGTTTTTTTTTTAAACAGAGTTAAATGTCACATCAGTAAGAATTAGGTGTAACATGGGAGAACTTGTATACATTTTTTAATGACTTAGAATTAATATTAATATAAATTAATATTTTTTTTTTTACATTCATATATCTAGTTCTATTTCGTAACGTACTCCTTCTTTAAAAAACCTTTTTTTTTAAATTGAGAAAAATGTCTTATACATGTTGTGCGTTGTTTTTTGGTTCTGCTTTGAAGTTTACTCATTATTTGATGCAAGTTTCAGTAGTGAACACTTAACATAAAACGTAATGCTGGTTTAATGTTTGACTATGCGTTTGTAAATTAATACTTGTCGGCTTTTAATGGTTTCATTATTTTTATGATTTACCACCATATAAAAAGTTACTTTTTTTGGATACACTCACTTTTGATATAACAAACATGAAATACGGAATGTTCATAATTTTTCTCCGAAAATAAGAACTGCATCGCTTCTTTTCATTATATATATAATACGTACTGGTTGCATTTATCAAAAATTTTATTTGCTTTTTTTCGCCAAAATATATTTTTCTAATTACTCAAAATTTAGCTTACTAACTTTGGATTTAGACAAACTTTTGTGTGGGCGTGTCAGTGGGTTGAAATAGTTTGTTGTCATTTCTAAAACTATCCTTTATAATATTTGAAAATATTATTTAAATCAGTTGTGTGGTTCCGATTTTTTCGCAATAACAAAACCTGTCTACATATAAAACAAGAACAAGAAATTTTAAAAAAAGATTAAAAACCGCCCACAAAGAGGGTGTGGAAAATGTGATTGGCCAACTTCCTTAAAAAAAAAGCACCATCTTTAACCTTGACTTGGAACAAAACCTGGATTTTTATCAATTTTGACGATTTTTTTTGTTAGTGGGCGTGGAAGTGGGTGGAAATTTTTTGTAGAGCTTTCTTTCCAAAACTACTCTCATGTCTGAAAATTTCATCCAAATTGGTTAAGTGGTTCGGTTTTTATGGACTTTTTTCCGCTCTCCCATACAAGTCGCCCCACTGTGCGGCGGTGCTCGAGAGATACAAATGTTTTAGTTAGAAAACGGTTGCCTATCATTTCTGCAGCTCTCTTTTGAAGTCTGTCTAAAAGATTCAAGTAGGTTTTTGGCGTACCTGCCCCGAAATGGGAATTGTACTCGAGCTTCGGAAGAATAAAGGCTTTATACATATTTATGTATATAACAATGAGATCAGATGGGGTAAAAAACTTCTTGCATCGGCGGACAAAGCCTAAGCTATCAGCAGCGTTTTTGGTGACGTCAAATATGTGATCACTCCACAAAAGATGGTCTCTAATAAAATTCGTTTTTAAAATTCTTAGTCTTAAGAGCCATTTCATGCGACGCAGTCGTGCATTTGATTTTTTCTTTCCTTTATTGATTTTGATGAAATTTGTATGCAATACTTCTAACTGTGAACAGTATGAACATTTTTCATTTTTTTTAATGTTAAAAAATTAAATTTGTAATAGTTCATAAAAGTATCCATTAAGAGCATATACATAGAAGGGGAGAGTGGGGCTAAAAGTAACACTTCTTTTTAAAACCTCTAGGTACTCCTCCTAAATTTTTAAAAACGTTTTTAAATTTTAAAACCAACAGCAAAAAAAGTTGACTAAAAAGATGTCAAGATATACCATTACAAAAAGTCGTACTGCTTAAACCTACTGCTTAAACCTGTGTTCATTTGCGTGGATTCTCCCATTTATGAAGGTTGCAAAAATTTGGAATCCCATTACTTGTAAATTAATATTCGTCCATACAAAGAACTCTACTAATAAATTCGTTGTCATGTAGGTTCCACTTAGAAAGTTCAAGCCTTTTCCCTGATGGCCTGATTATCGAGAATCAATTCTTGAACAGAGCTGTATGATGGTATGGGGAAGGATTTTCTTCATGAGGTACTCGTACATTAGAAATTGTATATCTGAAAAGACTAATTTGCAAAGCTAAGAGTCTAATAGATTGATGGATCAGTTGTAACAGCTTCCAGGTTTCCTCCTTTCTATTTGTGATCCCGGGTTAGGTGGTGTATTTGAAACTGTTCCCGTTGTTCAAAGTCTGCGATATGCATTTCCAAATACTCCTTCACTAGCAAGCCTTCGGTTAGGATAAAGTTCATGGTATTGTTGTACTAGCGGAATCTCCAATGCACATTGCATTATCCCATAAACGTAAGTAAAGTAAGCGTTTTTTTGGTTTGTAAATAAAGGAATGTCAAAAATGGCGTTTCTATAAGCAGCTCTTACATTGGCATACAAAATTGACCGGATAAATTCATTTTTTTTTCTTATCTTTTACCGAAATTCTGTTGGAAAATTTTCCTAATAGGCCCTCATACACCAAATCTGACAATTTCTGAGAATTTTTTAGAAAAGGGGTAAGAAAATGGGAGTTTTGTAAGAAGTACAATAAATAAAGGAAATAAGTGTTTTGTAGCTATTCATAAAAACAAGCATACTTTCAAATGGTTATTCAAGATACAAAAACAAACGATTAATTGTTATGACGAAACGAACATAATTGCCAATATTTTAATTCTAGATCAGCTCCAACAGGCTTCATGATCAAGAGTTTGATCGGCCAAAAACTGTAGATTAAGGAAAATTTCAGTCCAGAAAATTCAGAGCCAAGACACAGTCATCAGTCACACCCATCCGGCCTTACTGTCGAAAAGTTATCGACCCATATTTATTCTAGAGTGAGGATGAAATACCAGAAACGGTTAGCGGGACTTTTTATAATTGGTTGGTTTTTGCAACCACTTAGATACGGAAGACTACCCTAAATTGTGTTTCGAATATGAGGGAAGCGACTGCGCAGACTGCTAGGCAAACTATATACCTGCTGCGTGAAATTTTTGGCGAGCGTTTGGTTTCAAGAAGTTGAGATCTCCCTTGGCTAACTCGTTCCCCAGATTTACCTGCACCCGACTTTCGATATGGGGATATTTAAATGACAATGTGTGTTTTGAAAGACGAGAGACTATTAGACAGCTGAAGCACAATATTCAAAACGAAATATGGAGCATGCAACCAGGAACATTACGTGGTGTAATGGAAAAATTCGCTAATAGCCAGTGCCTGTATCGAGCAGAATGGTGGGTATTTGTTTTAATGTCATACCTAATGTCCATCAAATGTGTTCAACAAAAAAGCAAATCTAATCAAAACAAATGATTATAACAAGACTTATAATACTGTCTACAATTATAGTTAGTAAAATTCTTTAAAGTCGTGCTCGGGAAAAGTTAAAAACTTAAACGCGTTTTCTTATCAAATTTACCTACTTATTCCGACAAAGTCATTTAATATTTTCATAAACAAAAATCTACATATTCTGGCAATACCTTTCGCTAAATACCTACCTATAACAGGATAAAAATTATCGAAACAATAATGCTAATTACCTACTCAAGTAAGAATAATTCCGTTGATCAGCGAGTCCGTAAATATCTATATATAAATAACATTTTCCAGACTAGAAATTCAAACAACCCTTTTAATCAAAACTTTACCCTGAAAACCCGCAACAAAGACAAACTTATGTCCTTCTGTGTGATTGCATCAAATGAACACAAAATTAACATGACACTTTAATAATACCCGCTGATGTATTCCGCGACACGCATTTTCATTCCGAAAAAAAACCAAAACAGCAAAAAAACAACAAATCCTTTTCAACAAACATTGCACAACACAAAGTAACACAAAGGTACAAAAAATGCATAAAGAAGACAAGGATAACAGTGAAACGGCAAAAATAAATTATTTCGTAAAGGATTAAAACTAATGTCCGTCCATTATGAAAATGATGTCTGGATGTCGCTGCGAACAATGGCGCTAGACAGACTCAAAGCACACTATATGCTATATCCTGTTATTTTCCCTCCATTAAATCGCCGCCGGACATTCAATGCAAATGCATCCATCCATCTATCCTTTGACTGCATCAGCATGTTCAAATGATGAGAAAAGGATTCAAAATCCTGTCTTTAAACCGCGAAGTTAGAAATCATGTCACGTAGATGACGTAGCCATCGCGCCCGTGTGTGGATTCAAGGACAACACAAAAAAAAAAAAAATATACTTCAATCTCTTAGCAACAACAAACCGAACAATCGAGGACGATAAAGAAGGATATTTTATCCTTTCGTTTTGACATATTCATTAGCATGTTTATACAGTATTATGTTCTTTTCGACGTCACTTAGTATCCCGCCACCCATGGCATAGCAAATGCGCTTACCTGCATTCCATGGTTACGAGTTACCGCATTACTTGCACAGAAGGATCATGCAAGTAAAGAAAGGGTTACTATCCCGTTCAACCCTGTCATTTAAGGACACCAGGCAATTAAATTTGCGATTAGAAAATATTTCTCTTCTCGATGTAACATTGAACGAGCAGCAGCTAAAGGATATTTTCCCGCGATACGCTAAGAAACGGATTATCGGGATAGCGCGACGACCCTTGTCTCAAACTTGACAGTTGATGCGACTTTTCCGCTCGCGTTCTGAGAACGCCTCATGCTCCTTTGTGTAAAGGACCCTGTCAGAAAGTGCAAGTTAATTTAGAAGCTTGATTTATTCGTTGTGAAAACATGCAACGGAATGGCAGCCACTAGACAACCCATGTCTTGGTAATTTTTTTTTTTTTGTTCTTCCTTGACAACTTTCGAAGGTTGTCCATGTCTGATCCACGACAAGGACGATCAAAACAAAGACAATCGTAAATTTAGTCTAAATTGCTACAAGGATTTTGAACGCACCACTGCATTCGGGTTGGTTTAATGCAAAATAAATCCTTTCGGGTGTAATTAAGTGTATAGTGATGTTTTTTTTCCTCGGTTTTCTTTATATGGGGTTGAACTTGGCAAATAGGTCAGAAGATATGGGATAGGTCTGTGATGTTTATACAATTAATTTCAACTGCTTGGCTTAATATGGAAAGACTAGAAGTGGAAAAAACTAGTTTTACTATTATTGGCTCAATACTCTTCTAATAACATCTTCATTGTACATACCTATGCCTCAAGGCGAACATATCCTAAGTGCTTATAAATCGGCCCAAAATAAATGAAGTTTTTGTAAAAAGACGAAATACAGGGCACCTTCTGGGCTGTCAGCAGTGCACTATTATTTTGCGTGGTCTACGTTAAAAATAAAGGAACCTCTAAATGAAAGCAGAAATTGACAAGTATCTACAACAAATGGAGATGGCAATATTTCATAAAATAAGACCGAAAAGAGTCTATCAACACTTAAATTCTTTTATTGCAGGTACATTCTATAATACCCGATTGGAGAGGAGAACTCCAATGTCTTCGATCAAAAATAAAAACAACGTTATATTTAAGCAACAAATTTCGTAACCTGAATCTTATCACTTCGTTTATGTCCCCATTAACAAAAAACGTCCTTTGGAAAAAGGATCATATTGATCTCAATGTCTTGGCACTTGCACTACCAAACAAAAATTTAGTGGTACAACAGCTCGAAGTGAACCAGGACCTAGTGACTTACAAGTCTTAACCATTCCTGTGTGCGTGTTACCAGGAACGGAGGGGACCTACAATTGTTTGCCAATTCCGAACGGCTTATGAGCAGCACTTTCCATGACAAGAGATATACTCTTAGAGGATTTGTCAATTCCTCGCAATAGGCAGTACACCGCTGAAAAACTTTTTGCAACGGCTGAGAATCGAACTCGAGACCTTCTGCATGATAGTCCAACGCACTTACCATTATGCCAAGGGGTACTTGCATTACCAAACCGATTGTGTCAGAATTTAAAAGTTGACATAGTCTTAAGCGTTGTGAACTCTCTATAATCGAAAATCTGCAGGAAAATGTGTATCCTATCTGAGCCCCTTCTGATCAGTAATTTTTGTATTTTCCACTTCTACTTTCAAAAATACTCATTTCTTTACGAGCAAACAGTTTTGATCTGGAATATTTGTTACGGTAAAATTTTCCGTAACAAGAATCATTCTTTCGGTTCCCTATCCTTATTCCTTTCTTTTAATAACTTTCTTGAAACAGGTGTTTCTTTCAACTTACTGATAGAGAGAAGGGCAGCCATGGTCCATCAGCCATCGGTTCACTCGCTCAGTAACTTGAAGAAACAAAATACCAGCGTGGTCAATTTTGAAACTTAATGGACGACAGACGGGTGGTCTGTTCAAATCGCCATTGCTAGTGACAGCTGGTCACAAAAACAGACGGGCGGTCGGTGTTAAATTTGCACAAAAGTAACATTGGCGAAGTTTTGTTCCCAATTGTTGAAGTTACTCCTGGTGAGAATGGCTGCGTGCCCAACCTAAAACATAAATTTTTATTTCTATATATGTGAAAGATGGAACGTTAACGGCTAGTCCCTAATTCCCTATACATTCCCCAAATCTGCGCAAAAACCCAACGAATCAACGACGATGACTGTGCATAAAGCTGGGTGTAAAGTGCGAGTACGAGAAGGCTGATGGGTTTCAACTGCGTTGGCGCACTCTCGCCAATGTGCTGAGTGTTGCTGATAAATGACGCGATCGAAGCCCACGTCACTGATTGGCGGAAAGCACTGGGTTTTAAAAAGAGAAGAGGTCTTCCAGGCAAGGTGAAAGCCTGGAAGGACACTTCTTTACGGAGATTTAAACAAGCTAGAGGTGCGATTTGTTATAAGGAACAAAATTTTGAAAACGAAAAAAAAAAAGAATTTGATTTTGAAAACGAAGGAAAAATTTTATTTTGAAATAAAAGGAAAAAAAACGGAGTTTTATTTTAAAATAAGCAGAAAGGAAAATTAAAAAGGATTAAGTTGAAGAAACACAGGAAGATTTTTGTGGAGGATTTTTGCGGGAAAATTAACTCGAGATCTAGCGAGGAATTTGGTGATAAAAAAAAAGCTAAGTATAGTGATTTTAAAATCAAAATTGTTATTTTAAATTTTCATTGTTTGGTCGATAATTTCGTTTAAAAACCCGTCTTTCATATTCGTTTGGTTTTTGTTACCGAAAAATTCCGATATTGCGGAACGCGCGACCCGTTTCTTAACACCGTTTTTGTGCTTTCGGGACCGAGTGTTAACGGTCCATCTTAAAAACTTAATTTTTAACTGTGTTCTAATTGTTTAAAAGATCTTGGGTTTTAGCCCTACTTAATTGCAAGGTTTCCCAAGCAATTCAATAAAATTTTAAAATTCCCATTCGGAATAATAAATTTAAATCTTTTATTTAAAATATCTTTCACCGTCGGCGTCGGTTCCGCTTCAAAGGTTTGTGATTTCCTTATCTTCAAAAAAAAAATCACTGGCGCCATTTTTCATTTTCAGCTACGCCTCTGCGTTGATTGAAAATAAATTATTTCACTCTTTATTATTTTAATTAATAAACATCATCAAAATAATAAATCGTGAACCCACCCCCTTGCTGAGCATAGCCGTGGTGGTAGCATATATTGTTGCTACCAGTTACAATTTTTTTTCCTATTCGCTGAACTAGTCTGTGTGTAGTTTGACAGTTCGTCATCGGTCTCTTATCTTTAGTCTCTTTTAATTACATAGTTGTTGTTCGGTTTCGGTGGCGTCGGCGTATTTCTGCTCGTCATTTCGTTTGATTAATTTGTTTTAATAAATCAAAGTTAAATATCGCGAATTAAAATTGTAACATATTCTCCTTTTATCAAGTTTCTACTAGTGTGCCACAGCGCTGTATATTGGGGCCTTTACTCTTCTCTGCTGTATATAAATGATCTTTCTGAAATATATAATGAACTGGCTTCACTTCTTGATGGACAGTTATTAGCTTAGTTTTCTGTAGTTTAGATTCGCATTGGACTGGACTGAACATAAATGATAGGGAAAACGAAGAAAGTGGGTCTTGCAATTGTGTATGTCTGTCTGTCTGTCGACTAAGACCTGAACAGCCGAGCCGAATTCGTTTAAAGTTGGCAGATAGCATTTTAAATTTATTTTTTTAACAAACAATGATTGTTTATTATTTTAAATTTTAGAAAATATTTCATTTTTCAAAAATTTAAAAGTAAAAGTGGCTATGAATGGTACTTCCCATAAAACAAATTTTACAAATTTGTGTGTGCTTCTCGAAAATTTGAATAGTATTGTGTATTCAAATTTGTTTCTTTTGAAAACGGCACCTAGAATTGTAATAATTTTGTTTGCTTAATTAATAAATTAAGACATTTCTGACAGTACCTTACTTACCATATAGAACATTTTTTTCATTTTTGAATTTCTCATGATCGACATAACGAATTTAAATGGCTTGGCAATCTGTTTTAAGTTCCAACTTTTAAGCTTTTAAATAAAATGCACGACTGGATCGCATATACAGTCAATGGCAAAATTATTTGCACAACGTAAAATTTACACAACTTCTCTTCATTGAAGCCTTATAACTTTCAAAATAAAAAAAGAAGTTCTAACGGTTCATTTTCAAAACATAAAAACAAAAGTGGAAAAATTATTTGCACATGTTTGAATTACCGCATTTAACACCACTGGAGATCAAAACGTAATTTTTTTTTTAATTAAACGAAACTTTGTTATGAAAATAGCATTACCAAGTAAGTTGTGCTTCCCCCTTTTGCCGCAATAACAGCAGCGAGGCGCCTTCGTATTGAGTCTATCTAATTTTAAATCTGTTCTGACGGAACTGTACTCCAAGCTGTTATAAACTCTTCCCAGGTTTCATTTGAAGATCTTCCAATGTCTTGAGGAATTTTTGATTTAACAAGATGCCAAACATTCTCAATGACATTTAGATCAGGGCTCTGTAGGGGCCATTTTCAAACATCTTGTTCCACCCCAGATAAAAAAGTTTTTATTGTCCGGGCCGTATGTATAGGAGCATTTTCTTGTTGCAAGATATAATTACTCCCGATGAATATTGACCCTGCCACTAGTGCAACATCATTTAGTATTTCCAAATAATGCGACTTTGTCATAGAGTTGGAGCACCTAACAATTGGTCCTACGCCACAATATGATATGCATCCCCATATTATTATTTTACCTCCTTTGGAATGCCTTGTCAGTTGTGTAACGGGTCGTTTGTTTTTTTGATTTGCGATCGGAGTAATAAAATTTTCGGCCATAGTTACATCCAACGAACAAGTAGTCTCATCAGTCCAAAGTACACTTCTCCAAAAACCCGCGGCGGTTTATTAATATGCTCCCTAGCGAATTCTAGTCCGAGGATTTTATTTTTTCTTGATATATGGGGCTTTTTTGAATGACGTAGGCGTTTATTTTCTTTTCTTTCAACCTCCGTCGTATCGTCCTTTCACTAACAGCGGTTTCACGATCTTTGTTCAAATTATTAAGCATAAGCACATTTCGAACTTTTGCACAGCGGTTACTTTTAAAGGAACGGATAATTTTTGTGTCTTCCCTTTTGCTTGTGGCCCTTTTTCTTCCTCTACCAGCAAGATTTTTTACACTTCCATGAGTTTTTTGTTTTACTATAAGGTAATAAACTGTCCTCCGGGCGCAGCGGTATTTAGCTGAAATTTTTGTTGCCGGAACACCATATCGGAACTTGGCAACAATAGCGGCTCGTTTTTCTGTTGAAAGTGCATTCGTTTCAGCCATTTGAAAAAATTTTCCGACGACAATGTCACAATAAACGAAAAAACTAACTAATTGCACGTTCACTATGATTATTCGGTTAAATAAACAGTCTAAGCAGTTAATTACACTTGTGCAAATAATTTTGCCGTTTTAATATGATGTGCAAATAATTTTGCCACTTTTGTTTTTATGTTTTTAAACGAACCGTTAGAAATTCGATTTTGTTAATTTGTATACCGTTTTGAGAATATGTATTCATTATTAATAAAAATAAATATTAACAATATCTTTTTTATTTTGAAAGTTATAAGGCTTCAATGAAGAGAAGTTGTGTAAATTTTAAGTTGTGCAAATAATTTTGCCATTGACTACTTGTTCTTATGTAAAAGTACTTTGGAAATTTAAGAACTGTTATAAACATAAAAACATGGATTTTAAATTTAACACAAATGTTCAATTGCCTTAAATTTCCGTCTTATTTCTGGAGGAGTATGTACAAAGTTTAAAAAACTGTTTTATTATTAAATTAATTTCTTATATAAGAAATTTTCTTAAAATTTAAAAAAAAAAATTGGGATGTCAATTGTAAATATTTAATAATGAACATATTAGGAAATAATTTTAAAAACTAATTGTTCACCCGTTTTCAAGATATTGAATTTTCAAAAAAAGGATTTACCTTTTTTTTAATGAAAAACATTTTTTTCGAAAAGTCTTACGAGCGGTAAGGTTTTTGAACCGAGGCCTTAGAGCCTACAACAGAATTTTACGAACTCTAAAAGAGCTTTAAAGTTGCCAAGAGATTTGAAGGGACCTTCAACAGAGCATTAGAGCAATCCAAAACAACCTAGCTATAAACTTTTGCAATCGAGCTATGGGAGCCTCAAATAAATCTGAAAGAGTCTCCAATAGAGCTGAATGGTACTTTAAAAGAACTGTATGAGCCTCCTCCAACCAAGCTATAAACACCTGTAATCGAGCTACAGAGGGTTAGATTAGAGCTGAAAGGGCTTCCAGTATAGACCTCTAGGAGTGTCCAAAAGAGATTTAAGGTCTCAAGGATTCCCAAGAACCAGAAAAGCTTTATATTTATTTGCTTTTAGGCGACATGAGAACTAATTATATTATAAACTTTTCCTTAAAAGAACAAACAGTACTGAACAATCCTGGTAGTACCGTGATCCATTCTGCCCCAGTGTGCAGGAACAGATTGCAGTTGTGGAGCCAGCGATACCAAAATTATGAGAAGGAAGGTGGTTAAATAAAAATCAATACATAATAGGGTCATCTCAGGCATGTGGACAAATTAAGGCGGTAATGAACTCCCATGAAAGTATCAGCGCACAGTGGTTTCGCCCATACGACAAAAATAAAAAAATGAAAGCAATTGTTTTTTGTTTCAAGTGTATTTTTCTAATAGATTACAGTTAAATATTTACCGTTTCAAGTATTTTGACATACATGTCACGTGTTATCTGTTTTATTTTCGCTTTCAAAGTGAGCCAAATATTTAATTTTTTGTGAAATAAATTTAAATAATTGTGAGTAGTTTGAAGTGAATTTTTTTAAATAAAAGTTATATTATTGCCATTTTTTCGCAATGGAATTACAAAAGTAAGGTATTTAGAGTATTTTATTAATTCGTTGTCAATATTTGGATGTTTGGTTTATAATTAATGTTAGTAAAACCGTGTACCATTTTAGTGTTTTTTGTCATTTTGTTCAATGTTTAAATAAAGTTTTAATATAGTAATTAGCCACACATAGCGGTAAAAGTCCTTGTGTTATATAGAGTGAATAATCAGCTTTTAGAAAAACCTTATCTTGGCACCCACAATCACCCACAACCAGCACAATTAATGCTTTAGTTTCACGGTTTTGAGCAAAAACGATTTCTTTTTTCTGTACAAATTTTCTTTAGGGACAAAGTATTTTTGCTTGGTATCAAGAAAGAATATCTGCGAAATTTGGTCAACGAAAAACGACGAGTTGGGTGAAAAAAAACCCAGGTTTTCAATACCGTTATGGATAATATAAGTTAGGGATGGGAAAAACCGGACGGTTAAATTGTTATTGCTTTTTCTTTTTATCTTTTATACCTTATTTTTTTTTTTCGTTCTTTTTATAAAATTTTGCTGTAACCTCAATGTAAAACATCACTAGCTATAAGAGTTTTAATTTCTTAATGTGTATGTTATAAATAAATAAATAAATAATAAAAAAAACCGAAACCGGTTATTTTGTTTCAATTTATCCGGTTTTCACCGAAATTTTTTTTATCTCGGTTAAAACCGCTGTTTTTTGTAAAATCCAATAACCGAGAAAACGGTTATTTACTTTGGTACCACAAAAATAAAAAAGTGTATAAAACGTCTTTGAAACAAAATCTCCTTTTCTCATAAGAACTGCACTTTTGTGCAACATGCGACGTTATTCACACTTCCATCTTTTCTTTTATAGAGTAATTAAGTGTAGTGGTAGGAAAGTGAAATCGTTTTAAACTAAACACTATCGCAAAATTGCGTTTTATTGGTTTGTATATTATTGTGTAAATGCAATCGTGTGGAAAAAAATACCGTGTCCGCTTAAGGAAATTCTACATTTACATTCTACATTCTACGTAACCAAGTAAGTAGGCGTGTCAGTGGGCTGAAATTTTCTTAAGTGATTTCTTACGCTGTGTTATATCATATCTGAAAGTTTCTTTACAATCGGACATGTGGTTCGAAAGTTATTGAATTATGACGTCGTCTCCATACAACCCAAACCACTGTGCAGCGTATCAAGCCAAAATTGTTATTAAATAAAATGCATGACTGGATCGCACGTACTTGAACTTATGTAAAAGTAAAATTGCTTATAAAAAATAAAAACATGAATTTAATTAGAGAAAAATTTTCAAATGCATAAAATTTCCGTCTAATTTCTGGAAAAGTATGAATTTATGAAAACAAAGTTTTAAAAAAATCGTTTTATTATTAAATTTAATTTTTATAGGTATAAAAGAAATATATTTATAATTTTTTAGAAAAAAAAAGTTTTATTATTAAATTTAATTTTTATAGGTATAAAAGAAATATATTTATAATTTTTTAGAAAAAAAAAGCGGGATGCCAATTTGAAGTATTTAATACTATAAATTTTACGTTTTCAAGATATTGATTTTTCAAAAAAAAAAAAATATATAAAATTTTTTTTGAGCCCAAAAAATACTAGCACAAACAAAAAATACTACAAACTAGCTAGAAAGTCCTGCAACGTTCATATCCAACGAGCTAAATTTGTACATGACCAAAAGTCAGGCTAATACTATTATGTTCCAAAGGTAGTAAAAATTCTTTGTCATTTTTAAAAAAAAGTGTGAGGCACTACCAGTACGAAATCCTCAGTTCCAAAACTCGTTTCCAATCACACTCCTGTTTAAAGTTCGATAGATAAGCCCAATTTGCTTGCAGCACAGTTTGCTGATAATTCGACGCTATCAGAGAATGACATGACTCCTCTTGTACTTGAGAGCGCAAATGATTTTAGGGGACGAATATTCTTTCATAACTACTTATGCAGTTGCTAGAGTACTACAATATTTTGGCATTAACAAATCCTCTGGCCTGGGTAGTATCCCTCTTATTCCTCTGAAAAGGTGTTCTTCAACGTGGCAAAACCACTGTGTAGGCTTTTCCAACTGTCCTGCTCTACAGGTCTATTTCCGAGTGGATGAAAGACACCACTGGTCCAGCCTGTCCCTAAAAAAAGCGAATCCTCCTCCCTCTCTAAATATAGTCCAATTGCACTTATGTCTCTTCTTTCCAAGGCCATGGAAATCAATTTTCAGTTTAAGAAATATCTTGAAGAATGAAAGCTTCTTAATGACCGGCAGTATGGCTTTTGTAGGAATAGGCACACGGTGATCTGATGGTGTATCTTACCGAACAGTGGAACAAATCTTTACATGGTTTTGGAAAAAGTAAAGTAAGATTATTGCACTTGATGTCTCAAAGGCCTTTGATAGAGTTTGGTAACAAGCTCTCTTATCGAAAATACGTGCATTTGATATCGATGAATCTCTTTCGTTGGATTAGAAACTACCTTTCGAACGATCACTCCAAGTAGTATTGGACGGTTTCAAATCTGATATCCTCAAAATAAACACTGGTGTACCCCAGGGCTCCGTTTTGTCTCCGACACTCTTCTTTATGTTCATAAATGATCTTTTGTCTGAAACTTCTATTCCATTTAATTATTTCGCTGACGATAGTACCCTCAGCTTTTCATAATCGTTTTTAGAGTACAGAGATTCCTTTTTTAGCCGAACTACACGAATGTTGAATGCTTTACCCGGCCCAATGTTTCCAACTCATTGCAATGTATAGACATTCAAAACCAATCAGACTTTCATTAATGCTCGTGCTGTGTTTAATATTATAAGGGTATTCATAAAACAAGTTATCTTGTCTGCGTATTAACAACTGACCAGTTTTAAAAAAAAATGTTTTAATCGTTTTAACACGTTCTTGCAACGTTAGATGCTTCATAGTAAATCGTTATCGAGCACTCTCTACAATACTGTCAAATGCCAGCTGACACATTTCATTCACACAAAAATGGCAACCAGATAAAATCCATCTGGAAAAGAAAGCGCACGCTGTAAAATGAAACAATCTCTAGAAATTGTAGATAGAAATTGTAGATTATGCTCCCAGTAAACTTAAAATTTTAATTTAAACCTCAGATAATGTTGTTCCTCACAAAATCTTGTGCATCAAATCGAATGTGGAATGAAATCACATGTTGCATTTTATGTGGCAAAAACCACGGTGCTTATCTATTTGTTTTCCAAAGTCATAAACCCATTTACTATCAGCTAATTGCCTTAAATTGCTTTCAAAAAAGTTACAAAATCATCAACATAACAGGAAGCCGGAAAAAAAAAGTAAATAAAATCAGTTTTATTACAATTTTATTCTCCTTTTTCAGTTAATACGAAATAAAAAAAAAAACAAATAAAAGCACACGAAACGAGGTTTTATTCTTTCCTTACTTCCTCTCCCATGCAGCATTGGATACATCAACCCTCCTAAGTGTCATTATAAGGTGTAAACACGCCAGACGTATACTTATATGTAAGGATAGCAGTATAGGTGCTCCCCATGGCAATATTTATTTTATCACATTTTTTCTTTAGAGTAAAAATTGAGTTTTATTTCATAAAGTGAAAGTTATGCCATGGAAATATTTCCATCCGCAAAATGTCCTTTTTGCAAACATTTTTATACTACGACGACACATTCTCGTATTGCAATTTCAACATAAAAGGATACATATAGATACGAGTTTATTGTTAATATTTCACCCATTAACCGTTGCAACATTAACGTTTCGAGGTCAAGAGCAAACGAAACTTTGGTATGGAATTTCAGTTTATTTATTTATGATAACTCGAGTTGAAATCGAAAGGATACTTCCTGTCGTGCAAGGACTATCACAGTTTGGAGGTGCTTGCAACATTGATATAGGTTATCATATCTATATGATAATCATATAATTATCTCATGGATAAAAGGGATCAAGGGTGGTACACCAAAACTGAATATTTGATGTGGAACGTGCGATTATTAGGATAATTCAATGAACGACGGACTAACAAATCAATTATTTTAATATTGAATTGGATTTAAGTCAAATTAGACGAAATCATGATTTGAACATTTAAGTACCTATCCTTGACTTTTTTTTAACATATTTTATTTTCTTGTATGGTCCTGGTACTCGGGACTTCAATTTTAAAGTCGGAAAGAAGACATTTTGATCAAAGCTTTGGATCCACCCCAGAGGAAAAAGAGGAGAAGATCCTGTGCTAAAAATTGAGACTGATGTACGCACCAAGTCTCTCAGCTAAAAGAGATCCAGATTTTCGCATTCGAATCCAATTACATCTAAAAGAGAATAGGACCTAAGGTCAGGATTTCGAACCAAAGAATTGCCATATACCGCGTTTTCTTATACAGAGTACATTTGACGTGTATTGGTTACATTACAATTAATGTACCGAATACATTTTTATCACATTTCGCTCACTGAATACAGAGATTATGTACTCACTAAAAACATATTTTAAACTTGCCAGTCATTTAAATAGAAAAAAGTATTCATCACACCAAGATTTGTAATGCTTACAAGCAACGCCAACGTGTGTAAAGAATGTACTGGGAACACGTTTCACTTGATCAAAAAGTTTAGGCCACATCATCATGTAAGAACCTTTAAATTCAACTGATAAATAATTTGGGCTTGTATACTGTGTCAAGAAACGACCCAGCTTAGGGTTCCTTTACATACCTGGCGGGATCGGATCCGATTTCAACTAGTTATTTCTTGAATAAAATTTGAGTGAATGGAAGTTGTAATCAGTGGCGTAGATAGGGGGGGATCAGGGGGATATATCCCCCCCCATTGGGATCGATAATTGTTCAACATAACCAGTCATGAACCAAATAAGTTAAAGAAACGCACTCTGAATTTTTTTTTACGTCTCACCAATTGGTAAAATAGGTAAACGTGCAAGAAAAAGCGCTTCCATCCAGCTATATATATATATTTTATTAAAGATATTAGCTACACTGCCGGTTTCAACGTCAACTCCCGAAAGAACTTTCTCCAGTCAGTAAAGAGAATAAAAACAATACAAAGAAGCATGACCAACGAAGTGAGATTATTAAAAATATGTCTATTTTAATGACAGTGTGATAAGCTTTGGATGTTTACTTATTTGCAGGATCGTTTGACTGGTTTGGCTTCTCTAGCTATTCATCACGAAATACCTATACTAGCAGACGAGATTATAAGTGTTTTATCTAAAAAAGAACAGAAAACTGGATTTTATTTTGTGATTTATTTTTTAAATTAATATTATTTTACTTACAGCAGTGCATTACATAAGTATAACCTGTAAAAATGCGTTTTGTAGAAGATTAAAATGGGAATGACACCCTACTATTTTTTATTGAATGGCATCACTAATTAAGTAAATTGAGAAGAAAAAAAGTTCCGTTGGTTCTGGTGGTTAAAAATTAAAACAGATTTTTTTTGTATTGCAAAAGTATAACCGCTTTTTTTATTTTGATCTGTTTTTTTTTTATTTTAAGTACATTGTTTCGGCTAAATTAGTAAAGGACATTGCTGCACCTATTTTCGACCAATCTAAAAATTGTTTTTGACATACTGTTGACAAGGTTATTTAATATGGAATCGTCTATACAGTTCCATTCCTCCACAATCGCCTCTCGCAGCTCAGCAACACTGTATAATTGCCTATTATAGGCATACATTTTGCGGGTCAAAATTCCCCAAAGATTTTCAATAGGGTTACAATCTGGAGAACGTGCCGGGAACATCATAAAATGTATGTTATTCGAGTCGTACCATCCCAAACTTTGACGACTAACGTGAATTGGGGCATTATCATGCTGGAAGACATGCCGAACTCGACGAAATCGTCTTAAATAGGGTACCAAATTATCCTGAAGCACTTGGGTGTAAGCTGAACTGTTCATCTTTGCAGAGGTGAAGGCAAGTTCAATCTTACCACGGTCGCAGAAGGCCCCCCAAACCTTACAACTGCCACCGTTAAAGTTCCTCTTGAAAACAAACTTTTTTCCTTTTTCAGAACGTGCCAATATCCGTTAAAACCACCTGACCCATCAAGATTAGACTTTTTTTCGCCACTGAATATAATCTAAAATAATCTAAAAAAAAAAAACATTCATTGAATTATGCCATTTGGAATAACAAGAGTTAAGTGTAAATTAATGGAATGTTACTTATGGTTTTCCAATTCCGTTTCATGTTTTGCTGGGCAAAATCTTACTTTTTTTTTGTAGACTGTTGTCAAATTTGGAGCTGGCATCATTTTGCACCGAACAATCACTTTACTGCTTTTTAAGGCACGAAAAACCGTTGAAACCGAAATTCCTAAGCCCAATTCGTCACGAACGTCTGGCAAAGAATGCGCCGAATTGGATGCAGCATTCATTAAACGCCTCTTATCTCGACGTGTCAGCTTCTGCAGATGCCCGGGTCTTATTTTCGTCTCATAAGATTCTGGATCTTGTAAGAAATTTCGGACGACACGATCGGATCTTTAAATTTTCCTACCAATAGCCCTTAAGCTTAGGCCAGTTAACCGAAAAGCTTGAATTTTGACTTTTTCCGTATCGCTTAAATGTTTACCACGCGGCATTGTTTCTTATCATTTCGAAGCACATAACTGAATGAAGCTTCAGAGAGATGTGCATTGTGCGGTTATACTTTTGCAATATATAAAAATCTGTTTTTAATTTTTAAACACCAGAAGAGAAAATAACGGAACGTTTTTTCTTCTCAATTTATTTGATTAGTGATGACATTCAATAAAAAAATAGTAAAGTGTCATTCCCACTTTTAATTTTCTACAAAACGCATTTTTACAGGTGCGGTTATACTTATGCAAGGCACTTTATATCAATATTTGTTCTAGTTCATATTCAAATTAATGCGTATAATATATTATCTTTAAAAAATATAATTTTTTTATGGCATACATAATGAATTCAATGAAGTCTTGTTATTTGTTTTTTTTTTTTTTAATTATTAACAGCCCTATTAATAAGCACAAAATACAGGCGAAACAACTTTAACAACGTATTTTAACTTATAATTCTTAATAATAAATGTGTGTTAGTCTTAAATGACGTTTGACAATGAGAGGATAATTTATCTCACCGATTTTGTTGATTAACGAGCGGATATCTTCAACTTGCTCGTCGAATTTGACAGAAATATTTTATTTAATAATACAAATTCCACTAAATATCCAAGTAATGCCTGCCATACATTATTGTGTTAACTAACCTTGTCGCCAGAACTCCAATTTTCAGTCATTTTTTTTTCTTTTCTCGCATATTTATTTTTTTAACAAATTAATTTGAACTTTCACACAAAAATTAAATAACCGTTTAGAATTTGTTTGACAATAAAAATTATTTTGTATGTCTGAGATGACATACCGGCTTTCAATAATGAAAAAGGTACTCGAATATTTAGTAGAATTGAAGGAAGTGCTGCCAATTTTTCCTTGTTATTCAGTGAATAGATAAAATAAAGAAACGATAGTTTTATTAATATTTTAATTTATCAAAGAAATAATTTCATTATCCGTGTGTTGGAAAAAACGTGTGTTAACAAGCAAATTGTGTGTTTTTATTAATACGGCTGTAAGACTTTAAAAAATATGAGCGAACTAGATCTATCCCCCCCCATAGCGAAAAGCTATCTACGCCACTGGTTGTAATATCCATGTATACTCATCAAGAAAACCGGCATTTATTTATGTAATGAGTTCATAAGATTCTTAAAATCACTGCTAATAGATTTATGTAGTCAGTACAGGTTTCAGCATATTATTAATATTTTCTTAAGTAATGTCAACAGGAATAAATGCGACTTGTACACATTTTTATGTACTGAACGACTGGATCGGACAAACTTCCTCTTAAGGGTTCTTAAACTTAGAATTTTAAAACGTATGACACAAAATTTTAGTTGAATTAGTACGATGTTAAAGCTGTTTTAGTATAAAACTAGGTTAAAACAACGATTTTTCAAATTTTAATCGAATGTACATAGCATCATACTTTCTCTACCCTTTTATTAAAGTTAAAATCATCGAAAACCTATTTTATTTTTTAGTATCGCGCTAAATTCATAAGAATCTTTGACATTTCCAAACATCAAAACAGGTCTGTTTACTTATTTTTTTTTATGGACTGCCATTATTTAAGGTGTGTTCAGAAGCAATTAAAAAAATAATTAATCTTAGCACGATACAAATCAGAAAATGTTTAAAATTAAGAGTTAGTAATCTACTTAAAATTCAGCAAATTGTTAAGTACTCGTAGTATCATGCTAATACCTTAATACTAAGCTGTTTAAAATCTTACTCCTATGTTCTTAGAGACAAAAATGTTTAGTTTTTATTATTGTCAAATTAAAAATTGAATCTCCAAAAAAAAAATGTATCAGTTTCTTAAATATCGAATATTTAAAAATATGGATTTTATTGAAGAACCCTAAAAAAATTAGTTTTTAAGCTTTGATTATATGCAATTTTCTTTAAAACTTTTTAGAACGTTCTGCATAAAAAGGTTCATTGTTCTACGACTGGGTTCGCAAGAACTTCCTCCTCTGAAATAGACTTACAATTTTAAAAACAATGTTGTTAGAGTAAACTATTCATAAGCATAAAATTAATTTTTTAAACTCTTTTAGTAGTGAGAAATAAAAAAAGGAGCGGTTTTCTTAAACAAAATGTGCTTTTATACACAAAAATTTTAAATTATTTTTGATAAAATATTTTGGTATGTCACCTTTAAGTCTTTATTTTGTCTTATTAAGTCTTTTATTTTATAAATTATAATTGTACGAATAAAAACTCAATTTTGAAAGAAAATATTGATGCGTTTTAGAGCTATCGAATTTTCAAAAAAAAATATTTTTTAAAGTTTTTTTTTAAATTTCTTAGAAGCTTTTCTATAAAAACTTTGATTAAAATCCGTAATGCCGATAATGAAGAATTCAAAATTCGCAAAAATGGTTCTATGGTAGGTACAGTCAGTAATATCTTAATCTAATAATAATTATAATCAAAAGTTTTTTTACTGAATTAAAGATCGTTAAAATGAATCGAAAAAAAAATTTATCAAATTCAGGGCGCGGCTTTTGAGAAAAATACAATTTTCAAAAACCATTTCTTAACATTTATTTGTATGGTGGGTACCGCAAAACTTAGTTTTCTCAAATCTCGTAGATTGAAATAAAAAAAACTTCTAATTGTCAAATCAAACTTTTGAAAAAATAAAAAAAAAGTAAAAAACGTGGGGTTAAAATTTTAAAATGATATCTACCAAGTATTAAGCAAATCAGCCTATTCGTCTTCGCAATCATCGTAAAGTGAACTTCGATCAAAATCTTGAGTTCGATTTTTTAACGAATGCTTTTATGTCGCAAGTAAAAAAAAGCATGCATCGAAACCAAAAAAAAAAAATTGAGATAAATACGGTTTACGATAAAATAATAAATACGGTTTACGATAAAATAAGATTTTTTTTTGTTCGTTTTTAATGTATTTAAATTTATACATAAAAATATGTTGCTTTGGATTTTTAAAAAAATGTTCAAATTTTTGTACATAAAAAACTTAATTTTGTTAAACTTAACAGTTAAATGTTTTTTTTTAATGCAATCTACATGATGGAAAAAAATTTAATCTAAAAATAACGGTATTATTATATTCTCGAAAACAGGAACTAGAATTTTGTTAAAATTTTTGTATTTCGATTAATTTATAATTTTCAATAAGCAAGCATTTAAAATTAAGCCGTTACTGACTGTTTCTTATTATCGGCAGATTTTAATGATTTTTTTTTATAGAGAACCTTCTAAGAAGTTTGAAAAGCTTGGATTTCAAAACTTAAAAAAAAAATAGTTTTTTGAAATTTTGAAAAAAAAAACAATTATTTTTTTTTTTGAAAACTCGATATCTCAAAAATGGGTCAGCATTTTTTGTTTTTGAAATACGATTTTTATTCGAGCCGTAATATAAATTTAAAGTTATCGTTAAAAAATTGTTTCTTAAAATTTGTTTAAAGATGTTGTATTATATACTTAAGAATAATAGCATGGCAAATTTTGCCGTCTACCTGAAAGATGTTGTAACGTCCATCTAGTGGATTCTTTTTAATTCAAAGGTTATTTTGACACTGACATCTCTTTCCAGCTCGAAATCCAGACAGAAAGTCAGTAACATACCTCCGCGGAACGTAATAAGTCGATTTACGCTTGAAACGCGTTCGGAAATATTTAAAACTTATGTCCAAAGTGAGTGCTGTGGAGTCCTAACAGTGCGTTTTTGAAAAGAAATTGTAGCCGAAATGAAGCACGCATCGCGTCTGCTGTAAGCAAGTCTGTGCAAAAAGTTCGTGAGACTGGTATGCTAGTAGACAACACTCATGTACTTGAACAGATAGACACACAGACAAAAGTGCGAGAACCACTTATTTCATCTTTCTTATCATGTCGAGTCTGATCAAAGAATTCGATTTTTTTTACAAATGCTAACTACAGCTGCGATAAAAAAAATCGTCTAAAAGTTATCATCTGATGCTAGTATTTACATAAATGCCAAAACAAGTCTATTCCTATTAAGCTGAAGAATCTATAAAAGAGGGGTCTTATATCTTCTTGGACGGAGCCTCTAGACCTATAAGAACCAGTTCCAGCACAAGGCTATAAAAATGCTTAAGGTTAGAGACATAGGTCTTCAAATAAGGTGGTGATTTTTTGTAAGAGTCATCATCAACCAACTATGGGGGGATGAAAGCATGTGCCATGGCTGGATTAGCAGCTATATATGCCCTTTCTAAAGGGTGGTCCCACCATAATGCACCATGTTAATTGTGAGTCACAACTTAACGTCAAGTTTTTTGTCCAACTTAATTTGACATTTCTTTGTTTCAGTGTTTGACAAATTTATCCATGGAGAGGTAAACAATTGAGCAGCGCGTTAAGGTTAAGATTATTGAAGCCTTTTACGAAAATGGGCGTCAAATCAAAATGCATTTTGTGCACTTTGTGATTATTTTGGTCAGCCATAATCGACCAAATGTGTCCACAATCGATAGAATTGTGAACAAATTTCAGCAAACCGGGTCTGTAGAAAATCTGAAAACACCTGTGCGCGTGATTAGTTCTACAAAACATTGGTGTTGTTCCGCGATAGTGTGGCAGAAGAACCGTCAAGCTCGACTCGTCGTCGTGTCCAACAATTGAACATCTCACGAACATCACTGATATGAATTTTGAATAAAGATTCAATTGACTCAAGAGCTGAAGCCTACTGACCATTTCAAGCGTCGCGTCGTCAATACGCCGAATGGTTGGTTGAACAGACAGAAGTGAATGGTGACTTAACAAAGAAAATCATCTTCAGCGACGAGGCACACTTTCACCTCAGTGGATTCGTTAAGAAGCAGAATTGGCGCATTTGGGCAAATGAGAATCCACGAGTGATTGTTGAAAAGCCGGTGTATCCACAAAGAGTGACTGTTTGCTGGCGGCGTCATCGGGCCGAACTTCGTCGAAAATGAGGTCGGCCAAGCAGTTACTGTGAATAGTGTTCGCTATCGCGAGATGATAACGGACTTCTTGTGGCCAGAAATTGAGGATATGGATCTTAGAAAATTAGCAAGCTGTATTGTCTGTTGTTATTAGCAAGCTGTATTGTCTGTTGTTATTGTGCTTTAAGAAAATGTTTACTTTTCTTGCTACTTCTTGCTAACCTTCAAAATATTTGACTTTTTGTAGGGCAAGGTCAAACCAAAAAAAAATCAAAAAATGGATTTCTTTTGACAAAAAAAGATGTTTTTGAATTTATATTGAATGATTTAAAAATTAAAGGTTGTCCAGTTACAACTAAGAACGATTTTGGTCGAATAAGTATGCCTTCTTTTCAAAAATCTTGAACGTAGGTGGAAGGCTTCTACACGAAACGGCGATCATTTTGCGAGACGCCACGGAGTCTGGTTGAGAACTTCTTTTATTTTTCCAAATATTATTCTTAATTTTCTGGAGAATTCATCATCTTGTAAATAAATTGTTCAAAAGGAGATTGGGTCTCATTGTTGAAAAGCGTAAGTTGGGATTTGGGTCAACAAATTATGCAATCACGGCAAGAAGTTTTTTTCAGAATTCGAAAATAACTGCAGAAATAATAAGACTTGATGAAGAACTCTATTATATTTATTATATTTATTTGGATATTTATATTTATTTATTTGGTTATTCTATCCAATTTCATCTTTTGAAATACCTGTAAGACAACTGTCTGAAGAAGAACTAGAGGCAAGTCACAAAGAATTACGGAAAAATCACCTCTCTCAAACAAGAAAATCATCCCGGATTAATACAAATGAAGACGTCTTGACAACATTACTTTTAAAGTCTGATCCTTTTATTTCGAATTTCAGACAGATTTAAGACCTTTAAAAGCTGACCAACGCAATGTCAGGCCATATATCAAAATCTTTCTTCGTAATTGTTTATTTTTCAATTTTTCCTTTTGTTATTACTTTTTTTATGAATAACTATTTTTGTCAACAATAAAAATATTCATTCGATT
Source organism: Philhelius festivus (assembly GCA_963931855.1). Taxonomy (NCBI): domain Eukaryota; kingdom Metazoa; phylum Arthropoda; class Insecta; order Diptera; family Syrphidae; genus Philhelius; species Philhelius festivus. The sequence continues at coordinate 149,178,277 of OZ007555.1, read as the reverse complement.
TTGCAAAATCTTTAATGCCGATATCGTGGTTTTTGTGCTTTGGTAACATGTATACATTCCTTTAAACCTTTAAAATATTACAACTTGTGTATACTTTTCTACCTAATAATAATAAAATTGTGGCCGTGGGTGGATTTCGGTTCAAATTAATTTTTTTATCACACACATCAATTCTGGACACTTTTTTTTCAATATCGTACGAGAAGTTTAAAAAAAAATAATTTAATAGAAAAAGTGGGCGTGGCAGTGGGCGTACTTCACGCTTTTCTTAATTTATAATTTCTTAACTGGCAAGGGGCGTGAAAATTCCTCAAATTGAGTAAAACCCCTTATTTATTGCATTTACCAAACAATTTTTGTGCACAGTTACCTTAATTTTGAAAAACAGATTTTTGTCCACTACCACCATACAATCGATGCACTGTGCGTCGTCGTGGCGATGTCAATAGGCCACCACGATCATGTGATTTGACACCGTTGGACTTCTTTCTTTGGGGATATTTAAAAGAAAAAGTGTACGTCAATAAGCCAAGAACAGTTCAAGAGCTTAAGGATAAGATAATTTGGCACATTAACGACATTGAACCTCAATTATGTCTCAGAGTCATTGAAAATATGGAACATCGGATAGAGGTATGCAACCGAAGCCGTGGCGAGCATTTGACCGATATTTTGTTTCACACATAATTGTCATAGATCCTTCTATCTTAAAAAGAATATTAAGATAATTCTCTGAAAACTTTTTGTTTTTTTTACAATTAACATCGTGCGTTTTCATTGGACCACCCGTTATAAGAAAGGCGATCCCTTGTTTAGGAAGAACTAGTGAAGCATATGTCTACTTAACCTCGCAAATAAATAGTATCCTAAAGTACTGCGTGAGCATCTGTGTGAGCGCTAATTAGCTACTACTGGCTTCGGTTCACACATATTGACCATTTATGGAAAATATCAACAAATTTCAAGTCTAGATTCACTTCCTCTTCATGAATTTCAAAGTAGCACTTATTGCAGTGGCGTAGATAGCTTTTCGCTATGGGGGGGGATAGATCTTGTTCGCTCATTTTTTTTTAAGTTTTAATACTTAAAAAAAAAAAAAGCAAATAAGACTTCATTGAATTCATTATGTATGCCATACAAAAATTATTTCTTAAAGATAATATATTATACGCGTTTATTTAAATATGAACTAGAATAAATATTGATATACAGTGCCTTGCATAAGTATAACCGCACCTGTAAAAATGCGTTTTGTAGAAAATTAAAATGGGAATGACACTTTACTATTTTTTTTATTGAATGGCATCACTAATCAAGTAAATTGAGAAGAAAAAAAGTTCCGTTATTTTCTCTTCTGGTGTTTAAAAATTAAAAACAGATTTTTATATATTGCAAAAGTATAACCGCACAATGCAAACCTTTCTAAAGCTTCATTTAGTTATGTGCTTCGAAATGACAAGAAACAATGCCGCGTGGTAAACATTTAAGCGATACGGAAAAAGTCAAAATTCAAGCTTTTCGGTTAACTGGCCTAAGCTTAAGGGCTATTGGTAGGAAAATTTAAAGATCCGATCGTGTCGTCCGAAATTTCTTTCAAGATCCATATACAGATCCATATGAGACCAAAATAAGACCCGGGCATCTGCAGAAGCTGCCACGTCGAGATAAGAGGCGTTTAATAAATTCTGCATCCAATTCGGCGCATTCTTTGCCAGACGTGGCGAATTGGGCTTAGGAATTTCGGTTTCAACGGTTTTTCGTGCCTTTAAAAGCAGTAAAGTGATTGTTCTGTGCAAAATGATGCCAGCTCCATATTTAACAACAGTCTACAAAAAAAGTAAGAATTTGCCCAGCAAAACATGAAACGGAATTGGAAAACCATTGGAAAAACATTCCATTAATTTACACTTAATTCTTGTTATTCCAAATGGCATAATCTAATGAATGGTTTTTTTTTAGATTATTTTCAGTGGCGAAAAAAAGTTTAATCTTGATGGGTCAGGTGGTTTTAATGGATATTGGCACGATCTGAGAAAGGAAAAAAGTTTTTTTTTCAAGAGGAACTTTGGCGGTGGCAGTTGTAAGGTTTGGGGGGCCTTCTGCGACCGTGGTAAGATTGAACTTGCCTTCACCTCTGCAAAGATGAACAGTTCAGCTTGCACCCAGGTGCTTCTGCATAATTTGGTGCCCTACTTAAGACGATTTCGTCGAGTTCGGCATGTCTTCCAGCATGATAATGCCCCAATTCACGTTAGTCGTCAAAGTTTGGGATGGTACGAATCGAATAACATACATTTTATGGTGTTCCCGGCACGTTCTATAGATTGTAACCCTATTGAAAATCTTTGGGGAATTTTGACCCGCAAAATTTATGCCCATAATAGGCAATTATACAGTGTTGCTGAGCTGCGAGAGGCGATTGTGGAAGAATGGAACTGTATATACGATTCCATATTAAATAACCTTGTCAAAAGTATGTCGAAAATAATTTTTAGATTGGTCGAAAATAGGGGCATCAATGTCCTTTACTAATTTAGCCGAAAATATTTACTTAAAATAAAAAAAAAAAAACAGATAAAAATAAAACAGCGGTTATACTTTTGCAATACAAAAAAATCTGTTTTAATTTTGAACCACCAGAAGAGAAACTAACGGAACTTTTTTTCTTCTCAATTTACTTGATTAGTGATGCCATTCAATAAAAATAGTAGTGTCATTCCCATTTTAATTTTCTACAAAACGCATTTTTACAGGTGCGATTATACTTATGCAAGGCACTAAATCAGCAAAATAAAATCCAGTTTTCTGTTCTTTTTAGATAAAACACTTATAACCTCGTCTGCTTTTATCAAAGGGCACGGTAGTGCCCAGCCAAGTTCTGGCACTACACCCTTTTTACAGGAACAAACTCAGGCGACTTTTGACCCCTCCCTATCTTCAGTACCAATGAAGTCAGAAACTTGAAATTCCGAATATTTGCTAATCTAGTCAAGCACAGGCGCCTCAACAAATTTCAGTTTTCTATTATAAGCCGTTCCTGAGATATAAGATCTCAAAAATCACATAAACCGTAACTGACTGACTCACTGACTGACAGATCATCAAAAGTATGGAGCACTTCCCGACATCGTAGAATCTTGTAATTTTGCAAAATGGTAGGTCTTGTCATGCAAGTAGAGGAAAAATCGAAAATTTGAGGTTTTCCATTCAGGGGGCGTGGTATCCGCCCACTTTCTCTGAATTGGTGTTGGTTAAATGGAGCACTTCCGACTGCTGTAAAACGATGAAATTTGGTAAAGTGGTAGGACTTAAATTGCATACAAAGAAAAAAAAATTATTTGAAGTTTTCCATTCAGGGGCGTGGTATCCGCCCACTTCCCCACAACTGATGTGAATTATACATGGCGCATTTCCGGTTGCAGTAGAACAATGAAATTTGGTAGAACGGTAGGGCTCAAATTGCATATAAAGGACCAAACATAAAAATTGGGGTTTTTCATTCAGGGGCGTGGTATCCACCCACTTTCTGAGAAAATGTTTAATTTATATGAGCACTTCCGATTGCCGTAATTAAGGTAGGTATGTTAGTGTTAGGTATCTTGCCAGGACAAGAAGAAATAATTGAAGCGCAAATGAAAACAACCAATAACAAAAAGAAAATATACCAAAAGAAATAGGAAGCTTTAAACTAAGTTGAGTACACCCTTCTATCTTTCCATATCTTTCGAGATTTTGACGTGGCAAAATATTAAAATCTTTGCAAAAAGGAGTGAGATCAGACCAAAAACATAAATGATAAAAAAAGAAAGTTCTTCTATACAAAAACCTTTGTGTAACAAGTCAGCCGTGAAAAGTAATGAGATCTAAAAGTGCGCCAAGTTCTTCAAGTTTTTTTTATGTCCCAATTCGAAAGGTTTTAAAAACTTGACAAGTGAACCCATCAAATTTTAGTCAGTAATCATTAAATAATAAAATTTCTCTATTACATTGTAGCTGTTTCAATATTATTCTACTTTAAATATTCGGTATTAAACATTCATGAAGTAAGAACTTGGCGCACTTTTAGATCTTAGTACTTTTCAAGGCTGACTTGTTACACAAAGATTTTGTATAGAAGAACTTGGCTCTTTTTTAACATTTATGTTTTTGGTCTGATAGGTATTTCGCGATGAATAGCTAGAGCGGCCAAACCATTCAAACGATCCTGCAAATAAGTAAACATCCAAAGCTTCTCACACTGTTATTAAAATAGACATATAGACAATAGAAACCGGCAGTGTAGCTAATATCTTTAATAAAATATATATAGCTAGATGGAAGCGCTTTTTCTTGCACGTTTACCTATTATCAATTGGTGAGAGACGTAAAAAAAATTTCAGAGTGCGTTTTTTTAACTAATTTGGTTCATGACTGGTTATGTTGAACAATTATCGATCCCAATGGGGGGGGGGATATATCCCCCTGATCCCCCCCCCTATCTACGCCACTGACTTATTGACTAAGTTCTGGATCCGGGAAAAACTGATCTAGCGGTATCGCGCGATATCAACACACAAATAGTTCACCGACTGGGATAACACGTGTTTTTTGACAACATCGAAATAGTTAGCCCGTTATTTATCCAGGAGTAAATATTAACTCAAAGAACCACAAATTGGATTGGATTAGGAATGTAGTCTAGAAAGTCAAAACATAAACTTTATTCGCTCATGAAGAAATTAAACAAAAATGCTCCAGTCTTAAGTCTTTGAATCCTATTATTAAGGTTTGAAGCGAAGACCGGAAATCCGAAGAAGAAACACCGGAACTCTGGCAAAAACCAAGCTATCGCAAATAGTGTAGAGCCCTTGGCCTAGAAGACTAGAAGCTGCGTGGTTGTGATTGAAACGGCAGCGTGTTCAGCAATGAAAATGAATACAAGAATGCCGACACTTTGGTAGATCCTACAAAGAAGTCTTTGAAGATGGTTATAAAGTTAATCTTTATTTTGTGAACTAAGTCGAACAATATCAATCGTAGACAAGAAATTGTCAAAAGGAAAGTTATAGAGAATGAAATTTTGAATAACTCGCGGCCAACGCCATGAAAAAATCCCTTTTATTTTGGATATATCCTTATCTGCTTCCATAACCTTGCATATATCTCCCAGGCCACAATACAAAAATCCGTTTTGAAAGTGGAGTGCCGTTTGATTTTGGGATGGGTTAAATTTAACCTTATTGTTCTAACACACAAAAACCGACCTATCCCATGTTACCACATACATAGAACGCAGTAGATACTTTTGGAGGGTTTTTGAATTGCCCACAAATGGCAGAACCCCTGAAAAATCCTTATTTTTTTAGGTGGCAGTGGTAGGGAATCTACCCCAGCCTTCTGGCTTTCCATTGAAACTTATTCCTCACACCTTGCAGAGAGTTTAATGTATAGGCGTCCCAAATAAAATGGCTGAGCATCCAATTATATATTGAAGAAGCTTTAAGGTAGAGTTGGTTTTTGAAAATATAGCGTGGTGTCAGCTTTGATTAAAATAATTCTTTTGATTTTTAAACTAACTTCAAGCTTAGATACTGAGCCTATAAGCGGGATTGTAACATAACCGTTTGTTCTATCCGTACTACTATAAAACTTTTTCTTAATTCTGTAAATATTGAAACAGTGTAAAGCTAGGAGAATCTAACATAATTAAAAAAAATTCTAACTTTAGAATGAGAGTATTCGAAAGGAAACTACCCGTTGAGAAGGGTTCCTCTCTGGTTTCAACGTTAAGGAAAGTAGGTAGGTATTTGTTTCCATTTGATTTTTATCAAAACACCACAGAACATGTTTCCGTTTGTAATATGGTAAAATGCGGAACTGCTTTAGGTCTTCTCAGAAAATTCCGCACTGTTGGTTGTAGCTACATTATCAAGTTATAGCCTGTATTTGCGCTGCAAAATGTGTTTTAATATATGACGAAGCTGGAGATATGATGCGGTGGTCATCGGAACGCTTCGATAGAGGGGCTTTCCTCCAGATGATGCATTCTCTATGTGCGTATATTCTATTGAAGAATACACCATCCCAATCATAATGTTTGCTCTATTCATGGACTTCGGATTCTTGCCTATACAACACGAAACCCAAGGGGCAGTTATAGCAAAGGAACCCGGAATAGGAAAGGCTGTACCTTATTAAACAAAAACCATTTAACTCCCCGACGCTCGCTGAACACACGGACAAAACACTATTTGCACAGAATGCCGCATCGCATCATCCCCGACCAGAGCCATTCACATCCAGAGTATCAGCATCGGTATCTGCACTCATCCCGAACGCAGGACCAGTTTCTATGCATTAGATATCGCTGTGTAGCGGTAACTTGCCGTTTCTCATCCTCGTTGGCATAAGAAAGCTTTTGTATTTCGATGCGTCTTATTCACCATTCCGCTAACTAGTTCACCTGATCCGATGGTCACGTCTTCCATGAAAGGTGTCTGTCCTGTCTCTATGTGCCGCAACAAGGAGAAACTCGAATCGGGATCAGTTCTCTTCTCCCGCATGGTGTTCCTGAATAATCAACGTGGATACTGATGCTGCTCGGCCACGAGGTAGGTATACTGGACAACGACAATGATGAGGACCAAGCAAGCAAGCAAGCACTTTAAGTATAGAAATCTATATGTAGGTGACGATGTAGAGCGACTTCCTTATGTCCATCCTGGCTCTTGGATAAACATATATAAAACAAGGAGTAGCCGCATGTATTTATACTATCGTCATCGCCGCCACCGTCGTCGTAGTCGTCCAGGATTTGTGCTGCATTTTGTGTCCCTGTCCCAGAACAGGGTACACTCCGTAATCGTACATCTCTATTCTGGACATTAGTCGGCATAGCATACCCCTTCTCTGGGTGGTTTTGCGAAAAGGAAAACTCCTCGTTTGCACAAAGGTTATTCTCCAGGAAGGCTCCTCGGATGAGAGTCTAATGTGCAGTTCATCAGTATACATTTGAAGGAGGGGGTTGATGGTGGTAATGGTGGTGATTGTTGCAGATATTCTGATGGCGCTCTTGGATTCTGAAGAAGATGCGACGGAAGTGAACAATGACGGCGATGGCGATGACGATGTAGAAAAGCAATTCTGCTGGTAGCTGTGAGTGATTTTGCAGTAGCCGCACACTCATACAATCACATATAAACCAGTTGTTTCTAAAGGAACACTGTTCGGTCAAGATGACGATGACCATCGTAGTCTATGCTTTATTTGGCGATGCCAATCTCAATTTTGTTCTGTGGTATATGTATCTCTATACTTGTATACGTATAGAGATGTATAAAATACTAACGAAACGTTTGAGAAGCTGCCACCTGAAGTTCACTGATAATGTGGTTTTTGTACAAATAAAGATATTGCTAGGAACATAGAACATTGAACTTTGGTGGTCTTTTGAGATCCTCTATGCTTTTTTCGTGTATGCCTCGAAACTTTCAAAAAATAATAGTAAAATTGCATTAATTCTTTCTATGCTAATGTTATAACTGCATTTAGTAATAAAGGGTTTTTCAATTAAGATTTCTAAATTTTGACAGGTGATTGCGGCCATATTATTGAAGCTACAACTGTTCATTAAGTCTGTTTACCAAAATAACACGGAGAGCTATAACGTTCATCAACATTTGTGAACATTATCAAACTTTATTCATGAAAATTGGTCTTCGGTCCGAGTAACATTTCGTGGGCTTCGAGGACTTCTTCTATGAATTGATTCGTCAAGATTCGGGACAATCACAATCCACAGAAGATCCACAAAATTGCAAGCGTACGAACGGTCTTGGTTAGGCCATCACCGTAAACGGCGAGTGATAACCATTTTATTCACCCTCTTCCTTAACATTCCATTGGCAGCCAGCTTCCTTAAGCCCATAAATACCTTTTTTTAGTGAAAAAATTCACTTCCCTTCCGGATGTCGCATGAGTATTTGTCATCTCAAACACATCACATCACATATTATGATTTTTGTATTGCTGAATTAATAAAAAAGGTAAAACAAAATATCACATCACCTTGAAGAAAAGCCCTGATCCCGTCTATACGATCAATATCACAATTCTGCTTTGCAATAACTGCTTACCAGTTATTGCGAACCGCTCAATACAAGTTGTTTTGGATGGTTTTCATAAGACAAATGCTGGTGTGCCCCAGGGCTCCGTTTCGTCTTCGACTCTCTTTCTCTTATTCATCAACGATTTTTTTTTTCAAACTTCCAATGCATTAAATTGTTTTGCTGACGACAGAATTCTCAGCTTCTCGTTTTTCAAAAGCATGTCATTGTTCTTCAATGTGAATTGATAACCCAAGTAACATTTTTCATCTCATAGGATGCTCCAAGAGTTCAACTAGATTAGTTAAGAGGAGCTACAAGTAATCTTAAAGAATACTACGAGATTCTTTTAAAACTGTTAAAAGCCTTAAATGGCCTAGTTATGAGAGGCTCTTCCTACTCATAGTAGCAAAAGAAGTTTCTTTATGGGATGACAGATGCACGTTTATATTAAAATGGCACTTCTAAGGCTCTAATAGAGATCGGCAAAATCCTATTATGAGAAAGCGTCTCTTCCAATAAGAGGTGATAAAAAGAGAACAGAATCAAAGGGCACGGTAGTGCCCAGCCAAGTTCTGGCACTACACCCTTTTTTACAGGAACAAACTCAGGCGATTTTTGACCCCTCCCTATCTTCAGTACCAATCAAGTCAGAAGCTTGAAATTCCGAATATTTGGTAAGCTAGTCAGGCACATGCGCCTGACCAAATTTCAATTTTCTAGCATAAGCGGTTCCTGAGATATAAGGCCTCAAAAATCACAAAAACCGTAACTGACTGACTGACTGACTGACAGATCATCAAAATTATGGAGCACTTCCCGACATCGTAGAATCTTGTAATTTTGCACAACGGTAGGTCTTGTCATGTAAGCAGAGGAAAAAATCGAAAAATTGAAATTTTCCATTCAGGGGGCGTGGTATCCGCCCACTTTCTCCGAATTGGTGTTGGTTGAATGGAGCACTTCCAACTACTGTAAAACGATGAAATTTGGTAAAGTGGTAGGGCTCAAATTGCGTTCGAAGAAAAAAATATAAAATTAGCGGTTTTTTATTCAGGGGCGTGGTAGCCGCCCACTTCCTCAGAACTGATGTAAATCATATATGGCGCACTTCCAATTGCAGTAGAACAATGAAATTTGGTAGAACGGTAGGGCTCAAGTCGCATATAAAGGACCAACAATAAAAATTGAGGTTTTCCATTCAGGGGGCGTGGTATGTTTAATTTATATGGAGCACTTCCGATTGCTGTAATTAAGGTAGGTATGTTAGTGTTATGTATCTTGCCAGGATAAGAAGAAATAATTGAAGCGCAAATTAAAACAACCAATAACAAAAAGAAAATATACCAAAAGAAATAGGAAGGCTATAAACTAAGTTGATTTTAGTAGGAAGAGTCCACCCTTCTATCTTTCCTTATCTTTCGAGATTTTGACATGGCAAAATATTTAAATCTTTGCAAAAAGGAGTGAGATCAGACCAAAAACATAAATGTTAAAAAAAGAGCCAAGTTCTTCTACACAAAAACCTTTGTGTAACAAGTCAGCCGTGAAAAGTACTGAGATCTAAAAGTACGCCAAGTTCTTACTTCATGAAGGATTAATAGCGAATATTTAAAGTAGAATAATATTGAAACAGCTACAATGTAATAGAGAAATTTTTTTATTTAATGATTACTGAGTAAAATTTGATGGGCTTACTTGGCAAGTTTTTTTTTTATGCCCAATTCAAACGGTTTTAAAAACTTGACCAGTAAGCCTATCAAATTTTACTCAGTAATCATTAAATAATAAAATTTCTCTATTACATTGTAGCTGTTTCAATATTATTCTACTTTAAATATTCGGTATTAAATCTTCATGAAGTAAGAACTTGGCGCACTTTTAGATATCATTACTTTTCACGGCTGACCTGTTACACAAACGTTTTTGTATAGAAGAACTTGGCTCTTTTTTTAACATTTATGTTTTTGGTCTGATCTACTTTCTCTAAGCGAAATGAGGACTCGAGTGCCTATCGAGACCGAGAAGCGAATATTGAACGAAAAGACAGAAAAGAAAACACACAAAATCGAGAACTCGAGAAGTTCGTTATTTGCATATCTCGTGTGTACGTATTCAATGACTGAGTTTATATTTATATTAATTTTTGCACTCGATGCATCGTTGAGGGTTGAATATGGAATTGTAGAGGAAAGACGGGAAGCGAGAACCATTATGTTATGATTTTCTTGTTTTGTTTTTGCTTTTTTAACTTCCCATAGGGAGTTATTGTAATCGGTCCGATTTGTCAAATTGGAATTTTTGACATTTCTCGACGTTTCAAGGTCCCTAGAGGCTATATCAATCATTTTTAGAGAGATGTCTGTGTGTGTGTGTGTTAACGTACGTTCGTACGTTCGTACGTGCGTACGTTCGTACGTCCGTACGTTCTCGTACCATTTTTCGTCGTCGATATCTCAAGAACGAGTAAAGATATCGACTTCAAATAAATTTCGTTTAATAGATAATAACTTCGAAAGAGGCTGAAAGGGCGTTTATTAAAATTCAGTTAGTAGTTTTTCTACTATAACGGTTTAAAAAAAAAGTAAAAATTTTGGTTAGTTTCAAATATCTCACGAAAAAATAATGCTATTGATTTCAAATAAAATTTAATGTACTCATTATAAGGTCATACAGATTTGGTATGAATTTGGAAAAAAATGAACATACCGTTATTTTTTTAAATAAAAAAAACTGAAAAAAAAATTTTCATAACCCAGATATTCTAAGAACGGAAAACAATTAGAAACTCAAAATAATTTTATTTTACGAAAAATAATGTGTTTGACAACTGGTGAAAATTTCAAAAAAAATCAGTTTACAGTTTTTTTACAAAAAATAAAAAACTATATAAAATTCTATTGAAAATTGGTAAAAATTGTTTTTCGACTCAAATTTCTTGAGAACTAGTAGTGATATTGACTTCTAATTTAGTTTATTTTATACATAGTATAATTTTGTACAATTGGTAAAATTTTGACAAATATTGAATTAATAGTTTTTTTTTTAAATAAAAAAACTATTAAAAATTCTAGTGAAAACTAGTTAAAATTGTATTTCAAGTCGAATTTCTTGGGAATAAACTCCGACAGTGCCTTGTAAAGTATGTTGTTTTATACATCGATACCTTCCCCTAAGAATGTATAGTAAGCGACATTTCTAAAATTGTTCAGGAAACGACAAAAACGAAGAAAGTTCGTTGGCGAATCCCAGGCCAAAACGTGGCCCTTAACATATATTATATTTCCTCATCAAAAAGTCATTTTCGGAAAAAGTTTCGCTTAGTACATTCTTACGGGAAGGTATCGATATAATACAATTATTAACATATGGTTAAATTTTGACAAGTATCGAATTGACAGTTTTAACAAAAATATAAAAAAAATCTACTAAAAAGTGGTAATATTTGTTTTTCGACTAGAATATCTTGAGAACGAGCAATGATATTGACTTTGAAATTATTTAATTTTATACATAATACAATTTCTAACAAATGGCTTATAACGGGTGATTTTTTAAGAGCTTGAGAACTTTTTTTAAAAAAAAAACGCATAAAATTTGCAAAATCTCATCGATTCTTTATTTGAAACGTTAGATTGGTCCATGACATTTACTTTTTGAAGATAATTTCATTTAAATGTTGACCGCGGCTGCGTCTTAGGTGGTCCATTCGGAAAGTCCAATTTTGGGTAACTTTTTCGAGCATTTCGGCCGGAATAGCCCGAATTTCTTCGGAAATGTTGTCTTCCAAAGCTGGAATAGTTGCTGGCTTATTTGTGTAGACTTTAGACTTGACGTAGCCCCACAAAATCGCATGATCTTGGTGGCCAACTTACCGGTCCATTCCTTGAGATGAATTGTTTTCCGAAGTTTTCCCTCAAAATGGCCATAGAATCGCGAGCTGTGTGGCATGTAGCGCCATCTTGTTGAAACCACATGTCAACCAAGTTCAGTTCTTCCATTTTTGGCAACAAAAAGTTTGTTAGCATTGAACGATAGCGATCGCCATTCACCGTAACGTTGCGTCCAACAGCATCTTTGAAAAAATACGGTCCAATGATTCCACCAGCGTACAAACCACACCAAACAGTGCATTTTTCGGGATGCATGGGCAGTTCTTGAACGGCTTCTGGTTGCTCTTCACTCCAAATGCGGCAATTTTGCTTATTTACGTAGCCATTCAACCAGAAATGAGCCTCATCGCTGAACAAAATTTGTCGATAAAAAAGCGGATTTTCTGCCAACTTTTCTAGGGCCCATTCACTGAAAATTCGACGTTGTCTAAGTTGTAAGTCTATTCATGATGAAATGTCAAAGCATACTGAGCATCTTTCTCTTTGACACCATGTCTAAAATCCCGCGTGATCTGTCAAATACTAATGCATGAAAATCCTAACCTCAAAAAAATCACCCGTTATTTGACATAAATCTAGTTTTAGAGCGGATATATTTTGTAAGTACACTTCCATCAATAACCAAACCATTTCTTTTATATTTGAATATTTCGTTTTTAATTTTTTTTCAATTAAAATGTTTGGAACCGAAATAATAAAGTAATTTCTATAATATAATATTAAAAAACACGGAAATCTATAATTCAGTATATAAAATGTACCTACCAACCTTCTTAGTTATTACAAGTTTTCAAGACCACAAATAGGAAGTTATCAGTGTGGGTCGCACCCAGCCTCTTTTTTATAACTTTTGTCGGAAATAGGGTTACCATATATTTCTTTCGTAAGCAAATAAAATCAAAATTACCTTTGAAATTTGTTTTGTTTTTATTTAGGTCATGGGTCATTTGCTTGTGAGAGTAAATAGGAAACAGGAAAGGTCAAATTTAATATAAAATATTCCAAATTACACACTAAGAGTCTTATGCTGCATTCACAAGAGTAATAAAATCTCAAATTCTCTGTAATTTTCTACTATTACTCTTGTCACCAGAAATTACTACTCGTCTAATGCAACATATAGAACACATTTTTTTTTGTTAATTTTGAATGAAAAGATAGTAGTAGCAATTAAATTCCAGGATTTTAATGTATTTAGTTTAAATTGAAAAAAAGTTACACAATATATTTTATACTTTCTATGTAATCACAACAATGCTAAACGTAAACTTGAAAATGCCACCTAATAAATTTTAAGTCAGTGCTACAGCCAAGTTATTTTATCGAGATCATAATTTTTTAAGTTATGGTAACCCTCAAATGTACAGGCAACTACTTTGCTTGTGTATAGGAATATGGCTGCTGCTGACGCGACACTAACTCTTCTAGTAACATCTTTATTCTTTCTATAGGATCTTAGACGCTTCTTTATGATTTATGTGTACTTACGTGCGAGTGAGAGGGGAATGTTGACATCAGAAAACTGAAGTTTGTGAATAGTTGTGCTTGTTGCATTAAGGATCTTGTTTCTTGATATAGGAGGATTTAAACTCAAATTCTTTTAGAATTTTCAAAGTGGTATACAAATAACTTTACTCTTAAATAAGACTTGTTATGGGATTATTTGGACATATTTAGAGCTCAGTTTTCAGAAAGCTATTCTTATAAGACTATAAGCTTTTATAATCTAACTACAAGAAGAGAAAATAGATTTAAGTTCTTTTAAGCTGGAAAAATGTTTAACTCTTAAAATAAAAGTGTTATGATATCCAGTTGAGTTTCATAACAAGATATTAATACTTTAGTATAGCAATGGGATATAAAAGAGTTGTATGAGAGTTTTTTTCAGATTTCAAGAGCTAAGCTCTGGAGAGTATGTTAGTTGGGAACGGTAGCGTAATGATAAGCATGTGACAGCATTGTGAAATGGTGAACCAGAATAGAATTTAATGCTTCAAAATCTCAAAACTGTCTTCTGTCGTTAATGCATTACCTACTGTTGCTCCGAAAGCCATACTGCCGGTTATTGGGAAGCTTCTGTTCTTCAGGATTCTCCATTTTCTTGTGAGGAATTATTTCTCTAACATGGTTTTATTGACATGAGAAAATTGCAGATATGACACAATGGTCTGATGTGCCTAGTGGGAGTAATACATTTATAGTGTATTTTTCAAGGTCAGAGCTAAGAAACAAGTCTAGAGTATTTGCGGATTGACCTTCAACATCTGGACTTCGAGCAGACTCGTTAACAAGCTGTGTCAAGTTGTTTAACTCAGAAAAAGTCTCGATATATTTTCCTTCGGGTGTTGTCTGACCAGAATAGCGGAGCCACGAAGAATTATGTACATATTGAAATCGTCCGTAATAACGATTTCACTGTGCGGAAAATAGGAAATAATTCTTTGGATAGAGTCGGACAGGGCATCAAATTCGTTAGAAGTCTTGGCGTGGACCCGTTGACCATTCCCGTGTGTAGATCGCTACATACAAACTCCTCTCAAACCCTTATTGGCATCTGACCTAGCCTCCGGGACCGCTCTTTGCATTACTTCAGGGGGTTGTCATGTTTCCCATGCGGGATGAACTCAATTGGCGGGTTCAACTGTTTCCCGATAATTTTCTTCTTCTCTTTTTTTTTGAGATTTTTTTTTCGTAGCTATGTAGCATCTTCTGGAATATGTTCTCTGTACTAAAAAGTGGGCGCCAGGAATTTTTGTTCGAATGAAATTAGTAAAATTACAAAACTAATTATGGAGTGAATTAAAGAGAGAATAATTTAATTAAATAAAACACCGTTGTTAATATTTCCTCTAGGGGATTTCAAAATAAGATTTATTTGGGAAACCTTGGTAGAAACCAGGATAAAAACCCAAAATTTTTTCAATGAAATAAAAATATAATAACGAACTCGAAAGCAAATGACTACGCGATTAGGCCTTTAACGATTAAAAACGAATACCCGAAAGAACAAATTAAAACAAAGAAAAAGACAAAAAAACACAAAGTAGCCCGGTCAAATTAGCTTCAAAAATAAGGGTAAGGTTACATTAATTCGCACAAAGCTGAAAATTGGCATGAATGTTGAGAACACTATTACAAACAATTTGTCAAAAGTCCCCATCGATCCGACGTGTGGAAAAAAAATTATTCAAGGTCAAATGTTGCAAAAATCGGTTTTTTGCATTTTTCAGCTGATCGGCAAGTTTTATCATAAAATAGGTGAGACAAAAATTATTCATCATGCAATTATCTAAAGAAATTGTCTTAACACTTTTTCTCCTAAGAATCCCCATTTTGGAGATATAGCGAAGCAAAAAGTTGAAAAAATATTATTCAAGGTCAAATGTTGCAAAAATCGGTTTTTTGCATTTTTCAGCTGATCGGCAAGTTTTATCATAAAATAGGTGAGACAAAAATTATTCATCATGCAATTATCTATAGAAATTGTCTTAACACTTTTTCTCCTAAGAATCACCATTTTGGAGATATAGCGAAGCAAAAAGTTGAAAAAGTTGTATTCTTCATAATAATGCACACGGTTCCGCGCCACCCGTGAAGTAGTACACTTGGCGCGTTTTTTAAAGGTGGCTTCCCCGGTAGGCCTATTGAACGATCTATTGTGGTCCTATTAAGTTGAAAATTTTGTATCTAATTGAAAAATACTACTATTGGAAATGACGAAAGCGATTATGAGTATTTTTTACAAAAGATAAGTACCGAAACTTATCTAAGCACCTAATTACATTACAAATTTGACGCCGATATTGCAGTGCTTTTTTTCATTTCAAACGCTTTATTCAATTCATTGCCACAGAATAAACAGCACTCTTTTAAACAAAAAACAATTCTGACATTCACTGTCTCAAATGCTTCATTGTTAGCTCAAAATGGTTTAACGAGTAAGATTGATTTTTGAAATCCTGTAGTATCACAACGGACCAAATATTGGCCTAAGTGTGTTGGCTTTTCCGGTCAGCAGCCACCTTAACCTAAGGTAACGTAACCTAAACAAAAAACTGATTCATTTACGCGTGCTCTAGTACGAGGAGGACTTATTATTGATGTACCAGCTTGTTCTTGTTCGTGACGTCTTTTAACTACGTTAATGGTACTCTTCCGAGTGTACTTTTTCCGCCAAATGTTTACTACAAATAAAGCAAAATTGATACATTTCTCTTACAAACAAGAAACTGCACAAATTCTGTTTGCAATAACTACTTGTTCTTACTACGAAGGAATGCTTGGGACTAATACTATTTTGTTTGGGCCCTTAGAAACGGACCAGGTATACGAGCGTCGCAGACAGATGCTGCTCAAGGCCGTACGGTCACATAAAATGAGGGACTGGGTTTTCTTTCGAGTTTATATTCTTAAGCCAAATATACATTGTTCAAATGTATAGCAAGCACGTGCAAGTGTATTCGAAAATTCGGGTTAAAGTTGCATATACACTAGGGTTTTCGCGTTCCCGGCTCTTTTTGATTCCCGGGAATCGGGAACGATTATTTTTGATTCTCGGAAATTCCCGGGTACCCGAGTATTAATTATTTAGAAATAAAACTCTAGTTTTTTAGTATTTTCTTTTTATTATAAAAATTAATGAGTGTTTGCCGGAGAAATAAGACTTTAAGAGTACCAAAGCATTCAAAGACCTATCAGACAGCCTATTTCTAGCACCCTCTCACTTTTTTTAGATGTTGGTTTCACTGTTAAGAGGGATTTGTAAAGCAGATCCAAGTTAGGTGTACGTTTTTTCGTGGCCTCGTATATCTTTAAGAAAAATTAACAGAAAAAAGACAAGGAATGAAAAGGTATAATATCCATTTCCACACAGATAGCAAAAACAAAATGCAACATAAATTTTAAATAAGTTCATAAAAAGGATAATTAAATAATAAATATGTTAAATAATGTGTTAAATAATATCTATGTTATATGTACCTGAAATTCTCTTTTTAGTTTTATGGATCTTGTATTGGAAGATGCTGGGACAAGTCTGATATTTTCCTGCTCAATTTTAGGTCGTTTTGCTTGCCAGGCATTTTTGGTGCCCGTAGAAACATTGTCAGTGTCTATAATAGAAGCGCATGGTTGTGGATTATTTTTTTCGGCTTCTACACGTGAGACTCTTAGGTTATGTACTTTTTCTAAGTGTTTCACTAAACCACTCGTCGACGAGTAAAGTAATTCCAGACTTTAGAAGTTTGTTTATCCATGATGCACTACAAAGTAACAATAACCAAAACAGAACGTAACGAATTGTGATTGCATTATATAAAAAAACTATATTTTAAAACTTACAAGAATCTCATAAGACTTGCAATTTAAATGTACGAAAATAGCAATAAATGAAGTGTTAAAAATATACTTAACAAATCTAATGAACGTCAACAAACAAGAACTAAAACTTTTAACACACTTTGATTTAAACGAACATGAAAAACATAAACGCACTGGGGACGAAACTTTGTAGGGCATTTAACGCCTTGGCTACTAAGATTTTTGATTTATTTCTAACATTTAACTCTACTACTAAGTTTAAGAGTTATTTAAAATGCAAAATAAAGTGTTTTCAAATGATTTTGATATAACGTTCACAAAGAAAATTATTAATATTGAATGTACCCGGGTACCCGGGTATTATGAAAAATTATTCCCGGGAATTAAAACGATTTCATTCCCGGGAATTCTCGTCCCGGGAACCCGGGACCGAAAACCCTAATATACACACACCAAGCATGAGTCTTCAATCTTTTATTTTAGCATGGACGGTGTGGTGAGAGGACGTTGCGCTTTGTGAGTTTTTTTCGGCGAAATTGTGAATATAAGAACGTCTTTGAGATTTTTTCAATTTTATCCGAGTAGGTAATTTGTTTTATTTTGTATGTCCATTTCATCATACATTTTTTGTTTACTATTTTAATATTTAAATCAGTGCTTATGTTGTACTGTGTTCTCATCTCTTCAACGAACTATACGCAAAGGAACCAATAAATGCATGGTCAATCATCAATCATGCATATACACTACTTCAATGCAGGACGCTAGATTGAAAGAAACTCAAAAGATTATCATTTTGCTTTAATCCTAAATCCAATCTATACGTGTGATTTTTTCACCAATACACTTGCGCGTGCTTGTCATGCATTTGAACAGTGTATATCTGGCTTTAGAATTGTATAATATGTATCTATACGCCACGAAAACTAATATTTTTACTTGTATTACCGTTGTGTAATGTATATAACGGTAATTGACATACATATTATGAAAAACACAAATTTTTTAACTTTTTGCATTGCTGTATCTCCAAAATGGTGATTCTTAGGAGAAAAAGTGTTAAGACAATTTCTATAGATAATTGCATGATGAATAATTTTTGTCTCACCTATCTTATGATAAAACTTGCCGTTCAGCTGTAAAATGCAAAAAAACGATTTTTGCAACATTTGACCTTGAATAATTTTTTTTCAACTTTTTGATTCCCTATATCTCCAAAATGGTGATTCTTAGGATAAAAAGTGTTAAGACAATTTCTTTAGATAATTGCATGATGAATAATTTTTGTCTCACCTATCTTATGATAAAACTTGCCGTTCAGCTGAAAAATGCAAAAAACCGAAATTTGCAACATTTGACGTTGAATATTTTTGTTTCCACACGTCGGATCGATTGGGAATTTTAACAAATTGTTTGTAATAGTGTTCTTAACATTCATGCCAATTTTCAGCTTTGTGCGAATTAATGTAACCTTGAATGTCTATTTTGACCGGGCTAAAGGTCCACCGAATATTTAAAGAAACACGAAACAGTCAAATACTGTTTTGGACAAGATGTCCGTTTACTTATCTTTTTTTTTCTCGACTATGCTCCTCCAATTTCTCCTATTTTCCTGATCACGATCCTCGAATCACTCCTTTTTATTTTTCAAAATTTTCCTCGATCCTTTTTCTTCTTTTAAATGTATGTATTCGTCTTTTCCTCGATTTATCTCCTTTTTTTGAATTTTCTCGAATCCTTCCTATTTTCTTCTAATTTTCTTTTTCAAAACTTGTCGCTTGGTTAGCTCTCTCAAGAGTGAACTTTCCTAGCTTAAGATCCTTTCTTTCCTCCCTCGACCATTCCAGTCACTCAAACATACACACATCCAGCCAATCGTTTTCGCGATCATCGGTCACGGACACCGGCTTCCTGGAAACCTTTTTCGTTTCACAGAAAACCACCGTTGTCGAATCTCAAACGAAATGTTGCTCTCACACTCACATTCACGGATTCAACAAGTTGTTGGATGTCTTTCCAAAACTTGCCGAATCTAAATGGTCGAGTTCAGACTATTATTAACCAAATTTCTCGAGAAAAATCAAAAAGAATAAAATCGAGAAAAAGCCTTTTCTAGGCATTCTCCTAGTTACAATTAAATACACGCGAGTGTTTCGAAGAGCGAAGCCATCGTTACTAAATAATGCTAAGAAGAAAGAGGAAAACATATTTTAACCCATGAACTATGTTCTGAGTGGACCTTTTTGAAAAAGATGAATTAATATCTTTACGAAATTAATTTAATAGATACTCTAATCGTTAGGGACCCTTACGCTTACAAAAAGAATTTACTTTATGTCATAGCAATTAATTTAGGATGTTGTGTTGTTTTGAGGATAAGGTAGATAAGAGTCCACCTGACTCGTTACCTCTTCAGCTCATCCGCTGGCACTCGTTATGCTACATGAGACCGTCCGTCTACATGCCAAAGTAATCTCGTAAACCCTTTTACTCGAAACCTGTATTTGTCACTTTTGCAAAATGCTGGCTAAGTACACCAATGGTTGATGGTACCATGGTTGCCCTGGTGCAGGGAAATAAGTCCACGGGAACTAAGTCCACTGATGGACTCAGTCCTCACTTAATGGGAACGAAATCCACTTTACTAAAGTGGGTCTTAGTTCCCATGCAAGGTGCGAAATTCGTTACAAGAAACTGTGGGTTTTAGTTCCATTTGAATGTGAAATAAATTCCCATGTTAAGCCATGGGAACGACACGTATAAACAGTGAGGTATGTAAGGGGGGGGATGCTGCCCCCCTGCAACCCCCCTGCTTGGGCACACTATAGGATTTGGGGTAAGTGCGAGGTTGGGTGTATACAAAGTTTCTTTATACTTTCGAGTGTGTACTAATTTCCCATAAGAAAGTGGACTTAGTTCTCACTTAATGGGAACAAAGACCACTTTAGTAAAGTGGATTTCGTTCCCATTAAGTGAGAACTGAGTCCATCAGTGGACTTAGTTCCCGCGGACTTATTTCCCACCTCAAGCGAGAACTTAGTCCCTCAGTGGACTTAGTTCCCGTGGACTTATTTCCCTGCACCGGTTGCCCTCAACCCAGCCAGAATTTTGCAGCCGCGACCAAAGAAAAGAAGGGAAGGAAGGAAACGAAAGCCAGTCATTGTTGCGGTAAATTTTACCGTAACAGTGCCAGTACTTCTTTGCAAATCTTAACGGAGGGACTCCCATCTTTTGCATGCGAAGAAAGTATGGTGTGCATCGTCTTCTTGTGAATCCATGTACTGGCAGGCTGGACTGCTTGTTTGTCTGATCTTGCGGAGGAAGGCGTTAAAATAACCGTGTCAGGTGAGTAACTAGGTGACGTAGTAACTACTCGTAATTTCACCGTGTTTCCGGTCATTCCAGTCAGCCACGTTCGTGATCACTGATCAGCCTCGCTGTCCATCTTCCTCTGCTTTCTGAGCTCCAACGCTCTTGCCACTTCTGAATTGTAAGCGGCTTGGCCCTTTCGGATGCCAATTTCCACCTTTTTGTCGCAGATGAACTTCCTTTCTGCCGGTAAGAGATCGATGGGAGTCATTCCTGTGATTACAAGGACAGCTGGTCCTTACACCGTCCGGTAGGAGCTGGCGTAGAGCTTCTCGTCTTTATACTGCTGAAATAAGTTTGCGGTACTTCTGTTGCTTAAGTGCGTCCGCCCAAATTTTGCTTCCCTATAGAATGATAGCATGCATTGTCGACAACAGTAGTCTGCGCCTACATTTGCCATTAATTGTTGTTTTTGACGCTCTTTCTGTTGCTGCCTGTTTTTGTGTCCAGAAGGTTTAGCTTCCTGTCGAGCCTCAGTCCCAAATACTTCACTGCTTGTTATAATTTCGGTCCCGATTTGGAAATCGATTTGAGTGGAAATTCTCTTTTTTGTCAGGAGATTTATCTCAGTTCTCTTTGTTGCCAGGCTGAGGCCATGTTGATCCATCCATCAGCTTGCTCGTCGCATGACCCGCTTATGGCTTCCTTTGTGCGTTTTGGGTGTCTCTTGCCGTGATCACCGCGGTGATATCGTCTGCGTACGTGACCAGAAAGATGTCTTCAGACATCTATGCGGAGAATGTCATCATAGGAAATGATCCAGAGGTCTGGTCCTAAGATCGATCCTTGCGCTGCTGATAATGTTCTTTTCTTTCTTCGCGTGCCTGATAAGGTTTTGTAGATTAACAACCGCAGGTGATATACTGGAATATGGAATTTCCTTTCGAGTGCGTCTATTATGTCGGTCCACCTGGTCGAGTTGAAGGCATTCCGTACGTCCAAGGTTACTAGCAAGACGATCTTCCTAGAGTAGTGGTTTCCCTGTTGGGCGATTTGGGCGGCGTTCACTACTTCTTTAATGGCTCCAATCGTAGAACGGCCTCTTGTACTACCTCTCTGACAAATCGCCATTTCTACTTCCGCTATCAGACGTGGTTTAAGCAGCTTTTACAAGAGCTTACCCGCCTGCATGCTGGTGGAGGATCCGGGTCTCCTTTGCCTTTGCTCATCAGCACCAAGCGTTGTTTCTCCAGCTCTTGATAAATATGAAACAAGCTGCTTTGTGGTTTTGTCCCACAATTCCACTGCAGAAAGTAATTTCTCCGAAATAAATTTCATAATACGAAACTCCCAACAAACTCCTCTGCGGAACTATGGAAACAATCATACCCTGCAAAAAACTTATCAAATAAGTTTTTCAAGAATCCAAATATAATTTGTTGGCTCATTTTCAAAAAAAAAACATAGTAGATGGCAAGTACTGTACATATAATTATAACTAGATGAAAAACTATTATCATTGTTGACTGGCTGGACGCCAACAACGACCAGCACTTCTTAGTGGTTGTTTCACAACACAAACCCACCTTTCCCAGAACACCATCAACGATGGACTTCTTCCTATCTTCCTCGAAACTAGTGCGGAAATCCGGAATTATGTCTGTACATTATTGCATAGTGACTCGGGCCATGAAGCTGTTCAACTATCGATTAACCTCAACCAACCCATACTCCTTACAACAGAAGCTCCTGAGGATTTCATTAATTTCAGACGGCTGGATATTAATAGACTTCACAGACACCACAGACACATCGAAGACAGCTTAACTCTTCCACTTTCAAACAGGAATCTTCTGGATATCGAAATCGATGCTGCAATTATCAACTTTGAACATGACGTATCTGATGCAATGGGCAAGCAAAAACAGTCTAAAACGTCAAAGGATAGGTACCAGCACCTTCTTGAGTACGTCTAAGAAAACGTCTTCAGCGGATCCATCAAAGTGAACTGAATATAACCAACAGAAACTACCAGATAGTTTGGAAAGAGCTACAGCAAGTCAACATCATGTTCCCGAACTCCATTCAATACCACAATAATATCCAATACCAGAAAAGATTACAAGCAATCAAGCCAGGACCAGATGCTTTCAATAAAACATCAATACGATCATTGGAAAACAGCCACAATACCGGAAACCATCATCAGCAATGTTACTGAAGCTACCTCGGCCCAAGACAAGGTGGAAGCGTTCGCCGGCTACTTCGAAGGAAACTTCACACCGAACCCACCTACTGACCCAACTTTCTTTCAAGAAGTTGAAGCAACAGTTCAACAAACACTGCAACAAAATCCGGATAAAATAAATTTTAATATCATCAATCCAGCAATTGATCCTACCGATAGTCCACATTTATGCAATCTAGAGGAGGTTGTAGAAATCATCAGCAATTCTAAGCCAAAAAAGTCTGCTGGACCAGATGGTGTCTCCTACTATATCCTGAAAAGGCTGCCCATGCAGTAATGATTTTCATAACAATCATTTTAAACAACTGTTACTTCCCCCAGAAGTGGAAAACAGCGAAGATTGTGCCAATTCCGTAGAATGGTGCTTCCAACTTAGTTTCCAACTATAGGCCGATATTACTTCTCAACAACATCAGCAAATTACTGGAAGAAGTAATCCTTCGAAGGCTGAAGAAATTTTGCTGTGAAAATTCAATCATCCCTGACATACAATTCGGCTTTCAAGAAAAACACTCAACCTTGCAGCCACTGGTAAAATTCCAACACGGTATCACCACAGCCTTCAACAGTAATCGTGTTACCGTTGTATGCTTTCTGGATGTGGAGAAAATGGGACATACGAATCAACACTTCCAAATTGGAAATTGTCTGCTTCAGTAGACTTTCAACTGGTAGAGGCATTCGCACCGCAACAATTTGCAGAAATCTTGTCCTAAGACTCCCTGACGGGACTCCATAGTGGAAAAGCCAAATATCAAGTACCTGGGAGTGCACTTCAACGTGTTGCTAAGGTTTAACCTGCACTCAAGAAATGTTCTGAAAAAGGCCAGAAGGGCCTTCAGCCGTTTGCAACCATTGCTGAAAATAAGATCAGGTCTTAGCCAACCGACAAAGATATTAATCTACAAGCAGCTCCTGCGACCAGTGATCAGCTCTTCCTTCCCAGTCTGGTTTTCCATCTCGAAGACAGCTATGAAGGAACTTCAGCTATTCGAAAGAAGATACTGAGGATCTGCACTGGATGTAAAGGAAACAGCATTATCTGCTTTCTTAGACATAGAAGTGGCCTTCGATAACACGTCCCACGAGGCTGTAGGCAAAGCTCTTGTTAGGAAATGCGTACCCAACACCATAACTAGATGGATAAAAGAAATGTTGGGCACTAGAAATGCAGAGGCACAAGCAGGACAAAATGTAAATACTTTTGGACTTTCATTAAGACAAAAAAAAAATAATAGCGGAATTCCAAAGAATATGGAGTATTTGGGTTCAAAATACACAAACTTATCTGACATTTGTAATGGTTTATTTATTAATGGTTTAGTTTTATTTATTACGAACCCTTGGCAAAACATTACAATACAAATACATTACATTACAATACATATACATTACAATACAAATGAAAGAAGAGTACAAGAATATAGCTACAGTCTTGGAAAAGATTAAGTATCACGAACATGGGTCATTTGTGTTGACTTGAAAATGGTTAACTTTCTCCTTGGACAGCAAAGTGGATACACAAAATATCCCTGCTTCTTGTGCCTTTAGGATAGCAGAACTAAACAAGATCACTGGGTAAAAAAAGAATGGCCTGAAAGAGAGAACATGGTTGTTGGAGGAAAAAATGTTATTAATGAACATTTGGTTGATCGGAATAAAATAATCCTGCCTCCACTTCATATAAAACTTGGCTTAATGAAGTAATTTGTTAAGGCTCTAGATAAGGATTCATCATGTTTTAAATTCATATCTACAAAGATGCGAGGATTAAGCATTGAAAAAATAAAAGCTGGCATATTCGATGGACCTCAAATCAGACGGTTAATAAAGGACACCAATTTTGTTGAATCTATGAATGAAAAAGAGCGAAAAGCGTGGACATCATTTGTGTCAGTTGTCGAAAACTTTCTAGGCAACAAGAAGGCTTTAAATTATAAGGATTTAGTTCAGAACATGCTGACTGCTTTTCGTGAGCTTGGATGCAACATGAGCATCAAGGTGCATTACTTGCAAAACCATTTGGACCGGTTTCCTGAAAACTTGGGAGACTTGAGTGAAGAGCAAGGTGAACGATTTCACCAGGATATAAGGACAATGGAAGATCGATACCAGGGCAAGTGGGATACGCATATGATGGCAGATTACTGCTGGAATCTGCTAAGAGATTGTCCGAAAAAACCACATTGCAGATCAAGCAAAAAACGAAGCTTCTTGGGTTCCAGTACATCAAATCAGCAGTGAAAAATACATTGTATATGAAATGTACTCGCTAGTATCCTGCTAATAAAATTATTATTTTATTATTTTTTTTTATTTATATGTAAATATCACTAAATGAGCTTGCATTTTCAAAGAAAAAATGTTTTACTTTCTTCTTTTCCCAATTATTTTGGGTATTTCTAAGTGGTGTCAGGTTTGCAACACCCTACCCCATAACATGAAAACGGGAGCTGCTAGGCAAAAACCGATTGCAGATTCGTTTTCAGGAGGTCAAATTTACTAAAGAACAGTTCAAAAAGTATCGGCACCAAAATGTGTGTATACCTGTGTTATCTTTTCTGTTAAAAGAAATAATTTCTCCATATCAACATGGTTTTGTATCTGGAAGATCCACTTGTACAAATTTAACACTATTTACTAACTTTATTTTAAATAATATTGAAAAGGGTTACCAAGTAGATGTTATCTTTACTGATTTCGCGAAAGCTTTCGATCGAGTAGATCATACAATTTTAATACAAAAACTTAAAAAAATAGGTTTTCATTCGAAATTGCTTGATTGGTTTAATTCATATCTAAGAAATCGCATTCAATATGTTAAAATTGATTCAACAATATCTAAATCTATAACGGTGTTCCTCAAGGAAGCCATCTTGGCCCTCTTCTTTTTCTTGTATTTATCAATGATCTACCTAGTGTTTTTTCTACCTCATCATGTCTTTTGTTTGCAGATGATTTAAAAATGTTTTCATGTATAAAAAATGCCTTTGATGTTTATCTGTTACAAAAGGACATTAATAGGCTTTCTGAATGGTGCAATAAAAACAAACTGCTTCTTAATATTTCTAAATGTCAAAGTTTTTGTTTCACTCGTCGTTCGTCTCCATTATTGTCCAATTATTCTATCGATAATATTGTTTTGGAAAGAGTTTTTGTTAAGAAAGATCTTGGAGTTATTTTTGACTCTTGTTTAAAGTTTAACAATCATATTGATTATATAGTTAATAAAGCTAATTCCATGTTAGGATTTGTAATTCGCAATTCAAAGGGTTTAAAAGATCCGTATACACTCAAATCATTATATGTTGCATACGTCAGATCATTTCTTGATTATTGTAGTGTGGTGTGGAATCCATGTTATATAACTTATTCAGTAAGAATTGAGAGAGTCCAAAGAAAATTTACTCGATTTTTTGTAAAGCGACTTCATTGGAATATGGATATGCCTTATTACAATACAAGATCAAGATGTCAGCTTATTGGCTTGCATACTCTTGAAAACCGACGCAAGATGTCTTCAATTATTTTTGTACGTGATATAATATCCTATCGCTTTAATTGTTTATTTTTACTCAATTTGATCAAATTTTATGCACCAAGTCGTTTTCTTAGGAACCGAAATACATCCCAATTATTCCTGGAAGATAATCATAGAACTAATTATGCCTTAAATGAGCCAATAAATCGCTGTGTCAGGGAAATAAATAATATTGTAAATGATTTTGATTTTAATTTTCATTATAGTAGAGATAATTTTAAAGTTATTTTAGATTTATATTTTTTTAATAAATAGATTATATAAATGTTTTTGTAAATATCATAGTCTGTAAGAGATTAACTCAATTGATGATGAAATAAATAAATAAATAAATTTAAAATGTAAAGAAAGTGATCACAACGAGAGGATATCCTCAGGGCGGTGTACTATCACCCTTGTTGTGGAGTCTTGTAGTAGATGAATTGTTAGAAAATCTTACCTCCAAAGGTATATACTGCATTGGATTTGCCGATGATATCGCTATCATTGCAGTAGGTAAGTTTGAAGAAACTCTTTGCGATATTATCCAAAGAGGACTAACAATTACAAGTAAATGGAGTAGGTCTGTAGGGCTTTCAATAAACCCATCCAAGACAACAATCATACCATTTACCAGGAAAAGACTTCTACCACATATGAAACCTATCCGTTTGACTGGTGAAGTAATTGAAACGCAGAGGTAAACTCCTCTGGAACAAACACATAAATTATATAGTCAGAAAAGCCACAAAAGCCCTAATGATTTGCAAAAGAATTGCAGGCAAGTCATGGGGTTGCAAACCGAGCATCCTTAGGTGGATGTACACTATGATGGTAAGACCCATCATTACCTATGGTGCGGTTGCATGGCACAAGAAAACCGAATTAACAACAACTAGGAAAACCCTAGAAAAAATCCAAAGGCTCGCATGTATCTGTATTACGGGAGCAATGAGAACCTGCCCTACCGCAGCTATTGAGGTTATCATCCATCTATCCCCTCTACACGAGGTCATTAGAAGTGCTGGAGTGGGAGGAATCATGAGGTTCTCAAAGGAAGGAACTGGGACAGGTAAAATTATTGGTCTCAGAGAAAGGGACCTAATTGACAGATCCACAATTACTAACCTTATTGACATCCCAAGAGATGGAATGATCAAAAAACATAATTTCGAGAAAAACTTTCTTACACAGCTTAGTAACAAAGAAAACTGGGTAGGAGAGGATATAAACTATACACTCGAAGCAAATACCATCAAGTGGTACACTGATGGATCGAGAACAAGCGAAGGGACTGGTGCAGGAATTTTTGGGCCAAAAACCAAACTTTCCATACCGATGGGACGTTCCACCAGCATCTTCCAAGCGGAGGTAAACGCGATAGGGAAATGCGTGGATCGCAATCTCGAAAGGAATTATCGTAACAAGAACATTGCCATTATGTCAGATAGTCAAGCAGCACTAAAGGCACTGAGCTCATACACCATCAACTCTAAGCTGGTGGGGGAGTGCATAAGTAGACTAAACGAACTAGGCAAACAGAACAGGGTCACACTTTATTGGGTACCTGGTCACGTTGGTGTTCTTGGAAACGAAAAGGCAGATTCCCTAGGAAAATTAGGAGCTTCAACTCCCCTAACAGGGCCTGAACCCTATTGCGGAATAGGTGAAAATGTCATCAAAACCAGAATTAAACAAGAAGAGGAGGCAAACAGAATAAATAAATGGAATGAACTCCCTAGGCTGAGACAGGCGAAACTACTGCTGGGAAACTACAACCGGCAACGTTTCGAAAACTGTATCAACCTAAGTAGAAATAACCTAAGAATAATAACATGTATTCTAACAGGGCACTGTAAACTTAGAAGACACCTTAATCTACTTGGTGTGGTAAGCAGTGCCACTTGCAGATTCTGCAACATGCATGAGGAAACTCCGGAACACATACTGGGAAAGTGTTGTCCAATCATGCACTAAAGGAAAACCCATCTGGGACGGTACCAGGTGGAAGAGAGCAACCTACCCTCTCTAAAAGTACCCCAAATACTAAAATTCCTTAAGGCAATAGGTTTGGAGGAAGAACTATAGGATGAGTCAGCTCATCATTATAAGAGGGGGCACAATAGATCTACAGGTCGCAGTGCAATTAATCCCCAACACAATTCATTCATTCATTCAGACCAAGAACATTGTAGAATATAGTATAGTTGTATTATATGGTAATCTCACTGAGGTGAAAAAAAATATGGGGAAGGTGAATAGGGGCAGCGGAAAAAAATTGAACAACATCCTAACACTACGTTTAGATGAAGGAAAAGTGGAAGTGGTTTCTAATTTAGATTTTTTTTTAGCAAACGAAAAAAAAAATCCTTTTTTTTTTGTTCTACGAGCTTCAAAAAAAACCCTTTATCCCTTTTTGATCTTTTTTTACCAAAAAAACCCACAAAAAGGGATAAAACCCACGATATGGCATCACTGACTGGACTCTACTTCGACCGTCAACGACAGAAACACTACAGGAACGAGCATTTCTTCGTCATGTAAATTTAATATAAAAATAATTAAACTTAAGTCACTGTATATAGTTAGGCCCCCTACGAGCCAACAAATTTTATTTTCATACATATGTAGTATCTTATTAGTTTTAAGACAAATTGTAAATAGTATGTTAAATAAAACAAAATTGAAAAAATTGAAATTGAATTATATGTATTAGTACTCGTAAGTTGTAATATTTGTTTATATAAAAATAAAACAACTAAAGCAACTTTACAAAATAAAGAATCTGAATACAAATTTCAGTTTTTTTTTGTTATTTGTTTAACTAAATAAAATTTTTGGATGAAATTGATATGGAAAATTGTGGAAATTCTCACGGAATCATCAAGTTTGGATTAAGTTCAAAAAGATGAAACGATCTAGTAGGTTTTGATGACTCTTTTTATGTATGTGTTTGTTTCGCAAAATCATCCGGAAATTGGATCACTCACTCAGACGGACCAACACTCTCATCCAACACCATTTACACCGTGTCAAGCTTATTGACTATTTTTGGAACAGTATAGACAATCCGATTGATTGATCATCCGGCTCCCTGCACCGTAAAACTCCGTCAAAGCCTTCACTTCGCTGGCTCGGGATCTAAAAAATCAAACGGAAATATGCAGTTCCAAATAATTGTGCTTGCTCTAAATTTGGCTAGTGTAGAGCATTTATAGAGAAAATGGAGGACTGTTTCCTTTTCCTGCTGGGCCCAACCGCTATGACAGTGAACATTGTCAGGAATGCCTTGCTTCGCTGCATGCTATCTAAATGACCAGTGTCCACTACTACGATCCTGGGTCTTCGTATCAAATCAAGTGTTCGGGATTCATAATAGGTGCGCCTAATCTTTCTTTATATAATGCAGTTAGTAAAACTGCCCCACCTACCGTTTGGATTCGCTAACAAAGACTGAGAGAATTTTGTCCTTCATAACTCCAAAAGGAATGTTGACTTCTTCCCCAAGTGAGTTATGAAGGGCTGATCTTTTCCTGACCAGCTCCCAGCTCGTCCGTCAATGTGACAATGACCACAAAACCAGATAAGAGTGACATTGTGATTAGCAAGTTCATCAAAAATATTAGTAACTTGAAAAAAAGTTCGTGTGGTCAAGTAGGTAGTAGGACGAAAAGATTTAAATCTGTAAGCATTTTTAATTGTATGATGAGAAAAAGGCGCCATCATTCAACAAAAACCTCTGAGGTAGTCTATAAACTTATTTTGAAAAATTTTCAAAAAATCAAACAAAGTATACTTGTATTACAGTTGCAGTGAAATGAGTCATCTTATTTTCGAAAATAATTAATTTTGAGGAGGCCAGCACCTGTTCTGTTCTATTCAAAGTTACTTCGATCCTCTCAAAAATATCCCATTTTCAGTTACAAATTAAAACCTCACCATAGCAGTTGGAGGAGACAAGACGCTTCTTGAATCACTCGTTTTTTTTAAATACCTAGGTACGTGGATTTTGAAATATAAATTAAACGACATATTGCATTTTACTTTCAACTTGTTCTAACCAAATGGACGTCATCCACAGGATGTCCTATAATGCGAGCATTATTCTAGACTTTATGTATAGATTCGATGTCAACTAAACCATTGGAATGGATTCATATAGAGTGAAGTACATAGAAGTCTATTTACCACATTGCAAATCAGGAACCCACATATAAAGACCATTCGCAGTCTATGGTTTTCCCAGGGAATATCGTTCACAGGAACTCCTTTCGCCTATTGCATCGTTAAGACTTAGGACAGCTAGCTGTAGAGTAGATATACATGCGATGATCCACTCTCCGTCCGAACTGTATCTGTTATATGTCCTCAATGTCCTCGAGCTATGCAATTTTGGTTTCTTGATACAACGTACATACATATATATATGTATTTAATTTTTTTGTTTATTTTTTTTTTTTGGTTTTGCATCTTGCTTTCTTCCTTATAGGATGTACAGAGAATGTCCTTCCATACGTTAGGTGTCCTGTTGGTACAAATGACATGCGGACATTTCCAGTTGCACGTCGTCATCCATTGCTTATGGTGCGCCTTTCCCTTGCCTGTCTCCTTCTTCTACGTACACTTACTCGTATTCCTTGTGCTCACTAGCCCATTTCAATTATAATTTCTTAGCTGATGCAAAATTTTCTCCAGAGATGGTCAAAATAATTCGCGTTGGTCGGCCATCTTTGTTAGAGTCCTGGATGGTTTTACTATATGCAGAGTGCCAAGTGAAACCAACCAACAAGGCTCTGTCGGTGATGGTGGTCGTTATAGTGCTCGTCGTTGCCGTTGCCGTTGTCGTTGTCGTCCTGGTCCTGGTCCTAGTCCTGGTGCTCGTTTTCGTCATCATCATTGCACTACATCTTATGGTCAATTCCTAAGGAAATATGAACGCAGAAGGATATAGGTATTCAAGTTGCTGCATCGATGGAACTTTGCATGATGGGAATGCCCCATGTGGTCGGTCAGTCAGTTCTGTTCCTGGTGCATGGTGTCCAGAATCTGTATACTTGCCGCCTGCACTTTACGGACAATAACTATGTTTCTGTATGCCATATACAGAGGAGTGGCAGGAGATTTTGCACCCCCATTAGCTAAGACGAATGCAAAGAACTGCGCCAGGATGCGATAGCTGAGATTAAACATTGAATGAAGATCTCTCAAGTCTATGTATATCTAGGTACTGTACGAACGAATAGGAAATTGAATTTATGTTCTCTGAAGAAGATGACACATCGAAAGGGGTGAAGAAGAACACCCTTTCCTCAGCGCCCGACACTCGATACACTCCACATCGTGTTCTACCGCAAGTCCACCCACTGAAATACACATGTCGTGAACGAGTAGCTCTTGGTTCTCGAGTTTATGCAAATTCAAATAATTCTGTGTGCAACATTACGAAGACGATGGATATGGCCAAGATGGGTGGCCAGAGAGCTGAGCCTCGAGACAACCAGCAGGAGACGAGTTGGAGCAGAGCCGCCACATGCTGGCAATGCTTATATGTGTGTGCGGTGAAGAAGAAGAAAACGTGAAATAAACGGATTGCTAAGACCATTCATGCAAGGATATGGTCATCAAGTCGCATAAATTGTACAGCAAATTGCGTAAGTGCACGTGTGTCACATGTGCTATTGCTGCAACTACACAATTGTGTGTACCAGCTACCCCATCTTTTCGTCGGCCTTCCTTCATCAGCACATCACACACTGATTGGGTTTTGTAAAAGACCAGAAAACCATTAAGATGGACTTTAATTACGAACGAGAGAAAACTAAGTTAGGAATTCCTTTTGCTGAGTCCTTACAGTTGCTTTGCATCCTTGTGATGACGCCCACTGATGCCTTCGTCGTCGATCTCTGCTCAATATTTGGTCATTGCCATCGTCATCGTCATCGTCGTTCTTATCTTCGTCGTGGCTGTTTGGAAGTTTCGTTGCTGATGCTTTGCATTTACCTCTAAGAAGTTGGATTTTCATCCCATCGAATAAGTGTGACCAGCTATCTTATGAATCTTATATTTAGTTGTTTTATTGATATTTTAGCAAAATATTGGCAATCAAAAAGTATTGACATTACGCTTCGGAATAAAATTGTAAAAAATTAATGTACCTAGGGTACTGGGACGGGTAAAATTATTGGAAACCGGGAAAAAGACTCGATAATCCGGTCCGCAGTAACAAACTTTCTTGACATCCCAAGAGATGGTATGATCAAAAGATATAACTTCGAAAATCATTTCAAAACGGAGTTAAGTTGCAAAAAAGACTGACTAGGTGAAACAATAAACTACAGTCTTAAAGAAAATATCATCAAATGGTACACTGATGGATCGAGGACAGCTGAAGGGACTGGTGCTGGAGTTTTTGGGCCCAGAACTAAACTCTCCTTACCGATGGGACAGTCTACTAGCATATTCCAGGCAGAACTAAATGCCATAGGCATATGTGCTGGAAGAAACCTCGATAGGAAATATAAAAACCAAAACATTGCAATCATGTCAGACAGTAAGGCTGCACTAAAAGAAACTAAGCTCATACGCCATTAGTTCCAAACTTGTTTGGGAATGCGTGATAAAGCTTAATAAACTGGGCGAGAATAATACTGTCACACTTCATTGGGTACCAGGCCGCGTTGGTGTCCAGGGCAAAGAAGAGGCAGACTCCTTAGCAAAAATAGGTGCATCAACACCCCTTACAGGGCCAGAGCCCTACTGCGGAATAGGAGAAAACGTGATCAAAAACGAAATCAAAACAGAAGAGAGGAGACAAAAGGATCAAAAATCTGGAAAGAACTCCCTAAGCTAAGACAGGCAAAACTCCTTCTCGGGGACTACAACCGAGAGCGTTTTCTAACCTGCATTAGCTTAAGTAGGAACAACCTCAGAAAAATCACGGGGCTTCTCACAGGCCACTGTAGGTTGAGTAGACACCTCAACATCCTTGGCCTGGAGAACAACCCGACTTGCAGATTCTGCAACACTCACGAAGAGACACCTGACCACATACTGGGGAAATGTGATGCACTCGTGCATCAAAGGCATAGGTATCTGGGTAAGCACCACATAAAAGAGAGTGAATTATCCTCCCTTAAAATACTCCAAATACTTCGATTACTCAAAGGAACAAACTTGGAGGAAGAACTGTAATAATGAGCTAAGCTCATCCAGTTCTTGAGGGGGAGCATAATAGATCTTTAGGTCGCAGTGTTTTTATACCCCAATTTATTCATTCATTCAATTCTTGTAAATCCGCAAATTTAGGCTTTTACAAAAAGTACCAGGTATTGCAGATCAGGGTTTCACTTTAGTGGAGAATTTTGGTTGACATTCTTATGTAGGTCTCTACTAAATTTGAGCCCCAAAATTGATCGAACATTATTGTAAAAAATGGACAAAAATGTAAATTTGATATTAAAAAAAACTTAATTTTGATAACATCTTTGTGGACTTCTTAACCTTATTTAATATTGTCTACACGATATACATCACATTATTATGATCAAATACCATTACACACAAAATTATTTAATATTCTTATATTAAAATATTATTTTTTTGTATACATAATTTCTTTAAAATTTTAAAACAAAATTGTCTTACTTAATTCTAATTTGAGGTATTTAATATTGGGTCAAAATTAAGGGAAATAATTTCAAAAAACATTCCTACAAAAAAACATTCTTTAAATTAGAAAATCAAAAAATCATTTGAGGATATGATCGAAATATAGAACACTTCTGCAGTAAATAATACACATAATTTTTGTATCAAAATCGCTTGTCTCGTTTGCGAGATATTTGTCATATAACATTGTTTTCGATTTTCGTTTTTGACCAGCATTTTTACACAGGTGCTCCATTGAATTTAAATAATATTCTATACACAAATTTTCGGAATACTATTTTTCGGATTAAAAAAAAAATATATGACAGGTACCGTTAGTTTTGTATCAAAAAAATTAAATTTTTTTTTTGGGGAATCGCTGAAGACCATTAAGTACAAGATTTTATGAAAATCGCTTCAGTAAAAAAAAAAATTCCAAATAATTGTTATTTTTGGTAGCCCCCCTGGGTCCATTTTTGTTTTGTTTTTGATTTTATTGAAAACGGTACAACCGATTTAAACCATTTTTTTTATTCCAAAACTCCTTCAAAGTTTAAATATTATTACATATTAAAATTTTCAATTTTTTGGATTTAAAAAAAAAATTCAAAATTTTTTTTTGGAAACTCAATATTTCGAAAACCCCCTGGTCATTTTTTTCAAACTTGACAAATAAAAGTTTCCTAACATAATCTACAAGATTTGAAAAAAAAAAATTGTTTTATCTAAAACTAACAGTACCTTCCATACAATTGTTAAAAAATGGTTTTCGAAAATCGTATTTTTCTCGAAAACGGTTCTGAGAATTTTGCTAAAACTTTTTTTCTTATGATTAATTTGTACGATCTATAATGTAATAAAAAAAAATTTAAAATCTAGATATTACTGACTGTACCTACCATAGAACGATTTTTTCGAATTTTGAATTTCTCATTATCGGCATAACGGATTTTAATGAAATTTTTTATAAAGAAGTTCCTAAAAAGTTTAGAAAACATAACATTTCAAAAATTAAAAAAAATATTTTTTCAATTTTTAGAAAAAAAGTCGTTTTTTTTGGAAAATTCGATATCTCAAAAACGGCTTAGTATTTTTCTTGAAAATCTAACTCTTATTCGAACAATAATAAAGACTTAAAGTTGGCGTACCAAATTTTTTTCTTAAAAATGTTTTGAAAATTTTGTTAATAAAAGCTTATTTTTTTTAAGGAACCACTACAACAACTTATAATTTTTGTTCTTGCATAAATTCATATTTGCATAGCATTCTGTTTTTATCTCTTACTACTAAAAGAATTTAAAAAATTCATTTTATCCTTATGAACAGTTTTCTTTAATACTTTTTTTTTTTAAATTCCTAGTCTTTTACATAGGAGCAAGTTCGCGCGACCCAGTCGTGCATTTTATTTTGATTGGTGCGACATCTTTTATATCGGTATGCCTATGCCATTATTCTTCCGTATGCCAAGCGACATGGACGGCCCGTCGGGAAAATTCCTTTCGCCATTTATACCTTTATACATACTCGTATGTATATAAATGGATCAAAAGGTTTTAGGTGTCGATTTGAAGGTCCTGGGTTTTTTCCAAGATCTATGATCGATGGTGGACTTTCTTGGTCTAAAATCGCAGTGATCTGGACTTATAAGGTTGCTGACGAAAGGCTTCAAAAGTTCACATAACACGGCAGAAAGGATCTTGTACACGATGTTCAGGAGACCTATGCCTCTGTAGCTGGCGCAGTTCAGAGGGTCTCCTTTCTTAAGGAACGGGCAGAAAATGCTGAGGTTCCATTCATGGGACATGCTTTCTTCCGACCATATTTTGCAGATTAGCTAATGCATACTCCCAACCAAGTCATCGTCTGAAGCTTTGAACAGAACATCAGCTCCAGCGGCTTTGCTGGACTTGAGATTCGATATAGCTACCTTTATTTCGTCCCTCTCGGGTTGGCGGTATTGTTGGTCTGCGTCGCTTTAGTCAAACGGTACTATATTTACAGCATCATCGCCATTATAAAGTTTGGAGGAATGGTCTTTCCATATTCTCACCATGGACTGCGGTTCTACTCGGATGTTCCCTTGATTATCCATACATGCTTCGGCTCGGGGATTTTATCCTTGTGATGTTTTTTAACCTTATAGTAGAACTTCCGAACCGCATTCCTGCTAGGGCATTCTTCTATTTCCTAGATCGAGCGCTTCTCATTGTCCTTCTTTTTCTTTCTGAGAAGCCGCTGTTCTTGTCTCCTCTTTTGCTCGTAGAGCTCGCAAGCAGCTCTGGTCCTTCTTTGCAGCGGCGCTTTATATGCATTTTGTTTTGCTGCATGAGCTTGCCGGCACTCATCGTCAAACCAGGAGTTTCGTCGTGATGCTCCTGTTAAACCCAGCACGTCAGAAGCAGCATTTCTGATGGCTGTTTGGCAATGTTGTAACTGGTTCTCAATATTTCATGCTTCATAAGAGGTTATTAGAAACTCGATCGGAAAAGGAGCTTGCGATCTTTTACGATTGTAGACGTGCAACATCGAATTTCCTCGCAGTACTTCTTTGTTTTGGCTTGGATTGGTGTATCCGTAGCTGAACCTTGGCTACAACGAGGTAGTGTTCCAAGTCGATGTTAATCCCTCGGAACGAGCGGCTATCCTCTATACTAGACAAGTGCCTTGCGTCGATCGCAATGTGGTCAATCAGGTTCACGGTTGTTTGATCAGGAGATGCCCATGTCCCTTTGTGAATATCGAGATGTTTGAACTTAATACTAGCTAAAAGAACATTCCGCCCAACAGCGAAGTCGATCAGCCTGAATCCGTTATAGGAGATGGTGTCATGCGGGCTATATCTTCCAATCGTGTCACTAAAGATGTCTTCTCTTCCTAGCTTGGCGTTAAAATCGTTAAAATTTCCAAGGACAATTTAGATGCCATAACTAGGGTATTGCTCGTACCTAGGTTTTGTCCAGGAGCCCGTAGAATATGTCTTTGGTGTCTTCATCTTTCTCCTCTGGTTTGCAATGCGCTCGAATCAGGCTCATGTTGGCGAATTTGGCCTTGATGCAGATTGTCGTGAGGCGCTCGTTCACACAGTTGAAACTCAAGTCTTTTTGCATGAGCCTACTTCCAACAACAAATCCACATCCAAATAAACGCTGCTTTTGTGCTTGATAGAGCGTCGCCGTAGTAGATATCGCAGTGTTTTAATTTTTGTTTTCTCGCTCCGTCTCATCGCATTTCTTGGACCTCAGTAATTTTTGCAATTAAGGATTTCCGCTAATTGTTCGGCAGAACGTGGTCTATTAAGGGACCCAACATTCCACGCACAGATCCGAAGTTCGTTGTCCTTATTTCGTTTGCATGTTTCGTCATCAGTGAATCCGTCCGTATTCGAGGCTTGTTTTTGCTTCGCAACTAAAATTATTTTATGCGGCCGGGAATTCTATCCGACGGCACAACCTAGAGGGCCGAGTTCTTAGTATGACTTCAAGAACAGGGAGGCGGATAAACCGCTCCTTACAAGCCTGAGCTCCGAATATGTCAGAGTAGCCCTGTAAGGTGTTCAAAAAGTAGTTTAGCCTAACTGGAACTGTACACGCGACCGTTGATTCCATCTGTGGAATTCCTGCTCTGCCACTTGGATGAAAGGAGAGATGCTACCCCCAACAACCTTTCACTGGATTGTGACCCAATCTCCAGTTGAGGTACTAGGCATGCGAGGTGAGAGTAGGAGTTGATAGACAGAGTTGGGTTCTTAGAAAAACCTGTGGACACTTGTGACACTTCACAAAACGCTGGACCATGGTGGAGAACTTATTAAGCATCAAATTAAGCCAATAAGAGAGCTTTCGATAAGTCTTCTTTTTTCTATTATATATTGGAGCCTTTATCGAAGAATTTTTCCATTATTGGTATGAGCGATATAATGTAGGTCTGCAAGATGTTACTTTTGTTGGTGGCTAACCAAAGATGTGGTACATATCTAAAGAAAAGCATGCGTTCATTGTGAATTGTAATTTTTTGAAGCTATCTAAAGGATTGGGGATTTTTTTTTGACAACTTGTGTTGACATATCCTTCTTACTTCTTTGAGAATGACAAAGTGAATTTCCGATTCGTCGCTTCTGTGAACAAACTATTAGTGATTTGTACCTGCACATGATTTTAATTTTTCTCTCTTTTCATTCATCAGGATTTTAAGGTCTTATTTACGGAAAAAAAACCTAGTTCAACATAGAGCTTCTTCGAACATAAGGACATTTTTAATTAATTTAAATTAAAATAAATCATTGATAAATGTACTCTAAAATAAATGACATTATTTTAAGTGTTAATGAATTGTAGTCCAGTGCTCAAAGACACACCCCTTCTCCCCAAATAAGTTTTCTAGACCATATCTGTTAGAAAAGTAAAGATGGTCACCTTGCGCTCGGACGAACACACTATTATTTGTTCTGTATTATTGTATTACATATCCTTATAGCGAGTCACTTCGGATCGTTCGTTCTTACGCTGGCACTGGGTATGGTATGGACTTCAGACATTAGACATATAAATCGTAATGAGTACTTATTCGCCGGCTTTGTTCCGAAAGATCTAAATATTATTTTAAGGGTTGTGCTACGAGCACACATTCCATTAGAACTGGGAATCTATGGTATGGGGTGGCACAACGACGAACAAGTCAATCCTTTTGGGTCACATGCAGATGAGAGAATCAATTTTCAATTTGTCATTTTTAATTTGGATACGAATGGACATTCGGTTTATGGGGGTGGGCAAAATCTGTAACTATACCTAGATACATATACGGACCATGTACTACATACATAAGTCTAAGTGGTTCTTGGTTCTCCAAGTGAAACAAGAAATTTATGAACATTTAGTAGGCTTAAATTTGATATTCAAAAGGGTTTCACATGCGTCATCCCCATCCCCATCCATCTAAACGGTCTTCGGTGCTATGCGAGGAAGGAATTAAGTTTGACATTCCCGCCACTTCCCCACATGTAGTATATAGTTTACTATGTAACATTTATCAAATACTTTTTAAGATCTCAAGTTCTCAAAGCACACGTACTAATATTTTCATATATGATTTTCGGTTCCAAATATTTGTGTGATACATCATGTACATGTTCATGTAGGTTGTGTACAGTTTCTCTGGCACTTGGACTGACTCCAACTTTGATGCCTTGGGTTGGTTATCCTTTATTTTCTTAGCAAACCTATTTTATATGAATTTGTTTGATCAAATTGGCCTCGCTTTTGTGGAGACTTTGATTGAATTTAAATATTCCCACTGCACACTTCGAGTATGATTGGTCATGGTTTGTGAAGAATTGAAATATGATCGAATTTTGTGATGTCAAAATGCGAACTGAAAATTTATTATGAAAAGTTCAATGTATTGAGACATTTACTATATAAATTTTACATAAGAATATTTTGTCGCCATCTAAAGGCACAGTACCCATGGTTACGGATTTAAATGTATAGATACTATATCGAAGTTCTTGAGTATAGCTTCGATCGCCCCCAGAGAAAGGATTACAGGGGATTAACCGTTGGGTTGATTTACAATTGGCTAATGTGATGTTAATAGAAAAGACTACACGACTATTAAAGCAATTATTCCATTTTCACAAAGTGTTCAACCCCCACGTGTTAAATTGATGAATTGAAATTGTAAACTTTTTCAACAATAAAATTAAGTTTATTTAATATAGAGCCTGAAACTAGCATATGAGCAATTGGTTATTTACATATACTAGGGGATTGTGTAGCCTTCTTTCCATTAGCAAAATGAAAATAAGCGTAAGATATAACGACGTGGCGAATGAATACCACGAAAGCTCGGATCCGAACAATAATTCTTAGTCCACCCCAAAGCAGAGCAAGATCCCAAGTCACGCAACTCGCGCTAGTGAAATGGGCCTTTCATTAACTTGAAGAAGATAACTTAGAAAGCATACTGTAATATTTTTTCAAGGTTCGTTAAATAAAACTTATTACTGTTTCTAATATTTCTTCTTTATTTACACTTTTCAAATCAAAACAATAAATCTCAATTTATAATCAACTCTAATACTTTCCAACTTAAATCCACTTCTTTAATTACACTTTCCACAATCCAATAGTTCAGCTTTGCACACTTTCATAATCGAAAATAAACTGTGTCGTGCTCACGGCGAGCACTCCCTTTTATACTCATGTTAGTTGTTCTCGAAAATTCGCGAAGCTTCTCGTCTTGGAATGTTCTAGATGGTTGGAATAAGGGGAAATACATTTGACATTGGAAAAGAGCTTTTTGTTTCTTCCATAAATTAGATATGTAATTTTCCAACAGATGGCGCTGTAGTAGTATAAAGCTCTGTTCACAACATTGCCCCCTTCTTAAGATTGTTCGTCCCGAACAATTCTATCTCCAGCTTCGCCACTGTATCGGTGCAGTCGATCACTATGCACAACTTTTAACTTCCCTCGTGACCCTCTTTGAATTCGGTAAACGACATCATTGATTTTCGTGACGACAGTATAAGGGCCTTCCCAGTTTTGTTGAAGCTTCGGCGACAATCCCTTTTGACGATGTGGATTATACAGCCATACACGATCTCCTACTTGGAATCCTGTCGTGTTTGCTCTTGTGTCGTACCTTGTCTTCATTCGATCGCTGTAAGCGCTCATTCTAGTCCTGGTCCTTTCGTGGATGTCGATTAGCCTCTCTTTTAGGTCACTCACGTAATCCCCAGTTTCCTGAGACTCTTCTGATGGGTGTCCAAACCTTATCTCACTAGGCAGCCGTATGCTTCTTCCGAAGAGGATTTCAGATGGTGTTTGTCCTGTTGAGCTATGTATTGCACTTCGGTAGGCCATCAAAAATAGTGGTATGTGCCTATCCCAGTTTCTTTGGTAGTCGCCTACGACCTTAGTGAGGTGCTCTTTTAAGGTCCTGTTGAATCTTTCAACCATTCCATCAGATTGAGGGTGAAGTGGTGTGGTTCTCGTTTTCTTAATGCCAAGGAACGCGCACACCTCTTGGAATATGTTCGACTCAAAGTTTCTTCCTTGGTCAGAATGGAGCTCCATAGGCACACCGAACCTGCTTACCCAGTTAGACACAATCTGGTCGGCCACGGTCTTGGCTTCTTGGTTCGGGATAGCGTATGCCTCAGGCCATTTGCTGAAGTAATCCATTACCACCAGAATGTATTTGTTTCCATCATTCGTTTCCGGAAATGGGCCAGCTACGTCAATAGCAATCCTTTCAAACGGTGAGCCAACATTATATTGCATCATTTTTCCTTGCAGTTTTCTACCAGGGCCTTTGGTTGCAGCACAGGCGTCACAATTTCGGCACCACTTTTCAACGTCGTCTCTTGCATGCAACCAGTAGAATCGTTGTCTCACTTTTTCTAAAGTCTTATTGACTCCCAAATGGCCTCCTGAAGGTCCATCATGCATCTCTCGAAGAACCTCTTTGATTTTCGATTGAAGTAATACAAGCTGCATCACATAGGATTTACCATCAGCGGACTCCCATTTTCGCCGAAGAACACCTTCTTGCACATGAAGTGAGTCC